>JAMYHY010000052.1:0-168776 GCA_024586305.1 Debaryomyces sp. S3305
ACTCATCGGACCGTTGTATCTATTTTAAGATTATCTTGACTAAAATTTCTGTGATGAGTAATCTAGATCAACTGGAGAGTGATGCAATGCAGATCTTTCCTTTTTTTTCATTTTTTTTTTTTTTTAGGATGAACATTAAGCTGCACATGACCGAAGTTGGGAATGTTTTCCTTCCGCATCAAATGCCCAGAATAATATTTCGTTTGAGCTCTGTACACTAATTTGAATTGCCGGCCTGTTCGGACACATAAGTTTGTGGCCTATCATCGCCATTTTTAGCTGAAAATTATTACAATATTGCATACGTTGAATATCGATCCGATAGCAATCTATGTAGTCTAACTACAGATTTTTTAGATAGCGGCATATGAGTGCATATTATTTCATGACTATTAACCATATATGCAAGTACAATGTACAGGAAATGGTCTCGAATTTCCCAGTATGTTGATTTTTCTACGTAGACCCGCGTTGCATTTAATCGTGGATTTGAAATATAAAATAGTGGTAGTATGAAAATGCTGTATAGATTTAAAACAGAAAATTTCAATAATGAGTTCCCACCTAACTTTGAAAGAGCAATTCGAAGAGTTCCCGGTATATCAGGTCACTATCGTGTGCATCATGAGATTTGCTGAGTCTTTAGCTCATACACAGATTTTTCCGTATCAATTTCATATGATAAGAAAATTTCACATAGCTCCTACTGAAAGCGATATCTTTAAATATAATGGCTACTTGATGGCTGCTTATAGTATAAGCCAAACAATTGCAAACATTTTTTGGAGTAAAAAATCAGATAAATGGGGCCGTAAAACGGTTTTGCTTATTGGGCTTATTGGTAATGCCATTTCTATGTTAGTTTACGGATTCAGTGGCAAATTCTACGTGGCGATGATTTCCAAAGTTATTGGCGGGTTGACTAATGCAAATACTTCTATCACAAGAACCGTGTTAGGAGAAATAGCGCCCGATAGGAAATATAACTTCTTATCATTCGCTACTTTCCCATTATTTTGGAACCTTGGAAGCATTATTGGTCCCCTCATTGGTGCTAACTTAAAAACATCTCACAAGTGGCCAGGCAAGGGCAAAACTCTCCAGGCTGATTCAGATTCCTCTAAACTAAGTCCATCCTCTTATCATAATGAGCAGGATTTCCATCTATTCAAGGGGGAAACATTGGCTTTATTCAAAAGGTATCCATTTGCCCTACCTAATATAGTAGCTGCTGTTATTTTAATTATTTCAGCGATTGTTGTTGCTTTCTTTTTAGAAGAGACCCTGAAGCATAAAAAGTATTCTAAAGACAGAGCCTTGAAGTTGGGAGATAGTATTAGAAATAAGCTTGGATATAAAGTACCAGAAAGAATTTGGACCCTTCATAAATATAACCTTATCAATGAAGAGAACGAAATATTAACACAAATTATGGATCTTGAAAGTGAGGAGTATGAATCAAACAACTTGGAAATGAATTCATTTGACAGAACCTTGAATCAAGATGATATCATAGAAGACACCTCTTCACCCTTAACTTTTAATGTCATTAATATAATCATTAGCCATTTTATTATGCTCCTGCATGTTATGATTTATAGTGAGTTCTTACCGGTATTTTTGGGGGCTGAGATTCTGATTGAAAACTTAAAATTTCCATTCAAGATAAAGGGTGGTTTTGGTTTCAATGAATCCAAAACAGGTCACCTATTGTCATTAAATGGAGTATTTGGCGTACTTACAATATTATTTGTCTTACCTTTTATGATAAAAAGATACGAATCTTTGAAAACTTACAAAATAGCTTTGTTCGTCTTTCCTATATGTTACTTTTATTTGCCTGAAATTATATTTTCATTACCAGAATATGACGTATCTAATCCTCGATACCTCCATTTGCTTTTACTCTATCTCAATATGATCTTGAAAGAATTTGCGGCAGTCATTGCATTCTCTCAAGGTATTTTACTTATTCATAGAGCTGCTTCTCCCCAGCATCGAGCTATCGTGAACGGTTATTCAGTTAGCGCTACATGTTTGGTGGGTATTTTTGCACCCTTATTTTGGGGCTGGTTAATGACTACTTTTGATAAAATTGCTTTGTCATCAATATTCTGGTGGTCTCTATCGTTTATTAGTGCGTTAGGTTTTGCTCAGTGTTATTTATTGAGAGACTATTAGAGATAGAGTAAAATTTTTATAGAGCAGGGGTGAGTAGAACTTTCGCATCACGAGTACGGTTTTTCGAGCGTTTAGAGTGAATGCTTAAAATTTGTTCTAGTAAGATTATAAAAAAACTGAATTTATATTTAAGCTTATATCTCATGTATCTTGGAAGAAAGCGCCTGCACGTACAATATTTTTGATCATTTCGTATCTTGTAAAGGGACTTTTTAGTTTTTGGGTTAGTTGCACCTCTTGATTTTAAAGTATAAAACTAATGTCGTTATATAAACAAATAATAAATCAAACTCCTATCAGAGCATTTCATTAGAAGTGAATCCAAGTCTATAATAGTGAGTAGCAAACATTATTAAATTCTAGGTCCGTATTGTATTCATACAAAAAGTTTCTTTGTCTAAGATATGTAACTTCTATTCTATATTTTCAGAAATTGAACACTCAGGAGAACGACCTAAACCTGAAAAAGGAGATAGATTCATAACAAACCGTTTCAAGATAATGGCTAGCTCTCCGCGTTCATTTTTTATATAACAGAGTATTGAGAGTCTGCTACGTAATAAAAACATCTCTTGGATAGCATTACTATCCGTTCTTTTATCAGTCGATCCTTCAAGTTATTGATTTTACTCCTAACCCTATAAACGATACTAGATTAATGCACAAAAAAGTATCTAAAACAACCATTCTAGGAGAAATAAAACTCAAATGTCCCTATTTGAGTTGTTTCTATTACCTATTACTAAGTAAGATTCTTGAAAGTTTTTGCAAAAAGTTTATCATACCACACTCATCATCTATTCACTCTTCCTTGCTCTCATGAAATTAACTTCCACTCATTAGTTATTCAATTTGTCCTTTATTCTGTAAATTATGCAATTACCAAATTTAACGTGATTCATTCTGCCTTCCGAGTGAGTATTGTTCTTCGAGACTGCTGCATAAATTCACAGGTTTAGATTATGTTCAAGTGCTTTCCACTTTCAAAACGTCATTTTATATCTATGAAGCTTACAATATCTTATTTTATAGTAATATGCAATGATATATAAAATTCAATAACTGATATTGCTTGCAGAATTGACTGCCAGAAACAAACTATTGAACAAGATTGATGTTTTTGAACCTGTGGTGAACTTCGAAGTTCACCCAACCAGTCCAAGTATCTCAACATTACTAGTACCCCACAAAAGGTTCCATTTACATCACGCGCTTTTCTGCACGACAATCCGACATTTTTTACCTCATGAGTCTCCTCAGGAACATTACGAGATCTTGAAAATAGATGCGTCAAAAGAATATTTATAAACCCCCCCCCCCCTTCCCCCCCACAACTCAATTTTCTCCAACTAATCAGTTTCCTGAGAATCATAAATTGCAAGTAAAATCGCTTCTGTTTAATATCACCTTAGACAATACAACATACTGTGTAATTCGTATTGTATCGAATGATAAGGTAATTCATTAAATGGGTTATGAAGAAAAATTGGCAGTCCCTGCCTTGAAGTTTAGATTGTTTTTAGATAAGTTCCCAAACATTTCCAATGTATATGTTGTTGCATCTATTTCATGTATATCGGGATTCATGTTCGGGGTTGATATTTCCTCTATGGCCGCGTTTCTTAACAATCCAAGTTATCTTGACTTCTTTGATAAGCCTGGTACTACGATTCAAAGTTTTATAACTGCTTCTATGGCCTTTGGATCCATTTTTGGTTCTATATCATCGTCATTTGTATCAGAACCGTTCGGAAGAAGAGCATCTTTGATGCTGTGTGGGTTCTTCTGGAGTGTTGGTGCTGCAATTCAATCTTCTTCCCAAAATCGAGTTCAATTAATTTTAGGTCGTATAATTTCTGGGTTTGGGATTGGATTTGGTTCTTCAGTAGCTCCGGTATATGGCTCTGAATTAGCTCCAAAAAACGTTAGAGGTCTAATTGGTGGGTTGTTCCAATTATCTATAGGCACCGGGATTTTGGTTATGTTTTATATTAGTTTTGGTTTGGGTCATATCGATAGCACTGCATCCTTTAGGATAGCATGGGCTTTGCAAATAATTCCTGGGTTAGCTTTGTTAGTGGGATGCTTTTTCATTCCAGAATCACCAAGATGGTTAATTAGACAAAACTGTTGGGAAGAGGCTGAAATTATTATTGCGAATATTCACGCCAATGGGGACAGAGAAAATCCAGACGTCTTAATTGAAATATCAGAAATTAAGGAGCAGTTAATAATGACCGAAAATGCTAAATCTTTCACCTATCTTGATTTGTTTTCAAAGAAGTATATTTTCCGGACATTCACTGCAATTTCTGCACAAGTTTGGCAAAACCTCACAGGTATAAACACCTTAATGTATTACATCGTTTACATTTTCGACATGGCAGGTTACAGTGGTGATCAGAACTTAATTGCTTCTTCCATTCAATATGTTTTAAATTTTGTAATGACCATTCCTGCATTGTATTTAATAGATAAACTTGGCAGAAGACCAATCTTATTATCCGGTGCAGCTCTTATGATGATATGGCAATTTGCTATTGGTGGAATTCTAACTACATATGGACAGCCAACGGATGAAGTCAAAGGCAATGATACTGTACGATTGAGAATTCCCGAGGAAGACAAATCTGCAGCAAAAGCAGTTATTGCTTGCTGCTATTTATTTATTGTCGCCTTCGCACCTAGTTGGGATGTATGTTTGTGGACGTACTGTGCAGAGGTATGGGGGGATAATATTTCAAGACAACGAGGTAATGCATTGACTTGTGTGGGTAATTGGAGTATGAATTTTACCATAGCTATGTTCACCCCATCAGCCTTTAGAAATATTTCTTGGAAAACGTACTTTATTTTTGGCATTTGCTGTGGATGTATGTTCCTTCATGTCTTTTTTTGTTATCCTGAAACTAAGGGCAAAAGATTGGAAGAAATAGGACAAATTTGGGATGAAAAAGTTCCAGCATGGAGGTCTGCTTCTTGGGAACCCTGTGTTCCAATATTATCCGACAATGACGTACAAATAAAAATGGAGATCGAGCACAAAGAGTCAATAGAATGAAATTAGTTGATTGTGAATCTCTACAAGACATTGCAGACTAGTTGTAAATTAATAAATTATTAAGTACAACCAATCCAAATCTACACAAGAAAAGTATCGTAATCCATATGTAGAACATCTGTTAATATACTGCAACTTGTGCAAGCGTAATAATTATGCTCCTTAAAGCTGGTTTTGGGCAGTGAATTCTTAAAGATATTCATTCATGAAAAGAAAAATCCATTCCCTCTGTAACTTATCTCTTCATTTCAATATTTTTAGGTCAATAAAGTTTTTGAAATAGTCGGTTTATGGCGTATTTAGTAACTATTTGTTTTAAAACATAATGGAAAAACTTAATTCAAACTTTTTACTCGAAATTTGAGAAAATATCGAAATAAGAGATATTACTATACTCAGGAAATTTTATGCAATAATATCCCCTTCTATTAAGTATATATTACATGTTCTGTTCCCGCTTCTAGCTAGAAAAAAAAAAGTTTCACGCTAAATGAGATAATAACCTCCGAAAGTTTAAATATTCTCAATTAATTATCGTACTCAGAAGATAATTTTGTAACAGTAGTAAAATTTCAGAAAGTATAGCAAAGTAAACCATTTACCGGGAAATAGAACTAAAAATATGCATTTATTAATTACAGGCCTTTTTTTGTGTTTATCTATGCGGTAAACTCCTATTAATGCTTATGACCTTATTCTATTAAAATAAAATAGAAAATTGACCTTGAGGATTCCCTTTTAATATTTCGGCTGTATCTCGGTGTAGCTTTCAAACAATGGCCTTCGGGAACCCTACCTCTTCTATTTGTCAATATAATCATCTCTTAACTTATTCATGTGCGTGTTAATATCAATTATCCCAAAAATAAAAGTGAAATGGTAGAACCTAAAAACCATGACTTGAACATGTTAATAGAAATATTACTATTACAACCGCAAATAAATGTTAAGGTCGAGCTGTCTCATACTTTCTCCATTTACCCCACTTACACATTATCGTACAACGATATGCTACAATTTTCCATGCATTGTTGGCCTTAGACTTTGACTCGTATCACACCATCTGAACATATTTGGCTATTCGTTCTATCTTGCCCAAGAATTGATTGTGTAAAATTTATGTCGTCCGTTTCTCGGACTAAAATAAAATGTCGACATTGCTGCATATCTCCACTTTGTGCGGCTAAAAACCAAATTCCTTCCTTCCCTCCCCCACCATTCCATATATCAAATATAGCTAACTAGCGGGAAATTATAAATTGCAGGCAAACAGTAGTGAAATAATTTGGGAAAATATTATAGGTTACCTAAAGAGAGATGATTATAACAATGAGAAATATTAGACGTTTAATGGACAAAAGACTGTTTTCTATTTCTGGAGTCAAAAAGAGGAATAATTTGGGTTTGCCCTTGAAAATAACTGAAGAAATTCAGCAGGCGCTCAATGACAAAACTAAGCCAGTTGTTTCATTGGAATCTACAATAATTACTCATGGCCTTCCATATCCTCAAAATAGGATAATGGCTAAAGAAACAGAGAAGATAATTAGAAACAATGGAGCTATTCCTGCTACTTGTGCATTTATTGATGGGCTCCCAACCATTGGGTTGACAGACCTGCAACTTGAGTATTTAAGTGAGCAACCCTCGACAACTATAGCAAATAAAGTATCACGGCGTGATATCGGCTACACTATGGCCCAAGGGGTTAATGGTGGAACGACTATTGCACTGACCATGATTTTGTCACATTTGGCGGGAATCAAGGTTTTTGCGACAGGAGGATTAGGTGGAGTTCACAGAGGTGGTCAGTTGACATTGGATGTTTCTGCAGACTTAAACGAGTTAAGCCAAACACCCGTGGCTGTCGTTTGCGCCGGTCCAAAATCTATTTTGGACATTGGGTTGACTATGGAATACTTGGAGACTCAAGGTGTATTCGTAGGAACCTACAATGATAATAAACGAGAAGTAATTCAAATTCCAGGATTCTATTGTCGTGAATCAGGTATTAAATCTCCTTATTCTTTTAGCTCTTTCAAAGAAGCTGCAGCTATTATTCTTCAACAGAACAAGATGTGTCTCAATTCTGGAAGTGTTTTTTGTGTTCCACCCCCACAAGAATCCGCGTTATCAACAGATTTTATTAACAATATTATCAATAGTGCAAATGAAGAGGCAAAAGTGAAATGTATAAGTGGAAAAGATACAACACCCTTCTTGCTAAACAAAATAGCTGAGGCCACTGAAGGCAAGTCAGTTGAATGTAATATTGATTTTGTTTATAATAACGCTAAATGTGCTGCTCAAATCGCGAAGAATTTGCTTCAGCTAGAAAACAAGGAAGAATTTAATGTACGTCTTTAAATATTTTTTCATTTATTGGAATATGTACTAATTTCTGTTTAGAAAAATGATCGAAGAGAGCACGGTTTGCCTACCACAACATTTTCCAATGTAAAAGGAATTCAGCATCCAGTAATCACTGTACCTGATAGTGTTGAAACAATAGTAGTTGGATCGATCGCTTTAGATACAAGCAGTAGGTTTAAAGAGCCTAATATAACTGCCAAGGATTCTAATCCAGGACATGTCGAAACATGTATCGGCGGTGTAGGATATAATATTTCCTTAGCTTGCAAGTATGGATTAAAGGCTCTTTCACCGGTGAATGGTGTATCATCAAATTATAGGCTAGTATCTGTGGTTGCGAATGACTTTTCTGGAAATTCATTAATAAAACAATTGAATTCCAACTGTATTGATACTTCTGGAATACAAGTTACTACATGCGACGATCATTCGACTGCCCAATATATTTCGATGCATGATGAAAAAGGAGATTTAATTATTGCTTGCGCAGATATGTCTCTCATCGAAGAAGACTCTGTTGCTAAACATATCAAAAGACAATTGCAAAGAGCCCAGCCAAAAAATATTGTATTTGATTGTAACATTTCAGCAAAAGTCATGAATGAGGCCTTGGAATTTGTTCGAGATCATTTACCGCTAGCTAATGTCATCATTGAGCCCACTTCATCTCCTAAAGCCAAGAGAATTGGCGAAATGAGTTCAAAAATCCTTCAGTTATTCCCGAAAAATTCAATTCTGTTAGTCACCCCTACCATAGCTGAATTGAA
This sequence comes from Debaryomyces sp. S3305, assembly GCA_024586305.1. NCBI lineage: Eukaryota > Fungi > Ascomycota > Pichiomycetes > Serinales > Debaryomycetaceae > Debaryomyces > Debaryomyces sp. S3305. Next base: position 8,383 of record JAMYHY010000052.1, read on the forward strand.
ATCAATTTATTCATCATTCAAGTCTTGTGAGCATATCGAGGAAAACAATGAATTACTTTCTTTTCTTGATTCAATTGGCGTAAATTCCAAATTCAAAGAAAAATTGAGTGTACTTGGAACCAAACATGAAATACTACAAGAAGGGTTAGAAGAAGGTTATTTGCAGCAGTCGTTACAGTTATTGCCATTTTTGTCTAATATTTTACTAAAATTAGGATCACGAGGTGTTCTTTACTTAAGTTTGTCAATAAATAACCACCATATATCGAATCCTTCAACTTCAAAATTTTATCCTGAATTTCTCATTACATCTGAAGGCAAACAATATGTTGATATAAATGGTGAAATTAAACGGATGGGTATAATGATTCAATATTTTCCAATACCATCTGAAAATGATGGCTTAGTGGTTAAGAACGTAACTGGCGCCGGTGATTCTCTCTTAGGATATTTACTAGCAAAATTACTGATGTCGGACAAAGCCAACCAGAAACTGTGGTTAGCTTCAGAGCTAAAAGAGTCAGAAGAAGAATGGGAGAAATGGGAATCGTTGTACAAAGCACAAATAGCTAGTGGTTTGTCTTTGCAAAGCAGTAAAGCGGTTAGTATCGAAATTGAAAAATTAGAATGAGTGCATAAAATAGTAAAACTAGTTACACATACTTTCATAAGTTTTCTTGATATGAATTGTCAGACGAATCAAATAATATCGAAAGCCCTTAACGTATAATTATTTCTTTAAATAAAATTTTCTCCTTTCAATTAAAACAAAAAATTAATATTGGTGGAATTTCTAGTCATTATTCGGCTAAACTGACTTGTAGAATGATCTAAGTAAGTACCAAAAAGTATTGTATCTGAGCAGACAGAGACACGGACTTATTGGTGATAGTCTCAAAGCTGTACAAAGCTGTACAAAGCTGTACAAAAATTTCAATTTAACTAATCCCCCACTTGCTGCACATAGAAGTGCCATTGACGGTGACTTTTGCCATCTAACGTTAATTGTTGGCAAATTCTTGCCAGCAGCGATGTATAGGCGGAGACTTTCATATGCGGTTATCTGCATATATCCGAAATACCCCAATATCCCAAATCTAATTTTTTCGTATATTACAGATTAATATAAATTGCCAGCAATTTCTTTTTCAAATCCTTCTGAAAAAAATAACTTAGTCAAAGTCATTATGACTATTTTTCCTTCAATTCCAGTTCCAATATGGTTAGATTGTGATCCAGGGCATGATGATGCATTTGCAATTCTCTTAGCAGCTTTTCACGAGAATTTTAAGTTAGTTGGCATATCAACAGTACACGGCAACACCTCGTGCTCAAATACAACCCATAATGCACTAGGGCTATTGGATGTGTTAGGTTTTAATCAAGATGAGGTAAAAGTATATAGAGGAGAAGGCAAACCATTGGTCAAATATCCCAAACACTCACCAGAAATACATGGACCAACTGGCCTTGGAGGCGTTGAAATTCCTGCTGTGCCCAGAATAAAAGAATCTAAGGACGAGACGTATCTACAAGCAATGCGGAAAGCTATTTTGGAAAACCTGGGTCAGATATGTGTTGTATGTACAGGCACTTTGACTAACATGGCTACTTTAATAAATACCTATCCAGAATTGAAATCAAAAATACGTTTAGTTTCTATTATGGGAGGTGGAATAAATATGGGAAACATAACTAAATATGCGGAATTTAATATCAAATGTGATCCACTTGCAGCAATGCAAGTATTAAGCGATAAAGATTTAAGTGGTAAGATTATATTGACTCCATTAAAGATTACACATAAAGCCATTGCAACTGAAAAAATTATAAATAAAATAGGTGGCATATTTGAAGGACTGAAAAGATCTCCAGTTAGAAAGCTATTTTATGAAACCATCATGTTCTTTGCTGAAACAAATCGCATCGATCAGAACTTCACAGAAGGGCCTCCAATTCATGACCCTTTGGCGGTTTTTCTTACAATTGCAGTAATTAATAAGCAAGACAATGTAGAAGACGATATTAATTTTCAATACTTAAAACGCCATATAAATGTCATTCAGGAAGGAGAGTGTGAAGGTGAAACCAAAATAGTCGTTGGAAATAATTTGGACGAGGATGAAGAAGAAATCAATGGAATTTATATAGGTAAAGAAGCTAATATCGAATTATTCTGGAGTTTCGTCCTTCAAGCACTTGAGAGAGCAGATGATTATGTTTCAAAGTTAATATAGACGCGTGGAAGAAAAACATAATCAGATGTAATAATCTAAAACCCTTTTCTCAAATCTTTTAATTATACTGAACTTGGTACTAAAACATTGCTGTCAAATTTGTGAGAAAAGGAGAAGGAGGAATTTCAGTTATCTGCCAGATTTACTATGCAATTAATAGTATACTTAAAACGCCCAAGTTTTCTTATTGTTTGTAGTAAATGAGTTCTATTCTTTTGAGCATATAATTATATACTGCGGAATATAGAATTATAGGAGTCTATCATAAAGGTAACTAAATAGGCATTACTAGATTAAGTTGCCCTGTCAATAATCAATTTTCAGATGGGCACTTCATATGAACGATGTGTAGCCTATTAAGACATTATATGATCGACCGCTATAATTGACTTTACTTTATACATCAAGTTTAATTTGAACAGTATTCTTTATTAACTGATACATGTGCACTAATAATAATGCTTATTGCAACGAAGCCATTATCAATCTAGGTATACAACTTTCCGAAATATAGTAGAATAGTTATAGCTCAAGTCCATGAACTGTATCAAGTTACCATGCCTCCAGAAACTAGGTTGTACATATTCCAGTCATGGTTATTATCAAAAAGCAAAATTGCAATGCAACTACTTTTTTACAAGATCATGCACAACACCTCTTTGTATTAACAATATTCAAAACGTATTACAAAAATAATTGTAGCTCTGAAATTTGTCTCGTGGAATATAGTAGTCATGCTTTTGACTAAAAATGTATGTTCATAAATCGCAGGGCATCATCAGATTCTACCATCTCTCACAAGCTATATCAAGCCATTCGAATTTTCTTGACTACCCTAAGAACTTTCTTATTTTCTTCTACATTACTTTTTACATTCAGAAGCTGCTGACAAATAAGCTTCATTTCCCAAGTTTCTAAACAGGAGCTTTTGCGACCTTTAATAAACTTGAATCCCCAAGAATTCTGATCCAAATATGATTAACAATTACAAATATTATCAAAAATAACCAATGATTCTTCTTTATAATCATAAGTTCTACTTTTTCTCACCTTTAAAAGGAAATTTTTGATTCTTGCTTCTGATGGACTCAAGTCTTCCATTGAACCGGGCGGCCAAAGAATTTGTACACCAATTAAAATATCGTTTAACTTATCACTCTACTATCAAAATATTTCCTAAGATTGAATCAGCCTCAAGCATAAATTGTGGTTGCTTAAATTTAAGTTTTGCCATACCTGCACCCCACTGTTTCATGAGTAATTTGATCGGATTGATCTTTTCCCTCGGGAAGTATTCTGGAACCTTTTTCGCTTCTGCTAAACAAAGTGCAAATGGGACAGTCCAATAATCAAAGCCGCAGCATGTAAATTTGGTTTTTTTGCATAATCAGAAAATTGGATGATGCGCTCAGTAAAGAATTAACATATCTCCAAACTTAGCGGCGATAGCGCCGCTTGGGATCCTGCGCATGAACAGACTGATTTGGAAGGTTGCAACTGAACAAATTAGGGAGAATGCAGTTTAAGAACCTGAAGCAATTGATTCGTATATGTTAAAATTACACGCTGAAAAATACATCTAGATTATCTGATTGGCTATTAATTCGGTGTTGTATTTCTGTTTGTTATGATTGAGAATGCGCCTTGATGTCATAGCACCTTCAAAGGTAAAATAAAAAACCATAATTCCAGTTTTACTATACATTCAATAATTCCTTGTCCAAGTAGTTTCATGTCTCTCGAACTCTCGTCGTTTATTAATTCACAGCTTTCGACTAGGCTTTTTCTGTAACTATTTGAGTGCAGGAACAGCCTTCTAATTTAGATTCTATTAGCACCTAAGCACAGGGCTTTGATGACATCACTTCTTTTAATTCCACAGTCTATATGAAGCTTGGTTGCATTTCTTAACCTTTCTTCTATACAAATATTCTTATATTTTCTTTTTTTGCATGATTCAAACATCTCATAACTCAGTCGCTTATCTGAATCGACATATATCTGAAACTATTGGGATATCATATTTTTTAATGAATATCCTTCAAGATTATTTCATCCTATGCCCCAAGAATAATATGACTATTTTTGCAAAAAACTTTTAGCAACATACTCGAAATCGGATAATCATATCGGATTATTTTCTGACATGCATGTCTATTTTCAACGATGTGAATATCGGAGTTGCAATACCGTTCATGTCGTATCTCACGTACGAATCAGGTATCGCGTGTATCAAAGAACGTCAGCCGGTAATGATTACAGTGGACCAATAAAGATATTGCAGCAATAATTGGGAATTGCAGGGAGATGATTGTTTTAATCATAATATTTAGTAATGCATTTTTCATCTTTTAGATGCGCTTCGCAGATACATCGGCGACCGCATGCAAAAGCGTTTCCATCTTACATGATAATACGGTGGCATTGAGCATTCGGTTGTACAATTATTTAGTGATGGTGTATTATTATCAGACATAATGACAAGATATAGAAATCAAGAGAAGGAAATTCAATTCAAGTGGTCAAAAGACGTTCTAATTTCAATGGGCTTATACTTCTTGATATTTGTTCATGAGTCACCTTGAATCTCGGGTTAGAGCAAAGCACAATTAGTAGGAGTTATATGAGTTATATGAGTTATGTGAGTTATGATTATTGACAACCCCTACGAATGTAGTGTAAAAAGCAAGCAACCTAATGATCTTTCTATACCTGCAGCCTTAGTAGCATCGACATCTTGAGTGAGTCAAGCCGTAACCTGCACATAATAAGAGTAAGTAATTAAGCCCAAGAGTAACAAGGCAGAATAAAGTGTGGTGTCTAATACAATCAGAAGAGTATAGGAATAACAGCTATAAATATAACAATTACCACTGCCAACTAAAAATCTTTTTGGCACCATTGACGTGAATATGTTCCCAGGGATGGCCCCACAAATGTAATCTCTCATCCTGTAGCAATTTTCTTGCCGTGCACTCGAGAAAGATCGGGTGTGTGCCTTAATTATGATAAGAATGGATAATAGCAATAAAAATATCGTTCCGGAATTTTGGAACTACTACTACCACACACAGTTGTTGAATTCATCTTTCCTTTGAAGGAGTAAAAATTTAAATTCATTTCTAATTAAAGATTAAAAACGACGATTATTAGTTTTTGGGATTCTTTCAAACTAGTTATGGCAGCGTTTGTGGCTGGAATTATTTCCAAGCAGTATTTAGATGATTATAAACAATGAGTAGACAAAGAGACCCCAGAGACACCCCGGAAGGGGAGGGGGGGTTCCTGGTAACAGGTTTAGGTATATGGTTCTTTGGTTAATAACTCGAGTAGATGGGTGCACCTTTATTCACCACAAAGTATTGATTATCAAATGCTCGAAACATTTGCTAATGTTGCAAAAGCATATTGATACACCAGAAACAAAAGTACCTATAGAATATTTGGTATATCACTACATTACCAGTCATATATATTTCAGGGTTTAAAACAAAGATGCAAATACCAAATTGAAGGATAAATTTGCAATTAATTTGTGCAACATAGATCGACCAAGGGAATGAATATACAAGGCAAAGTATCCCATTGTTAGTAGTGATAATATTGCTATAATTGCTTAACACATTATCATAGAACGACAAATCGCGTAAAGTGTTCTTTACTTCAATAGAAATGATTCTTGACATTTCTATTTAAGTTACATGATATTTCAGGCTTTTTGCTTGTCTTCCAGTTTAAGCAGAATCTCAGTCTTCTCAGATCAATGCGATTATTAGGCATAGCAAACGTCCTCCAAAAGAGCTAAGGTAAATATAATGAGCCATAAATAATACTAAATAACGATTACCATCCATCCTATATTATTAAAGTTTCGTTCTCTAATTTTTTAAACAAATAGTATTTTCTACTCCGACTACTCCATTTAAACTATTGCATATACCAGTCTGAAGATATCTACCAAACTGCAATACGCTAATTTTGGAACATTTAGAAAATCCCTACAAATCTGATAGAAAATTACAGACTGGGGAGTATTGGTATTATAAGTCTGTAAAAGTCAAATGAGATCATGTACTATTCATAAAAATGCGTCAAAAATAAATTAAAAGGCCATACCATTCAGTTGAGTGCCGGCGTATCGGTCATTATATCTCTATAATTCATACATTTTAATTCATGTTTTATTCTATAAGTTTCCCCATCATAATCAAATAGTTCTGGGTTCTTTTGTGGTCCCCATCCAAAAGGAGATGGACCCCATGTTGGAAAATAGCAAAATTCATCTGGTCCACATTTACGTGAACATTCATAAAACTCTGTCCAATTTAAAAGGTTCATCAACTTGGAAATCCGTACTTGAAAGGCCCCCCACTCAAACGTTTTATGAATATTCTTAACATATATCTGGTAGGTAATTTCTCTCGAAACCTCAAAAAGGTCGAAAATTAATCGAATGATCTCAGAATGTACTTTGAATATGGAGGAATAAATTAAGTAGTCAGATCCTTGCAACGGGTAAGTATGAAAAACATAATCTATGACACAATTATTATATGCAGCTTGCATATTTTGTTCTATATGATTCATGTCTTCATTTATATGTCGCCTAATGAAGTTATAGGTGAGTAGTTGAATATTGTCACTAACTAACTTCAAGTCGTCGCGATATAATGAAGAATTTAAATTTACAAGCATTGGAGCAAATTTTAGAGTAATCAAATTGGTTACTGCTTGCCAATTTGTTTTATAGAATGGATCTGTAGGGTTTTCATAGATTGTTTCCAAGCCCTCAATAATTCCATCTTTCAAATCTTGTGCAATGTAACTAATGTTCCTTTTGTAACTATCAGGATCGATATATGTTTTGTTTAAAGGTGTGACCATATTTGCAAAGTCGAGCAAAAATCTATCTTCCCCAGAGTCTTGATAACTACCTGCTCGAACCCATTCAAATCCAGCAACTGCTTGTAAATGGTTCAACAATAATGATCTATTATGGGAAAGAGATTTATAATTTGGTGGGTTTGGAACTTTATGAGGCTTATGTGGCAAATGTCGGCCGGAAACATATTTCAGCTCTTCTGGAGGGAACTTGATCAATTCGTTTGCCGCAGATAATGAAATATTGGATATGACTTCGACATTTTTATGGAAATCACATAAAACCATTTCGTATCCAACCTCCAATCTGATAAATCCTTGTAATCCGAAAGATTCTCCCCATTTGCAAATCTTTTCAGCGGCTTTTCTTTCATTGACGGGTTCGGAAGTGTTTTTTTGTTTAGATAAGATCATTTGTTGGTCCATGAAGGGTGATATTTTAGCTGCAGACGCCCCGTCAAGGAATATGACTTTGTTGAGAGGCCTCTTTGTTCTGAATGTAAAAAAGAAGCTCCTATCTTTCCGCGGAGAAAATACCTGGTTCTCAATCTGGCGTCTAAAGCCACTAAATGAATAACTAAATTCATAATTGAAGGCAATCCATTCAAACAGGTCTGGAAGATTACTGTCACTTCTTGCGTGGTAAAGCCTTGTATTCGGTGGAATATAAGCTGGAATGAAGGACACACCAGCAGGATGAGTGTTTGAATTTTTTTGTTTTAAGGCCGATTGAACTGTATTGAATATTGAAGAAGCGTTAGCAAGATCAATAGGGAATATGTCATGTACTACTGCTGGATCGATAATATTACTTTCACCTGACAACTGGGGTACTGATATTTTCACATTAGACAAAAGCATATTTCCAATGAAATAGAGGAGCACGACATTCATTAAGAAGAGTACACAAGTACAGTGCGTATGAAATGAAAACATTTTACTTTGCTCTAGTTATTAGATATCAAGTGAATTAAATTTTCTTTAAAACCAATATGGTGAGGATACTAGCGCCCTTTTATAAAAAGAGATGGGGCTTCATGCTGACGGAAACTACAAAAGAGGCTTTAATACTTCTTAACAAGCTACTTATAGTGTAATAAGAAATGAAGATACTTAAACATTATTCAAAGAACCACCAAGCATTTTAAAGCTTTATCTTGGTCCATTTAACAAAATCTCGTATGTCAAGTCCATGAAAATTAATTAGCCTCTATTCTTGGTGAATAGGCTAGGATACAAGAATTTGTGGAATAAATGTGCGATGAATGCCGAGTTTCGGGTTTAGATCTCCAAATTGGCTGTTCATACAGCATGTAAGGAAATGATTCCCCGACAACATGCCGAATTCGCATTAAAATATTTATTATGTAATCTTGACTGTGCTTAATATCAAAAGGAGGGTAACTCCAAATCGATGATTAAAGGAAAAATAGACTAATTTCCAACTTCCGTCTCATTAGGCGCTTTACCTTTTATGCTTCTTTGGTTTACATAACCAGTATATCGATAATAGCTAAATCCAGGGAGATAACTAGCAATGAATTGAAAAAGTGCTACCTTGCATTAAAGAGTCAGGTATAAAACGTCAACTTTCACGGAAGACGATAATTATTCGTGGAGACCTTATACCCACAGATACTTCAAGAGAAAATAGCGATTCACTGAATGGTTTTTGTAGGAGATTTGTGGTAACGGTCACTATTTTAGGCATATTACAATCAAAATTTCCCTTTGGTTAGCACCGTGCGATAAAGCCAGTCATCACTTATGAAAGTACAAATGAGTCGGTATATATATATACGGTTGGCGAAAATTTGCTTCGCAGATTTCAAAAATAAGGAGACTATAACTTGGCATCAGAGAGGGTTTGAAAGTAGCTGTAAAGGACTACAAAAATCGAGCCTAACAGCTGAAGTTGAAGAAAAGGCATTTATTTCAAAATGGGAGTGAAATTCTGGGGTATTGTTTGCTTTGGTGCTAAGGAGATGTCTTATGATTATCTCAGATCACCATACATTCTTGGAGTACTTCAATATCATTTTGTGGATGGGATACTACTACGTCATTGATTATCCAGAAACTGTTACTGATGTAATTGCTTCAGGGTCCGCGGGAGTAGAATTTTTCTATAAGAAGGCGCAAATGCATTTGATACGAAAGACACGCTAGCAAGCAAAAACCAATACCTATGACCCATTTTCTAATGGTTTCCTAAGGGCTTTTATCAATCTACAAGTTACAATATTCAGACAATTTAACTTTAGCTTTTAGTTTAGTTTTAGCTTTATTCTCTTTAATTGGTATGGAGTACACAGGTTAAGGAGGAGGCAAGTAGGTCGAAGTATTCATAGGTAATCAATTTGTCGAATAATTTATGATGCCTCAAACTCTTATACTCAAATGTAACACCAATCAAATTGTACCATTATCATAGACGAGTATGGAAAACAATGATTTGATGTTTTTTTATTCCCGAAAAAAGTGTTATTATAAATTGCTCATTGAAGAACTTGTAGTTAATGAATCATTTGCTGTCGTATTTTTAAAGCTCTTGTTTTTGGCTATTGGAATGATCTTCTGGACCATCGACGCATATGTTCAATGTCTAGGCAAAAATACCAATGGAAGCGTGGAATATGGATCATATATATCACGTTATCAAAGTGAAACTTCGAGGGCTCCATCTGTTGGAAATTTCACATGTTGTTAGCCGGACGAATTCAGGTTTCTGTATCTGGTAAAATTCCTTGACAGACTTTGGACTTTCAGATTACTCGAGTAATGAGGAGTAAAATAAATGACTTTGAATCCCTCGACCGTTATATCTGATTCTAGTGGATCTAATAAAAATATTTCTAACTTCTACAAAAATTCTAAGTATTAAGCGCTTAACTTTTAGTTAATATTAGATTTAAATATTCATTGATCGTTGTTCCACTATGAAAACGTCAAACAAAAAAGATACTAAATAATGAGCTAAAATTTATTATGCATAGATTTTACAAGTGTATACTAGACTTATATCAGTTATATTTTATGGAGAATTGGCTTAGTTTCCTTCAATAGGCATAACCGGTCGATTACAATTTGCTTCTAATACACGGATGTGGTTGAAGAATCATCAATATTGTGCTTCCCCAAATATCTATAAATATTTTTGGTCAACCTAGTTCACATCCTCGTTGAATTCCGAGGGATATCATGCTCCTTATTCGTAGAGTCTCCATGTGGATAATCATACGTAGCGGATAATAATGGAATTATAATATTTGATCTTCAACAACTTTTGAGAAGTTTCTTTTTTGAGTCGTCTTTACCCATATCTCTAAATTCACCTGCAACCTAGTTACATGCAAATGAATTTGTATGACATAGGAACTCGCTCATATTAATCGATCCAGGTTTGGTACTTCTCAGATCCACGAGGGAGATTCTTTTGAATATGGGTATCCAAGAAAAAACATGTATTTTGGTTATTGTTTTCTGAGTTGTCATAATCAATATCCTAGAGAAAAGTCATAAATGGATTATATCTAACTTCAGTAGAGTGAAATTTTGGTCAATGCGATACAAAAATAAAAAAGTAAGACTGAATTAAAATTTTAGATAGAGGCTTAGGAGCCTTATTTTTTTGAGATACAACAACTACTAAAGATTTATTACATTTTTCAAAGCCACGATTTTGGTCGATTACTTCAATAATTTAATAAACCTTAACTAAATAATTAAAGATAAAAATGAAATAGATAGACACCACAATTTTAAATTCGTAGGACTTGCAACATTTAGTGTTGCTGGCATACTAGATGGATTAGCAAATTCAGCTGAGCTAGATGTCTGAGAAGTACAATACTCACCTTTAAATGTGTCACTCAATTCATTTGCCGAGATGTCCATTGTATCAATTTGAGGAGAGCATTTAATACATTGGTACATATTGTTCCAATAATCTTCGGGAAGAGTACAGATACAGGCCATTAGTTTTGGGCCTTTGGGATCATCGTAATATGCTCCACATGTCTTATTTTGAATTTCTGCTAGTTGGGTACAGTTGCTCATCCATTCACAGTCATTGATACTAGGATTGTTATCTATGCCCATCGGTAACGATGATGATGAACCATGGGCTAGCTTCGAGCTTGCAATTATTATACACCCTAATGTTGAGAATTTCATAAAGAAGATAAGCAAATGTCAATAGATCTTCAAGTTGAAAAATTTTCCTTAGTGGCAGACAGGAGATTTTAGTGATGTAATTCGGTGTGGACAGGCTTCAGGTAAGTTCTTATCTGTTCTGTATGCTCTTCAAAATAGTATCCCGTAAGGTGACCTTTGTCCGCCTCAAGAATTTATTTGAAGAATTGCCAATATAGCGATTGGTCAGTTCTTCGGCATCTTTTACCAAAAGCCGCGCAAACGCTGAAGTCGAATAACTGCTTTATAAAGCAGTTTGCGACAATATTGTCTTTTAGCCGCCTATATAACATGCAGTAGATTCAATATATTTAAGATATGTATGATTGTCAAGTAAGATGAAACTATCATGAAACATCAGGATTGCAAATCATGATGTATAAATAAAAAATTATTATTTAAATTCATATTAAATTTAATATTATTATTTAATTCAACAACGTAGTTTATCCCTTAAGTCTCAGAAGAGAGATTAAGGGAATTAGGAACTAGCTATAGGTAGTTAAAGGTAGTTAGTTAGCTAAGAGTAATAAAGCAAGTTAAATAAGGTTCTATAAGGTCGATAGAACATAGATATACGATAAAGATAATTAATTACTATATTTGTCCCCGGTTTCCTCACTAAAGATTTTTAGTATTGTTATCTTAATCATCTTGAGTACCTAAAGACGCCTGGAATTATATAATTATAGACACATATCATTATATGTTATATTACTTCTGATTTTAAATGGCTTTATATTGGCGACTCTATTCGAATTATACTAATACAAGATGCAGAATTTCATAAGACGATGTTTAATAATATACTCCTAACTATGACGTAATGGTAGTACTGGATTCTGTTGTTGTCAGTATGCTTTAAAATATAGAATAAGAACTATTCATGGTCTACGATCAGTCGAGGTTTTTGCTTAAGATTATTAGTTATCTTTTGCATCACAGTAGATAAAACAGATTCTTTTATTGAAAGTAAAAAAATTAGGTGTATATGAAGTTGTATATTTCAAAATTAATATAAAAACTCGTTACTCCTGTCTTTTATCTTCAGGCTTATCTTTCGCAGCGTATCCGGCAGAGAAAGCCATGTCTTCTTGCGAAGGAACCTTCCATGAACTTGATTTCCATGCGGGTATTCCGGATGCATATAATTGATCAACTTCTTCCAACGACAACCCTTTAGTTTCATAAACGAAGAAATAAGTGAACACAGTTCCGAAGCAAATACAACCGAAGAAAACAAAGCCATATGCAAATTGGATCTCATTTGTAATCGCAGTAGTAAAGAAGGAAATCAAGAATCCCCAAGTCCAATTACCAGCTGTTGCAACGGCCATAGCTTTAGACCTAATTCTCAAAGGATATATTTCGGAAACAATCGAATAGACACCACCTGCCCAAGTTGAGGCAAAAAAGAAAATAAAAAGAGTAGTAATAAAAATTTGAGCATTACCTTGGGGCTTTATATGCACATCACCTACTGTACCCAATACTGAGTAGATCAAAAAACAAATAGCCATCGCAACACCTCCGCTTAATAAACATAATCTTCTTCCAAGTTTTTCAATCGCGTAAATACCAACAAAAGTAGATGCAAAGTTCACAACACCTAACACAATAGATGTCTGGAATGAATCACTCAATCCTACAGCATCAAAGATATAAGTACCATAGTAGAAAAAATAGTTATTACCAGTTAGCTGTTGCAATGATTGCAACATGACACCAGTTATAACACGCATAAGTATCCTTGGCTTACCAACAATCAACTGGCCCCATGATGCATTACCCGCAAGCTTTTCTCTGTCAATACCACTTTGAATTAATTGAATTTCAGTATATAAGCCTGGCTCTTCTGGTGAAACTCCATTTGAGGAAGCGATAGATTTCTTTGCTTCTTCAATCTTACCTTTCTCAATTAAGTAACGTGGCGATTCAGGCAGGAAGACCATACCAATGAATAAAAATAAAGCCCAAGCAAAAGACAATCCTAGAGTAATCCTCCATTGGCGAGAGTCACTAAAATTATGATATGTACCATAGTTTATGCAGTATCCAATGAAAATACCAAAAGTGACACAAAGTTGAAAACAGCAAACTAGCGTACCTCTATATGCTTTTGGTGAAGTTTCACTAATAAACAACGGCGACAACACAGAAACAGTACCTACTGCAAATCCTGCAATCAAACGACCAAAAACAATCTGAATCCATGAAGACAGTGCTGATATCTGAATAATTATGCCCACGATATATACAACCATTGCAAACATCAATCCAATACGACGTCCGTACACATCAGCAATCTTAGATAAGAAAATACACCCAAATGCACAACCAACATTAAAAATGGCCACGATCAAACCAATTTTATAAGTCTTAGAGTTGCCTTGGGCATCTTGTAATCCGAACCTATCTATATAGTCAGGCATGTTGGTGAATCCAGAAATGGTACCTGTATCGAATCCAAAAATAAATCCACCAAAGGCAATGAAAAAACAAAGTACTATAGATGAAAGCTGATCCTTAGTTGACCTTTCTGGCATGACCGGTAACTTATTTAAAATCTCGTTCGCTGTTGGAATTTCCTCTTCATTATCTGGTGTCTCATGCTTTTCAAGATCACCATAATTTTCTAATTTTTCATGGGTTCCTTGTGATTCATTTCCATCATTTTCATGTGTAGTACTATTAGATGTGCTTACATTATCATTTATACCTGCTTCTATTGCCAGATACTCCCTATTTTGTTCTGTATTGGACATTATATCATCTATCTTTTTTCTTAACAACGATGGATTCATATAATTTGCGTCAAGGCCACTTTATTTATACTTGTTAACCATCTCATGATTTGACCTCCGAAGAAGGTTAGGAGTCTTCCGGAAAAATTTTGTTCTTCAGAATTTCGGAAAATTCTGAGCACCCAATAAATATGCAAAGTTGTTCCTTTTACTTGCTATTCCTCTATATAACTCGTAAAGTTCTTTTTTCTATTTTTTATGCTGAGTAATTATCGCCCTAGAACAGAAGCCGATTGGTCGAAGTGCTCTATTTGGAGATATTACGTCATATGGAGTAACGTACGATTATAAAATTAATCCGGCGTCAACGGATAGAACCGATACAAGACTACTGACTATTAGTCCAGAAAATAAATGCTTTTTTTTTTTCGATTCATCTAGTGAATTTCCAATTATCATGTGGAAATTTTTCTCAAATTCAACTGTCTTAAATGACGTGATCTCCTAGACCAAGTCATATAACAAATCATAGCCTAATGGAGCGTTCTCAAGAGGACTGTTACCTTTTGAAGACACTCAATAAAAAAGTAATGATATATTACTGACTTTTCTGGAAAATGTCTAGTTTTAATCTTCTGAACGTTTATTCAGTATACATATGTACAATAGTGATGAGGGAATAATACTTCTATAGAAAATCCTTAATGTTCTCTTTTTTTCTTTATCGCAGTGCATTCCCACATTTGTAAATTTATATTTACACCCAAAGAGTTTCTATAACCATGTTTACATTCTTTATTCGAAATTTTATAAGGTTTGATTAAAACAAAAAATTCTTAGAAGCGAAGAATATATCTTTCATTACATCTCTAAGTCCTGCCTATATTAAGAATTATTCCAAATCTTCCTAGACTTGTACGACCGTAGCGAAGCTAATCCAACAATAAATAATCTGCACCTTGATTAAAAACTGTACAAAAATACTGAAATAATGTAAATAAATCTTTGGTTATCAGATCAGCAAACTTCACCGATATAAGGTTACTGATCGCAATAATACCATTTGCGATACTTATAGTTGACAAACTCAAATGAGCACCAAAAGAAGAAGTCGCTAGGGTTGTAAACTGTGGTGGTATTAGGAGCTGAAGAAGCTGTCCGGGTATAAATAAGAAAAAGAACCATAAACTGCCACACAATCATAATTCGTTTTGAATTTATCCATTGCAGCCTTCAAGTTCTCTAGACTCTTCTCAAAAAAACAACAACTGTGCTACTTTGAGATACTTTGAGACTGATCATATTCATCGACTCTTTGAATTCATTATCTTCTTTACTCCATATTATTTTTCGTGTTTACCAATAAAGGTGATCTTTTTGGATCCATAATGTTGAACCATTTCTGCACGGTTGAATCGATTGTTTCATCGGGCTCAAAAATTCAAAAATATATTTATTTTGCGTCTTTTTATTATCCGTTGATATGGTACGTACAATTTTTACCATCGTATATCGTTACATACACAGACGCCTTTCATAAAAACCAAGATCAATCTTATATGTCCTCTAGTAATCGGAACCGAAGATCTTCATATTTCTTAGCAAAAGACTCAAACCTATAATGTCTTTAATTATGACCGAGATTAGTACAGAATAAAAGTTCTAATAGTCAGAAACAGTGAGACTTTTTTGAAAATCAATTCTGTATACTTTATTCTTATAAACATAGTGTTAATGTGGTTTAAATATAATGAATATTTTGAATATGTATGTCCAGAATATGGGATAATAAATCAAACGATTGCTGTTGTATGAATTCGACAATTACGTAAATGTTAACTTGAAGCTTATTCTGTTATTCGCATCGATAATCTTTATTCAGACAAAGCATATTTTGCATTCCTTTCGAAAAATAATTCTATCAGCTTCTTTTTTATTTGAACATCTTCGATTAGCTTTTGGAACTAAGGGATTATTAGCTGTATCGATTTATATAATCAAATAGGGTTGTCCATATTAAGTGTTAATTAAGTAATATTAAATTCAAAGGAAAGACGATATAAAACGAACATATAATACACGACAATTGTTGCCCAGATATGACAAAAAACTTCTAATATTTTTTTTTGTGACACGAAATCTAATAATGTATGATAATGTAAAACTTCTAATGCATTCCATATTCAATATTGGCAAAACAAAGCTCTCAAATATTTCGATGTCGATTCGATTTTTCCACAAATAAAATTATTCAATTGATCATTCAAACTTAACCAGTAAACCAACTCATGAATAATCGAAACATGGTTATATAGCAAAGAAAAATATCAATTGCATGAAAGGCAAGCCTTAAAGTCAAGATTAATCTGATATGCCTCGTAACTTAATCGGAACCGAATATCTTACAACTAGATGATATATGCAGATAGATGCAGGATTAAGATCTAGATTAGGATCTTGCATTCGCATTAAATGCTATATGACTACAAGGCATGGTAAGGATTGAGAAAGCCGAAATATTTTTCTGTTTTTTAATGCAAATCTTAAAATCTACGAACTCAACCGGTCACTTAAAAGTTGGAAAATGTTTGCATTGATGGATGCTTTAAACATATAGATGAAATATATGATACGGGTGTGAATGATTGTGAATTTTAAAGGGTAGAAGCATAATAGTAAAATTGAATATGTGTCACTTTTCGTCAATTCATTTAGAAACAGTGTAAAATTATCCAAAGAACCTGTACCATTGTCTTTATTACCGAATGAGAAAAAAAAAAAAATAAAGAAGGAATAGTTTCATGTATGTTTCAAAGAAAATTAGATCAATCAACCTCGTAAATACATTTGGTTATGAGCTTCTGACAAATGCTAATCAGATAATGCATATTTGGCCCGCCTTGTCACAATACTTCAAATTGTTTTTCAGTGTATACTTTAATTGGCTCTGACGCTAACGAATTATCGAACTTATTGATTCGAGTAGACATACTTATCTATTCATACTATCAATTAATTATATGCAAATTGATTCATTTACAAGACGTTATAGTGGGAAAAAACACTGGCAATAATCATAGCCTAGGCATGATAAAAAATATTTTCTGTCAAGAGAGCCAACATTGCATGATAAGTGCAGAATTTAATGCGAATTATAATACATGGAAAGGCTTTACTTAAATTTAGCGAACTACAAAAAACCACAATTCCACTAGTAACGCAACAAGAATTAGGGTAGTATATTGTATTGAGAAAACTATGGATATCGAATATTTCATTATTGATCAAGAAACTTCACTTAGATGACGCCAATAATTTGATAATTAAAATCTAACATGAAATATATCAGAACTTATAACCTGTTTCAATCTAGTCAAATAAAGAACTCAGATGATCGATTTTACGAATGATTCTATGGGTGACTAAGAAACGAGATACTATATGTGTTGTTACAAATAAGTGTCCACTGAAAATCTCAATTAACTTTATTGGTCCTCAATGGTGTCTCAAAAATTACACTATTTGAGAGTGTGTAGTCAATTCTGTTTCTTAAAGGTCTCTGTCAGTGGTTCGCCGAGAAAACTTTTTTGACTTGTACTTGCATTTGTCTTGAGTTTTAACTAATTAATATTTAGGGCTACGAAGGCAGTATGTCAAAATTACTCCAACAATTTCTGTCAAATATTAATTTTATGTAACAAACGCAACTTTTACAGGAAAGTGCGTCGGATCGTTCATACGGAACGATGCATATATGTAGAGTGTACTGAAGGAAAAAATTCGTTCTGACACTATTAGTGGCTAATTGATTTCCTGATATCGCAATCGGTTTATTTCCTCACTCGTATTTGATTTAAATATATGTGAAAATTTCTTGATATAAATATGGCTATATCTTTATTTCTTGAAGTCTCTATTTTTTTGCCCCACATACAATGTCTGGAAAGAAACCTGACGAAAAAAGCGATTTTATACGAGTGGACCTGAAAGATGATTCAACCGCCCTTCATGATGACTATAAACATAACCTTTATGATAAACTAGGTCATGGGGATGTTCTAACTGATGATACCAGAATTCCTGAAATTGAATATCTTTTTCAAAAAACCGACGAGTTACCATTACTGAAGGCTCTTGATATTTTGAAACAATGTATTCAAAATCACGACGATGATCCAAATTTTCCATATGATGATTTTGAATTTATTCAAAAAATTGAGAAAGGTTATAATAATGATTTGAAGATGAGCTATGATGACTGGGTTTTTAACGTCAAGATGTATGCAGCTTTGAATGAATACCACTCTCCATATCCAGAAGTTCGTGCTATTTCTTCACCCATAGATGATCCAAATGTCCCTTGTGAAACTATACGAGCTTACATATTAGGGTTCTTTTGGTGTGTTATTGGTACTGGAGTCAATGAACTATTCTCTCGGAGACAACCTTCCATTTATTTATCTGCCTCAGTTTGTCAGATGCTTATGTATCCATCTGGTCTTGCTCTTGAGTATATTTTGCCAGATTGGGGGTTTACATTGTTTGGAACTAGACATTCTCTAAACCCTGGTCCTTGGACTTATAAAGAGCAGATGTTTGCTACTGTTATGTTTGATATAGCAATTGGTGGTATGTATGTTGGTTACAACTTTTATGTTGAAAAACTAAATATATTTTATGGAAATACTTGGATTACTGCAGGTTATCAAATTCTACTTTCTCTTTGCACTCAGTTGTTTGGGTTTGGTTTTGCAGGTATCCTCAGAAAGATAGTTATCTACCCAGTTCGTGCTGTTTGGCCAACTATTCTACCTACTCTCGCTCTTAATCGTGCTTTATTGAAGAAAGAAAAAAAAGAAAGTATTTATGGTTGGACAATCACTCGTTATAAATTTTTCTTTATTGTGTTCACTTGTTCATTTCTATACATGTGGGTTCCCGATTATTTATTTCAGGCGTTGTCATATTTTAATTGGATGACATGGATCAAGCCTGACAATTTCAATTTAGCAACTGTTACCGGATCTATTCAAGGTCTTGGTTTAAATCCAATTTCGAGTTTTGATTGGAACATTATTGGTTATTGGCTTCCATTGGCATTCCCATTTTATACATATTTGAATATGATGATTGGAATGTTCATCGGGTTTTTCGTTATAATTGGTCTCTATTATAGTAACTACAAATGGACCGCTTATCTTCCAATCAACGATAACAACATCTATACAAATACCGGTACAATATACGAGGTTCAATCTGTTCTTACCAACGGGAGACTTGATGAAGATAAATATAAGAAATATGGTCCGCCATATTTATCGGCTGCTAACTTGGTGGTTTACGGCGCTAACTGTGCTCTTTATACGTTCATGGTTCCATACGTCTTCTTTACTGAACGTAAAGGAATTTGGAACTCAATCAAATCATTAAAGGAGCTGATTACTGATTTCAGATCGTCAAATTATTCACGTTTCAAAGACCCCCATTCTAGAATGATGTCTCATTATAAAGAAGTTCCAGACTGGTGCTTTTTAGTGATCATGTTGATTGCTCTCATCTTTGCAATCGTCTGTGTACAAGTTTATCCTGCTAATACCCCTGTTTGGGGGATATTCTTAGTCCTTGGTATCAATGCTGTGTTTGTCATCCCATTATGCATTATTTACGCTGTTACTGGGTACTATTTCACTCTCGAGGTTTTAGTTGAATTGATCATTGGGTACGCATTACCAGGAAATGGGGACGCTTTAATGTTTTTGAAGGCTTTGGGGTTCAATATAACCGGTCAGGCTCAGCAGTATGTATATGATCAGAAAATGGCACATTACGCAAAAGTCCCTCCTCGAGCTGTTTTCCGTGGTCAATTATTGGGAACTATTTTCCAAATAATTGTTTCATTGCTTGTTATAAATTGGGAAATATCGAATATTGATGGAATATGTACTGATCAACAGTCAAACAATTTTACTTGTCCTAGTGAAGTTTCTTACTATTCCTCGTCAGTATTTTGGGGAGTTATTGGACCAAAAAGAGTCTTCAATAAATTGTATCCTGTATTACCTTATTGTTTCCTTATTGGTTTTTTACTTGCACTTATATGCCTTGCTGTCAGACATTACTTTTACAAACAAACTCGTTGGTTCCAACCAGCTGTTATCATTGGTGGGTTCTTCAATTACGCACCTTACAATTTAAGTTATTTCCTTCCAGGTCTCTATATGTGTTACGCTTTCAACCACTACATTAAGAAAAGGTTTGGTGCATGGTGGGAAAAATATAATTATATTTTTTCATCTTCTCTTGATGCTGGTGTGGCATTCAGTGGAATCATTATCTTCTTCGCCGTTCAATATCATGAGAAAGATATAAATTGGTGGGGAAATTCAGTTTCTTATGCAGGTACCGATGGAGGTATGGGACAAGTTAGTTTATTAGATCCAGCTACAGCGCCAGATGGATACTTCGGTTTGAGGTCAGGAGAATTTTAATATAATAATAAGTATGGTCATTTCTTTGACGTTTTTTGTAATTTGAATTTTGAGATCTCCTTTTTATAAATTCATGTCGTATTTAAGTCGTTCATTTTTATTACGTTATTTTTGCCGTGTGAAATACCACAACCTCTATAGCTTTTATATCAAAATTCTAGTATACGTATACGAGTTTGAAATATCCAATAAATTAATCTGAAAGACTGAGGATATATTCACGAGTTCTTGCACGAGAATCTGTTGGTCTAACCATATTTTACGACTTATTGCAAAGTACAATCGTCATCCAAAATAGAAAAGTAAAATATATATAATAATTAACGAGGTGCCAAAATATGTGTGAATTTTAATCAGCTAGTACGAGGTGCATGTCAACATCATTTCTCCTCCGATTTCGACCTAGCATGCATATTCAAAAAATTCGAGATCTGACGTCAGGATGCTTACTCAGGAAAAAACTTGATTTACTAATTCGCCTAAAACGTGCGAAACTGAAGGAGTTGGAAGATAAATAAGAGGTAATTGCCATTCTCTTTCATTCAAAGTTTAAATCAATCAAATAAGGAAAATGGCAGGACTCGGTGTGCCAGGTGTTTTTAAACTAGTCATGGGAAAATGGTTTTCTCGAATAACATATACGGGTGTATTATTAGGAGTATTTGAGCAATTATCCACGACGGAACGGCAACTGGCAGAGCAGGTGTCTCACGAAATTAAGGTACATACAGACACCCTTTATAGACTCCTTCGAGCACTTTCATTTATAGGCCTAGTTGAAGAAAATCACGACCATAAGTTTCTCCTAAATGAAGACGGGGCAATTTTACGTAAAGACCACCCAATGTCTTTGAGAGGATTTTTTTTATTCGAGGAAAGTTCAGAACATCTTGTTTGTTGGAAACATCTACCAGACTTTGTTAAGGAAGGACCCAAAAAGACTGCTTTTGAGATAGAGTTTGGAAAACCTGTTTTTGATTATATGGATGGAAATCCCAAATATGCTACATTATTTGGAGATGCAATGGATTCTATTTCTTATAAGGAAATTGAGGGTATTGTTAACGTTTTGAAAGAAGGAAAATATTTAGAGAAGATTGATGTTGTATGCGATATTGGGGGCAGTAGCGGGTATTTTCTAAACGTTGTTTTGAAAACGGTAGCCACGCCCAATGTGAAAGGCATTGTCAGCGACACAGCAACTGTTATTAAAGATGTAGAATCTAATGGTAGAGCTGCTGAACTACTGAAAAACCTTTCTTTTGCAGAGGTTGACATGTTTAAGAAGGCTGTGCCTGCAGATGTCTACTTTGTAAAGCATATTCTTCATGACTGGCCTGATAACAAGTGTATAGAAATTTTGAAACTGGCTAAGGAGGTAGCAAGGCCTGGTGCTAAATTCATCGCTTGTGAAGCCGTTATCCCAGAACCAAACGTGCCCGGACTTTCTAAAGTATTGGATATTCAAATGATGCTCATGTGTTGTGGTCGTCAAAGAACTGAAGAAGAATTCAGGAAGCTTTATGAAGCATCAGGATGGAAACTTGAAGTTGTCAAACCTTGTGGGGACGATTTTATCTCTTTAGTAATAGGGACTCTTTGAAACTATCATTGTGCCCTATGGCACTATTGGTATTTTGTATGCAGAGGTAAAAAATATTTCTGCAGAACTTTAACTTTATTTTCTGGTGCATTTACTTTAAATTTTGACAAGTAGCAAAAATAAATAAACACTTCTAGTATTCGACAGAGTAAATGCGACAGTATAAATATAGCATGTTTTTAATAAAAATATTGGTTAACGTCTTCTTCTCAAGGTCACGTGTTGTTTACGAATAATATAACCTAGCCCTTGCATAATGGTTACAGTTCTCCACACTAGAGACATTCAAGATTATCACTATCAAATTCAAGTATTTTTAGCAGGATTATGATAAGATACATCTTGCACAACAAGCCTACTACTAAAGCTGGTGGCGGTACTCAATAATCTGGCTCGATCTGAAAGTCTATTTTTAGCAGCCTTATCAGGTATAAAAATATGGGTAGAGTCTTGAGTTGAGCTTCGTTGAATTTCAATTACACTAAGTTTGTTCATAAATTATCAAATATGATTTTCTCAACTGTTTTATTAACTCTACTTAATATTTTCTTAGCGGAAGGTGCTGAAATTTTTTCATATAATTCTCAAGACTGTGGTTCTGATCTGTCAGGTAACATCCAGTTAAACGTTAATACGTGCTATGGAATGACAGGAGGTGATCAGAAGAGCATTTTTGTTGTAAACGAATCCGAAGATTATACTGTGCATGTATGGTACGGAAATATGCAATGTCAAGATCAAGAGAATACTCGTTTTAATTACAATGCGTGTTGTAATCTCGATAATGACGAGTTCTCAGTGATGGTAACAAAGGGAGATGTTAAAAGCACTGGATTGGCACCTGAAAAAAAAGTGAAGATCCACAACTTCTTTTAGATTACACGTCTCAATGAAAAACAGAAAAAGATTATAACAAAATTAAACGTCTAAAAATGTTTAAGTTTAAAATAAAAAAACAATTACAAGAAATGAATAAGAATTAAAAAAAAAAAAAAAAGGCTACGATGTGAATTAAAATCAATAAGCAATTTGATAATTTTTTGATGGTAGTATGAAAATCGATGAAACCATGTGATGAATGAGCCAGCATAACGAAAACAGATAGAACTTAGGGGAATAGAATAATAGATAGCGTATAACTATGATTATGATTTGTAATAGAGGTTTACTTTACAGGAGGCTATACCCTTAGTATTATTTATTATACGTTCATCTGATAAGCCTGGCCTTTGGCTTGGTTACTGATGCTCAACGATACAACTGATCAATTATCGGATGAAAAACTTATAAGCGGCATATGGGTACGTGGATTTGATGAATGTATGTTCACTATTTATTTAGAGGTGTTGTAGGTAATTCAAGAATGAATTTTCAATTGCATAAACACGATACACACTCGAATTATTTTATCTGTCTCATTTAGGCAATTATCAGTAGTATTTCTCGTGCATTCTTGGTCCGTCATAAATGAATATAATAAATCGGATTCCCAATGTAATTACTACCAGCAGCAATCGACATACATGATTAGATTATTTCTGCACTATGATAAAGATCTCCATCGATTGTTCCGATGTAAGCCAAATTACCAAAGCCTCCTACCATATAAACCTCATCAACAATAAGCTTGACCCAATGTGACTTATGAGGAGTGATTTTATTTCGTGGAAGCCATGCTTTGGCATCTGGATGCCTCTTCAAGAAACAAGCCTCTAATTCAAGCTGCTCAATTGGGTTCTCAAAGGCGACATCTTCTAACTTTCCTCTCAAATTGATTCTAGGTGAACCCGCGGGAGAATGCTTTATACCACCAGGATAAGATGTATCTACTTTTTCATCTGAAGGGTGATCTCCTACACGAATGGTGAAGGTATAATCAGAACCTTTTTCAATGTTTTGGAAAGTTGATCCAATATCTACCACGAGCCAATAAGGATCTCCGTTGTCATCACAATCTGCATAATATTCCATAGATGAAACTGGTATATGAGTCTCTTCATCTCCTAACTTAATTTTTTGAAAAGTATTGACATTTACTAGAGATTCTCTTGATACCAATGTCCTAGCCACTCTTGCACCTTCTTTAATGTTGTGTACCACATTTGTATGGAGCGGGATCTGGTCGCTTGAAATTGCAATTGAATTGTCTGTGATTGGGAAACTAAGTACTTGATTAATAGTGTAAGCAATTCTAAGGAATCCCGAGAATGCTGTATATATCTTCATGTTGACTGTAGAATTTGTGTGCTGGGGTAAAGAGTTAAAATACAATTAATAGACCGATTTCGGAAGTCGGCTTTTATAGTCGAGAAAATGCGTTCATGTGTTCGAAGGATAAATTTGCTCTACTACTATCGAATCTAGCTAGTTCAATTGAGCAGGCAGCACAACTGAATTCTCATATATTGTCGCAGCCGCCCACCTGGAGGCTACTTCCCTTAGGAAAGCTGCTGCAAAACAAACTCTTGCAACATCCGAGCAAGGCAGTGATGATGACATTGCTTGTACTCAAGAGAATTTGCAACTGGAGGCTGGTGAATTTGAAAGTGCTTTTCAACAAGCTATTGCTTAAGCTACGGCACCACAGGTCTAGAAATTACCTCAACCGAAGCATCCTTGCAACTGAACGCAGTATCCCATGAAGAATCAGCTCAGCTGGAAGCTCATCTGCTGAAGCTGCTGGTAGGTGAAAGTCATCTCTTCAGAAAAGGCCATTATTCTAAGGGTCGCAGCAGTTGAAGACAATTTTTATGAAAAAATTGGTACTGCTAAGGGTTCTTTTGAACTGAAAGCTTCTTCTTTGAAAAACGAAATTGAATCTTCGTTCTAAAATAATTTGTTCAATTAGATGAGATGAATATATTAGTAGAGTCGCGAATTTACTAAATTAATAAAGCTCGTTCTTCTAAAACCAGGAGGTTATGAAATTGGATACAAATAATATCCTTATTTACAATAGTTACTTCTTCATATACATCAAAACCTGACTTATTGCACAGTAGACAGTTAAAAGTTTTTTATGAGAGCATTCTCCAACCTCTAACTAAATTGCCAACTATAATTCAACCTTCCTAATTTCGATAATTCTAAAATAATTTATTAAAAGAATCACCGTATCATCCAATACTACTGCCAATAGTAGAAATCAAAAAGTTTGTACTAGTTGTGACATTACTTGAGCATGCAAATATTGCGTGAATCAAATCTGACTATAATAAATCACACATGAAACTGATTACCCCAACTTTTCATACGATTATATATAAGTATATCTCAACCTAAAAGGAAAGAGATTAAAACAGGAAGTGATCTTAAACATGAATAGATTGAATCAAGTTTCTGGACATTTATCCCCATCGGCAACTAATCACATAACTTCGAAAAACCCTGATGATGTGGTGATTGTTGCATCGTATCGTACAGCAATCGGAAAAGGGTTTAAGGGGAGCTTTAAAGATGTTGGAAGTGACTATATCTTGTTGAAGTTTCTTGAAGCGTTTCTCACAAAGACCAAGG
This sequence comes from Debaryomyces sp. S3305, assembly GCA_024586305.1. Classification (NCBI taxonomy): domain Eukaryota; kingdom Fungi; phylum Ascomycota; class Pichiomycetes; order Serinales; family Debaryomycetaceae; genus Debaryomyces; species Debaryomyces sp. S3305. Next base: position 34,046 of record JAMYHY010000052.1, read on the forward strand.
TTGATCCTAATTTAATTGAAGATATTGCTTGCGGCAATGTCCTCAAGGTCCGTTCTAGTATCTGTGAACATAGGGCCGCTGCCATTAGTGCGGGAATACCTTACAGTACTCCTATTATAGCCGTAAATAGACAGTGTGATTCTGGATTGGTAGCTATTGGTGATATTGCAAATAAAATCATATCAGGAGAAATTGATTGCGGTCTAGCTGTTGGTGTGGAATCGATGACTAAAGACTTTGCATTGGGTCAATCAGTTGTATCAAAACCTATCGAAAATCTCCAATAAATGATAAAATCTAAGATTCCTATGGGGATCACCAACGAAAATATTGCTATCAAGTACAATATCTCACGCAAAGAACAGGATGAATTTGCATCTAATCTTTTCAGAAAGCTGAAAAAGCACTGGCTTCAGGCGTCTTTGCTGGTGAAATATTACCTGTTGAATCATTGATTGAAGAAAAGGATGTCCATGGTAACGTTTTTTTAAAAAAAATTATAGTTGACAAAGACGAAGGTGTTCGTAACGGGGTCACTGCAAAATCCTTGGGCAAATTACGCCCAGCATTTCAGAAAGGTGGCCTGACCCATGCTGGTAACACGTCTCAAGTTAGTGACGGAGAAGCAGGGGTTTTACTAATGAGATGTTCTTTTGCCGAAGAAAATGGTTTTGAAATAGAAGGTAAGTTTGTAAGATGTGTTTCTGTTGGTGTACCTCCAGAAATCATGGGTATTGGTCCGGCAGTGGCTATTCCTCGTATTCTCAAGAAAGCCGACTTATCAGTGGATGATATTGCAGCCTTTGAAATCAATGAAGTTTTTGCTACTCAGTGTTTGTACTCAATTAAAGCCTGCAATACATCAGAAGAAAAATTAAACATCAATGGAGGGGCTATCGCATTGGGTCATCCAGTGGGTGTAACTGGAGCCAGACAATATGCTACGATCTTAAGATTATTGAAGCCAGGTGATATTGGTTTAACCTCAATGTGTATTGGTTCAGGTATGGGCTCTGCTAGTATAGTAGTCAAGGAATAAATAAAGTTTTGTGAGGTGTAGTGATGTCCAGAAAATCGAGGATACTTTCGATATAATACGCAAATTGTTTGTAAGATATATTATTATTAGACATAAATTAAAGGTTACTTCGAGAAGTACTTTAATAGGCCCAATTTTGTCTATATAGCTTAGAACAACATATGCGAGCCTTCCATCTCTGGTTTCCTGGAGGAAGTTGGTCATAAGACAAGAACCTATGTTTTGAATATTTTAATTACCGAAAGGTGAAGCATTTGAAAGGGGAATGGAATGAAGTGTGTTGATTTGTAAAAATCTCCAATCTGAAAGTGAACTTAAATTGCATTAATTCTGGTCTTTATCACAAGGTTCATAATGCTCATCATATTTTCACGTATAACCTTGCTACGTACTACGGACTTGTTAATACATGCCTATATATAGAAATTAATGCTTATTAATAGTTACACAAAATACATTCGTCAAACTCTACTGATTTGAGTTGTATTTGTAAATTATTTCCTCGTTGATCAAAATGACCCTGTTATGATTCTAATGAGTAATTCGAAATCACAATTGCGAAGACAAAATATTGTCAAAAAAGGAAATCAAATGCTATATAAATAATATAGCTTCTTTCAGTATTTTAAGAATTCCTATCATTGAGGACCATGATGATCTTAAATACTGGAAGAGATACTGACATCGTTCGAAATGTTCATGTGAACCAAAATACTTCTGAGTCTTCAAATTTACGCCAAAGCTCTTTTGCAGCGTAAATATTGTCATAAGTGAGTGAGCAATAATGACTCATTTTTCCCAAAACGAAAAATGAGTTTCGTTTGTTACTGCGACATATATATTTGAGGTAAGTTACTAGTTTAAATACTGTTCGTTTTTTTTTTCTTCAGAAAAGTATCTAAGCGTCGGTACTTGTAGTATTTTCGGCGCGTACAACTGACACCACTTCTATTTCAGACTTAACATGGGAGCTTACGAATTTGTTTCAGCTTTCGTCCCAAGAATGTCCGTCATTCTTTGGATCTGCCCTCGGCTCTACTGAAGAAATAAACGATCAAACTTATATCTCCAAATTTCCTAGTGAATTGCCACCGGAACACTCATCAAGCCATAGTTGGTTATCTGAAGAAACATTCAAAGATGGTGAAACACCTGTTTATCCAGCTATAAATCCTGGAGAAGTGACGCTACCCGCAGAATTCGAGAATAACGTATTTCCTTATGATAAGAAAATACCGTCATCTTCATCCTCTTACTCGGAGGGTGAGCCTGAATCAACTGAAGTTGAACTGCAAAAAAGGTTAATATGGATGGACCAATCACATGACCTATCAACTTACTCTAGACGAGGTAGCAGCTCAAATGGACATAGTTCAACGTTAGAGGATGTTGATGGCGTGCGTAGGCGCCTTGAGAAACGTAAACGACGTAGCTCTACAAAAAATTTGCTGTCAGAAGATTTATGTGAAACAAAACGAGTAAGAAATACAATAGCTGCAAGAAGATACAGACAAAGGCGACAAAAAGAGGTTGAAATTCTTGACAAAAAGGTTAAGGAACTTGAACATGAAATTTTCACTACCAAAATGGAAACTAAATGGTGGCAGATGGAGGCACAAAGATGGCAAAAATTAGCTGAGAAAAGGGAGGAAAAGTAGAGTTTTGTTTAGGTATATAGAAAAAGCTTAAATTTTAATCAGTATATTAAGCTTATGTTAAGGTGTAATTTTTATTTCCTGAATTATAAGGGACCCGATATATGGAATTTTCATGCAATTAAAAGTATATTTGAAAGGCGTGTTTTCACTTGCACCATTCTGATAGCTTTTCAATTAGTAATTAGACCTTGTTGATACACACATTTGCATGTTTCGAATGATTAGTCTTGAAGCTTTAGCTTTGGGGAACGGTTTCTGTTCCGGATAAAACTAAAAATATATAAATGTGGCTTTGTGGATTTTTTCGCAATCAAATCTTCAAATTAATAATTACGAACTGTGGATCCTAGATTCTATACCATAAATTGCTTTTATTGGCTCATTTCATATTGAATGTTATTAAGAACTTAACGGGATGTAAGAGTATTTAAACCGTTGAAATATATACGTTATAATTAAGTGATGACTACTTTTCTACAGTAACTTAAAATGCTATCAAAAACTGAGGAGAAAACCAGTGTTTTGCTTAACGAACAGGAGACATCCACATCTTCTATTCTTTCTGCCTCGAACAATAGCTCAACGACTATACTAGATGCCGATAGTGGAGAATCAGAAACTATAACGAAGGATTGGTGTTATGAAGAAGAAATCAAAGTCACCAGAAAATTGGATTTTCTTTTGATGCCCTTGCTTTTCTTTGCATTCTTCATTTTACAAATTGACAGAGGAAATATCTCAAATGCTTTAACTTCCACCTTAAAAGAAGATGTAGGTTTGGACAACAATAAAATAAATGTAGGAACAGCCTTATTCAACATAGGCATAGTTGTTTTTGAAATCCCAAGTAATATTTTGCTACAAAAGTTCGGTCCAAGTCGTTGGTTGAGTTTTCAGATAGTCGCATGGTCACTTTGTGCAACTTTGCAATCTTGTATGACTGATTATAGATCATACTTGGTTACAAGATTCTTCATGGGTGTATTGGAATCAGGTTATATTCCCGGTGGCTTATACTATATAAGTACTTGGTATACAAAGAGCCAATTACCTCTTCGTTATACAATCTATTTCATAGGTAATTTGTCTGCATCTGCAACAGGTTCTTTAATTGCTGCAGGTATATTGAAAAATGTTGCTGGATCATATGGATTGCTGGGGTGGAAATGGATTTTTATTATCGAGGGTGTAATTGGATTAGGGTATGGCTTAATATTTGCCTCATTAATACCTGATTCTGCGAAAGATCCAAGACCTTTCTGGAAAGGGTTCAGGATGTTTAATGAAAGGGAGTCAAAAATTATAAGAGGAAGAGTGCTATTAGATGACCCTGAGAAAATCTCCAGCTCCGAAAATATTTCATTAGGCGATCTTAAAGATGCTTTGCTGCAATGGCGTATCTGGCTTCATTTTATTTTCACATTCTCGTTTATGCAAAACACTCAAGCATTATCTACATATGTGCCTTCAATAGTTCAAAGTTTGGGTTATTCTAATGTGGCTGCGAACGCGATGAGTTCAATAGGTAGTTGGTGTGCAACAGTCATGTTAGTCCTTTTGACTTTACTAAGTTATTATATTAATATTAAATCTATTTCAATAGGTTTCATCACACTTTGGCAAATGATTTTCACTATAGCCTTATTTTCTATATCGAACTCGGATAGAAACAATTTAAAATTTGCACTTTTAACATGCTTAATAACTAGTGGTGCAGTTGGTCACGTCTTGAATTGCTCTTGGACAAGTAACAACGTGTCGAAGCCAAAGCATCGTAGCATAGCCATGGCATTGCTCGTTATGGCTGCAAACATGGCAGGAATTTGTGCTGGCCAAGTATTAAGAACGAATGATGCTCCGAAGTATCATAATGCATTTTTGGCCTTATCTATCGTCAGCATATTTTCTTTGCTAGTAGTAGCTTGCATAACTTTTCAGTATATTTGGACCAACCGTAAGTTAGAGCAGAAGTATACATTGGCAAATAATCAAGTAGGTGAAGAAAATTTTAGTGCAGAAAGTACAAATATCGAAAATAATAATACTGTTATCATCGTAGGAGAGGTAATCGATGAATCGCATATGGAAAGATTACTTGCTGATATCGCAGTTACCGATCACAATATCGAAAAATACCTGAAAAATACCCTTATTAATAAAGAAAAATTCAGATATCTTATATAATTATAAAAATTCTGTATTTTGAATCAATGGATGTATAAAGAAATTCAACTTGGGGTTTATACTCTCATCCGTCGCTCAATTCATAATAATTCAAATAAATAATTATTAGTCCATTTAATCTTGAACTATTGATTCGAAATTAATTCATTTGAATAAGATTCCGCCTGGATTGTTGAGCTCTTTTGAATCCTAACCAAAGGCTAAAAGCTTATGTTTTATGTATTCAATAGACATATTGTTATTATGCAACACGTTTGATTGTTTCTTATTATTCTTTGAGAGATTTTTATAAAGAGACATAATTTCTAGGGAAATCTTCATCATTCATTCAGAAGTTTTTTCTAATTGACTTATGTGGCGAAGCATGATTCTTATCAGAATGTATTGATGGCTCCTTAATATAATAACTGGTGTAATAACTTCACCAAAATTTCCGTACGTAGTAAATGTTAAATGACTATCTGACATTTGTTTAATGATACTTTAGTTGTCCTTAAGTTCAAACCCAAGGCGCCAAGCATATGAGGGTACAAATGCCGTTGCATTTATTCCACGATCCCTGAAATAGCTACTTGTGATACTGGAACTTCATACTATCAAGTTTGTCTAGTAACATAACTGGACAGTATAATCTGATTGCATGTAGAAAGTTAAAGGTTCAAACTGCTATTATCAAACTGCATAGAAGAACTAGGTTCAAACGAACAGGATCGCAGCTTCGTAAAAACTGCAATAGTTGTTTTCGGACGTATATATGTACGAACAGTCCATCCAGCGAGAAATACTGAAATCTAACTTGAGCTATGTTTCACGAATTACTAGACAAATTTATTATTAAATAATATAAATGAACAATTACAGTTGATCACATTTGAATATTTATAGACTAAATCCGTTACAATTATCATAATATGACTTATAAGTCCAGCTTGTGTCAAACTGAAGTATATACTTCATCTATTGGGATTATGATATAGGTCGTGTAAATACCTGAAATATATAGGGAAGAATACTTATGTATTAGTATTTTAGATATACTGGTCTTATATATCAATATTGGTTACTATAGAAGTAGTTAAGTGATTGATCTACCTATCGATGACTTTTTTAGGATGGTCTTAATTAAGTATATTCTGCTTAATTACTATTCGTTGATTAGAAAAAATCATCTTCTCCTTGAAGATTCATTCCTAATTTATATTCTTGTTTCGTTTCAACTCATTAAGATTATTCCCATATCCTTTGATGACTATCAGTATCACTAGCATAACTATTTATGGTTCTTACAATGATTTGTTTCAGAATCTTTATAGATTCTGATAGTGACACAAAACCAACATCATCAAGCTTCCACGTGAGAGGAAATACTGATTGAAACTTCGTTCTCCTTTTCAAGGTGCTTAGTTTCCTTTTCTGGCTCGAATTTAGAATGGTTATTAATTTTAATATCAGCGTAATAGTCTTTACTATTAATTCCCGGAACAAACCATGGTGCATTTTCAAACAATTGATTCATCGATTCCAATGGTATACCTTTTGTTTCTGGAAGGAAACACCAGAAAAAGAATGAATTGGTAAAACTGCAAATAATAAAAACAATATAAAATCGATAATGGATAGTGTCCATAGCTAATGGAGTAACTTGTCCGATCATCGTATTCATTGCGAAACATGTCATTGTTGATAAGGAGACACCTTTAGAACGAGTTGCAGTATTAAAGACCTCACTAGGTATAACCCACAGCAATGGACCAACATAAATGCTGAAAATAAAATTCCAAATCCAAGTAGAGGCAATAAAACCTATCTGTGATGAACGAGATTGAGCTCCCTTGTAAGGTGGAAAAAGTGCCAAGAGAATGCAAGAAACGATAAACATACAACCACAACCAATATTTGCCCCAATCAAAGTCCATCTTCTCCCAGTATAATCGACGGTAACAATACAAAGAGCCTGAGCTATTAAAGCAATAATGGAATTGATTGCTTGATACAAAAGAGTTTTTCCAGCCGATAACCCTATCTGGGCAAAAATTGTTGGTGCGTAATACTGTATTGCAGATACACCTGTCATTTGAACTGAACCTTGAATAGCACAGCATAAGAAAATCCTCCTCAAATTTGATGGTATCAAAAACAAACTGGCCCAACTAGTTTGGCCATGTATTTTATCAAATTCAATGGCGGCTTTAATTGTCGCGAACTCCTCTTCCACAAACGGATCTTGTGTATTACCATGTGCATATAGCTTGCCTAAAACTTTTAAAGCCTGTTCGTCTTTGTTATACTCTAATAGCCATCTGGGCAGTTCGGGGAAGAGCAAGATTAAACTTCCTAGTAATAGTGCTGGTACCATCTGAAGACCGAGAGGAACTCTCCATTGCCTGTTATCTTCAAACCCCATGTAGCATCCATATCCTATCCATGCAGCTGATAATGAACCGATACCCAAGAAGAATTGTTGGAGACTTGTGACTCTCCCTCTATGTTTTGGATGTACGAGTTCTGCCTGATACAAGGGAATAATCATAGTATATAGCCCAACACCGACGCCTGCAAAAAATCTGCCAGAAAACAAGAACTTAAAATTCTGTGCTCCACATTGAAGCGAACCACCAAGAAGGAAAAATACGGTAGCAAGCAAAATAGTCTGACGACGACTCAATTTTTTCTAAAAATCCAGCAAGAAGAGATCCAGCAAAAGCTCCAACAGTAAAGAGAGATACAATTAAACCAGTAACTGTATTATTTGGATAATTCATATATTCTGTGAAACTCTCTGAAGCAATGACTTGGGCAATAATTCCCAAGTCATACCCGTAAGTAAAAGATCCCACGGATGCAAAACAACAAACCAAAAACTGGTATAAAACCGGCGAGATGCTCATTATTGATAGATAAGATTTTGCAATTAAATGAAAAGCTCTAAGATTATATATATAGTTCCACGCATCTCGTAAATTTGATTTCCCCGTGATAAATACTCACCGGAGGATTTCCCTTGTTGGAGTGATAACGGTGGGTTTCGGTATCTAGTAACCGATATTCACTCCGTCAGGGTATAAGGATAGGTTAATAAGTACTGGATTTCTATTTTAGAAGGGAGAGTTATTTTTCTAGTCACCGAGAATTAATCATGTCCAGTTCAGCTCAAACAATTGAAGAAATTAAAAATTTATCTCAATCAGAAATTCGAATCGATCCCCACCGCCGTTTGGGAGCGATCGACCGCAAAGTCTATAGTGGCTTTCTTGAACACTTAGGTAGATGCATTTATGGAGGAATTGTCGACTATGACAATCCAAATAAAGCATTGATAACAAAAGAGGGTTACAGAAAAGACGTTGCAAAAGCATTGCAAGATCTTGAAATGCCAGTCATCCGTTGGCCGGGTGGTAACTTTGTTAGTTCGTATCATTGGCAAGATGGTATAGGCCCAAAGTGCTCAAGACCGAGAAGACCTGAATTAGCCTGGTTGAACGAAGAACTGAACTTGTTTGGCACAGATGAATTTTTACATTGGTGCGAATGGATGAAGGTAGAGCCATATTTATGTTTAAACATGGGCACAGGAACCCTTGATGAAGCATTGGCATGGATAGAATATTGTAATTCTAGTCTGAATACTTTTTGGGCCAATCTACGTAGAAGTAACGGACGTGAAGAGCCTTATAATGTTAAATACTGGGGTTTAGGAAATGAAGTTTGGGGTCCATGGCAGGTTGGTCAAATGAATGAAGACGATTATTGTAAAAAGGCGCTACAGTGGGCAAAGGCGATCAAACTTCTTGATCCTTCTGTATTATTAATAAGCTGTGGTTGCACAGGCTTCTCGGAATGGGACTACGAAATAACTCAAAATTTGTTCAAGTATGTTGATTTTCACTCTATACACTTATATACTAGTGATGGTAAGGACCAGATGAAGAATATCACAGGACCAGCTGCTGCTGAAACTAGCATTCAAATTACGGCTAAACTCCTCGATTTAGCAAAAATTACAAATTATAGTACTTCAACATCTAATAGTGTTGCAGCTACTGAAGATATTGAAATCAAGAAACACCGAGTCAAGATTTGTTTTGATGAATGGAACGTTTGGGATCCTATTAGAGCGGGTGGAGAGGTTGGTTGTGAAGAAAAATATACATTGGGTGATGCATTAGCTGTTGGATCATGGTTAAATGTATTTATACGCCAAGCAGGCCATATTGGAATGGCAAATATTGCACAATGTGTTAATGTTATAGCCCCAATTATGACTAACCAAGACAAGCTCTTCTTTCAGACAACATATCATCCCCTTCGCTTATTTTCTCAGAAAATGAGAGGAGAGAGTTTGAATATTCATGTCGCCACTCCTTTGTACAAGGGAGACACCCGTGGAGGTAATATGAACATTGAATGGCTCAAGGACGTCGACTCAAATATTACCTTCCTCGATTGCTCTGCAGTAATTGACAATAAAAAGATTATTATAGCAGTGGTTAATAGATCACTAACGGAAGATGCAACAACTAAGATTTCACTTCCCTTGGAGCCAAGGCACATTGGCTTGAATGCTAATCTGTGGGTCATCTACCATGAAAATATCAATGCTATCAATACGTTTAACGAGCCAGAAAATGTTGGAGTCGACGAAAATGTTATCGCTTTGAATCTTTCTCACCTGAATTGTTATTCTACATTTTCAATATCTTTTAAAAAGCATTCTTTCACGATGATAGAGATTCAGTTACTAGAAGACTTTTAGTATTATAATGATGAGTTAGTATCACAGAAGAAATCATATAGCCTCCCAAATGTGATACAATTCATAATAATATATTTTATTTAGAATTTTATTCGTAATGTATGGACTATAAATATTCTGTTCCTCAGAGTGGATATAAAGGAAGTATATCTGTAAATTGTATTATAAATACGCCTGATATTGCTCAGTCTAGGATTTCTAATATTTTAATTTTCCGGAATAAGCGCCGGCATAAGTTCTCCTTTATCGTCTTCAATATAAGGTTCTGTTTTAGGTTTTTAAGACCGGAATTTGACTAATTGAAACTTTATGGGAAAACCGAATTGAGGAGCAATTTTATCACTCTTCTTTTCGGTGTTCATCAATTTATTAACATATTCTCACCACAAAATATTCCTGATAGAATTGGGGAATATTTCTTATACTTAACTTGTATCCTTTCCTTGAAAGTATATCGAGAGACAAATATCCATCAAAATAATTACCTTCATATTAATATTAATCTTTCTATCTTATGATGGATCATTATATGTCTACTCATTTTTAATAGAGAATTATTTATTACGACAAATAAATACAAATACAGTTATTAAATCTTTCTAATGTTTTTCTTTTAATTTATTTAATATGATTAAGAATTGATGTGAATTATGTAAAATATTGGTATTTTGCGGTGCGTAGAACAAAATTTGCAGCAAGAGATATATTATAATCCTGCACGTTCTCCAAGATGATTCATAATCATCATTACTTGTCGCTTCAATGTTGCACAATTTCCATTTCTGTCATCCCAGTGGTTATTTACTTAATAAAAAGCTCAGGAAATAACTTCTACCGTCAGAAAAAAACAAACATATGTCATCCATTACAAACGCTAATTATTTAAAAAAGGATACCCAAAACTGTCACAAGAATATTATATTCTTTCATGATATTTTACTTCCTTGGAGACCAACTATCTTAGCATATGCATCTTTATCTATAAGTAATAGTATTGGGTTCCCAATTGATGCTGTTAAAACCAGAATGCAATCTCGATATGATTTCAAAGGTTATCATGATTGCATCAAAAGTACTTACATCTCTGAAGGTGTAAGAGGATTCTATAGAGGAATATCCATTCCTCTAATTTTCAACTCTATTTCGAGATCTCTTACTATTCTGTTATTCATTAAATTAAAACCGGTGTTTTATGATTCAGTGCCATGCTTAGAAAAAAAAAACTCAGTGGTTCATGAAGCACAGGTAAGCTTCGTTTCAGGTGCTAGCTCGGCGGGTATTGTTTCAATATTTACTTGTCCCTTTGATTCTTTGAAAATCCATTCTCAAATTTTAATTTTGGTACAAAAAGATTCATTTAGGAATTCAACTTTTTCCCAAATCCACTATTCAAAAGACCACTTTTCCATAATTAAGACTTTAAGAAAGGTAGTAAAACACAAAGGTTTGGGAAGCGTTTATTCAGGTTTTAAGTACCATATTTCAAGAGACACTTTATCCGGTGGCGTATATTACTCTAGTTATGAAGCAACAAAATCGTTATTAAGTTCCTTCCAAGAAACTTCCCCACAAACATCAATATTTATAGCTGGGGGTATTGCTGGTGTGCTAGGTGGTTTGATCGCATTTCCTTTAGATACAGCTAAGTCTTTAGCTCAAAAAAATGTGATGTCAGAGATCATCAGAATCGAGAACGGATTAGCTCCCCTACCATTTAAGGCAAATAAAAAAGTCGAAATCCTCCGTGGACCGGTATATAAAGGAATTTTTGCCACTGCATTCAGGGCATTTATAGTAAATCTGATATTTTTTACTATATTTGAGTTCTCAATGGCCCGTATACATTAGGTATTTACCAAGAAATGTGAGTTAACATGAATCCATTGGAAGTCAAGACATTATTGACATTCTGTTAGAATAAAAGAACAAACATAGTAAATACTATGATAGTATCTCTGTTTGAAATGGTGACAAGTTGGGCTTTAAAAAGTTTATTTTTACCGTTTTTGAATCATCTCGTAATCATTTTGTCCTTCCTTTACTTCATATCATAAATAGAGAAGCTCAATCTATTTAGGACATATTTCTGTCTGGCTAATAGTAGAGTTCAATACATCAAAATATGATATGCTTGCATTCGTTATTTTCATTCATATCACATAACATCAATCTATAACTCAAGTTTACACTAGTCATTTTTGAAGATTCAACTTACCCCATGTTTTCATTGTAAGCTGGCTGTAAATATGGCCAATTGTCTACTATGATAGTATGACATATTTATTTTGACAGGCAATAAGTATATAACTGAATCAAAGCTGATTAGTGAAACACTAACAAATCTGCTGTACTCAATCTTCTAATTGAATTCTTGTGAGAATACATCAATTTCTTACAGAAAAACTATAGTCTTTCTTCAAGAGCTAAGTTCCGTGCCATTATCATGTTGTTTCAAGAGAAGCTACGTGCGTATTACTAAAAAGTTTGCGGTTCTAATCTTGTCTTTCCGGAACACTTCACTTAATAGTAATATATATGCAGTAAATTTTATCTAGAAAATATCGTTGATAGTCGCGCCCGAGAATTTCAATTGTTGAGCTTGAAAAAAGGGTTTTGGACAATGCCATTTGATTCGGACTTCGTTCCGTCTTTGTGAACTTCATATGATTGAATGATGTTTTAGCAATTAATAAGCATATACAATCTTTTAGTTGCTGTTAAACAAAAGAGCGTATTACGTCATTTATATTGAACGTCTACCATTGGTCGAATCTATACCCAAGCTTTCAGTTATGAATGTGCCAATTGATATCTTGACATTGAACTCACGTTTTTAAAACTCACAGAATGAATATGTTCATGTAATTTAATGTCATGTATTACTACTTATATTAGTTCGAGGTAGTAGTAATTCGAGCCAATAACAGCAATCGAATTTGAAATACCATGTATTCGAGTTCTGATTAAAACCTTCCTAAGCCTGTAAATTAGGTAATATGCAGCAATTATCGTCAATATCTGACTAATATATGCGATGTTCTAGAAAGTGAGATATAGCTTGCTATATTGAATTAATTGCTATAATGAAAACTATAAAAACAAATGTAATTCAGCTTACCACAGACCTCTTTTTCAATTATAAAATTTTAATTGCTTATTGTAATAATGGTTTCAGAATATATTCAAAAAACGACAAAAGATCCCGCAGTGTATGCGACCTCTAATGGAGTTCCTTATGCCAATCATCCATATGGTGCCCAAACGGCAGGACCAGGTGGGCCGTTATTATTGCAAGATTTTAATTTGATGGATGACATTTCTCATTTCGACCATGAAAGAATTCCGGAAAGAGTTGTACATGCAAAAGGTGGTGGTGCTCACGGTTATTTCGAATTGACTGATTCATTGTCAGACTTAACTTATGCCAGTCCATTACAGTCACCGGGCTATAAATGTCCTGTTTCCGTCAGGTTCTCTACGGTTGGAGGTGAGAGAGGTACACCAGATACAATAAGAGACCCGAGGGGGTTTTCAATTAAATTGAAAACTGACGTTGGTAATATGGATTGGGTTTTTAACAATACGCCTATATTCTTTATTAGGGACCCAATTAAATTCTCTAAGTTTATTCACACTCAGAAGAGAGACCCATCTACAAACCTTAATCAGTTAACTGATCCATATCTTACTTGGGACTACTTTACTTATAATCCTGAATGTTTACATCAAATTACTTATATGTTTGGTAAAAGGGGTATTCCAAAAAGTTGGGCAGAGATGCATGGATACTCAGGTCATACATTTAAGCTAGTTAACGATAAAGAAGAAATTACGTATATTCAAATACACTGTCTTGCTGATGCAGGTTTTGAGGGCTTTAGTGACAAAGAAGGTAAAGAGTTGGCCGGCTCATCACCTGAACACAACACTAAGGATTTATATGAGAGAATTGCTGCTGGTAATTATCCTTCTTATTCATTTTATGTTCAAACCATGACACCTAAACAAGCTGAGGAATTTCGTTATTCTATCAATGATTTAACAAAAGTATGGCCTCACAAAGAATTTCCATTAAGAAAGTTTGGTCGCATGGTTTTAGATAAGAATCCTGTAAATTACCATAATGAGATTGAACAAATTGCTTTTTCACCTGCTCATTTAGTTCCCGGAATTGAACCATCGAATGATCCAGTTTTACAATCTCGGTTGTACTCCTACTCTGACACACATCGTCATAGATTAGGTGCAAACTACCAACAATTACCTGTTAACAAACCAAGGACATTTGATAGTAATTCTGGATGTCCATTTTTAGCAGGTAATTTTCAAAGAGATGGACAAGCATCCATTGATAATCAAGGATCTAGGCCTAATTATTTGAGTTCGTTATTACCTATTAATTCCATCTCGAACGATCCAAAGTCATATAAGAATGGATTACCACCTGTTGAAGAAAAAAAGTATTTAGGTGTTGTTCCGAAACAGTCTACTGATAAATATGAAATCTTACAGAAGCAACGTAATTTGAGGGCACATGAAGAAAAAATTTGGCTCAAATCTTATGACTATGTTTCTGGATTTAGTGAGCTCGATGTTGAACAGCCTAGAGCGCTTTATAAAAATATTATAAGTAAGCAGGACAAAGGGGATTTTATAGAAGCCATTGTTGGACATGCTTCGAAGATAAGTGTTCCTCAAATAAAAGAACGAGTACCTCAGTTATGGGGTTTAATAGATGAAGAGTTAGGAAGTGAAGTTGCTAAAGGTCTAGGAGTAAATTACAAGCATCTCACTGTTGATGAATATATCAAAGATCTAGGAATAGCTCCTGCTAACTAGTTTCTCTTTATATGATGATATATGAGTTTAATGAATATCTTAATGATTGTATTTAAATTCGAGCGATAATATATAATCTGCATTTAGTTAAATTATGCATCTTTATTGGGGTCTCGAATAGCATTGGTCCCAAGAAAATAAGGTTATATTTTTATTCTAACCGACAAATTGTCACTTATTTTTTGGTAAAATAATTCTACTAATTAACTAAACTATTGCTAAGCACAATGAGTTTCACCGTTCGAGTGAGTATGGCATTCGGATCCTCCTTTAGCCTCAGAAGTTGATTTACTTGCCTCAGTAGTAGACGAGCTATCACTTCCTGCGCTACTCTTTTTATCACCAGTACATCCCTTTCCAGGAACAGCTATGTCATAAGCATAAACATCTAAAGCATAATATCTTAATGTAGCTGAATTTCTTACAGCTTCAGTTGTGTTTTTTTTGGCTAATTCTAAACATTCATCATAGGTATCGGCATAATGGCCTACAACACCTTGTCCTATACTATCAGTGTGCCAAATCCTATGTAATAAATCACCAGCCCAAAAATCTGAATTCTTAGAATTCGAAACTGTGTATCCCTGACTACACATTTGAGATAAATAAAGTCGAGAAGTATATGATAAGTCACAAATAACATTCTCATTCGTGGCATTTTCTCCCCTCCAATGACCCGCCCAACCATCAAGTTTACAGTTATCATCTATGTCATCACAACGAAATAATGTTTTGCTTTTATCGGAGCTCACTATATTTTCATACCAACCAACAACTTCTCCAGATGGAGCATCACCAAAGTATTTTTGATAGAATTTAGACAGATTTCCAAATCTTGCTGTATGGTCTCTCGCGTGAGAGGCTAAAATTTGAGTTTCTTCCAAAGCATTACTTAATTGATTAAACTGACTATCATTACATGACTTATGGATTGGGAATTTCTTAACCCAATTTTCAGACCAATCATAAGTAGTAGAAGCACTGTCAACAAATTTTGTGACTGTTACGTCTTCACTGCTAGAAGCTGGAGCAGCAAAACAAGCTGTTGCGCAAACAAGAACGAGTATATTCTTTATTTTCATTTTATCGATTATATAGTTTTACATGATTACCAAATATAATAATTACCATTAGTTTATATATCCCTAAATTTGATTCTGGTGATTTGAATTGAATTAGGAATAGTGGTTAATGCATTGACTCTTAGTTCTTGGCAATATATTGAAGGAATGAATGTATCTTAATGAAGAACATGTTTGATGAATTGGTTGATAAATTTGATCAAATTTTTTTTTGCACCCTCGTAGTTCCTGCATTATTCTGGGCACATTTAAATTCAAAATCGGATTTGTCAACGACGGGATACATCAATATTGCAATATACTCTTAGTAGAATAAACTTTCCATAGTTGAAATATCATTCGAATTATCTTGGCACTTTCAATAAAATTTTTATTCAGATAGTTATCTTATATTTAAGTATCTCTGTATGTCAGCAAATATGAAAAATATCTATTCATCCAGAATAACCACGTAATGCTTTTGAAGGGAATACTTTTATTTATAAGCCTTTTGGCTTTATCATTGGCAAAGACGGTTACTGTTACATCCACTAGAGACTATCGTGTGGGGCTGTCTACTCTTTCTAATGAGGGAAAGGTTCAAACAACTGTTACTAACAGTCGGGCCTCAGATTCTTCTGATGACTCATCTAGTGCTGCTCAAGCAACAGCAATAACTAGTTGTCACTTACATGGGTCCGAGCAATTTTGCGTAGATGGTGAAGGAAACGAAGGTTCAATAATTCCTGCTCCAAGTAAAACCGAAGATTCCCCATCAAGTTATACTGGTTGCCATTCCCACGATGAAGATACATTTTGCCTTAACTCAGATGGAGACGAGGTACAGTTTGTGAGAGATACAGAATCCTCATCATCCTCATCATCTACCTCGTCCGGTGAAGAAAATTGTCATTTTCATGCCGGTGTGGAACATTGTGTGGCAGATGGTGAATCAGAACATGGTGCATCTGCTGAAACTTGCGAAAGAGTTGATCGTGATTATGACATTCCTTTGAGGATTGGGTTGCTCTTTGTAATTCTAGTTACTAGTGCTATTGGGTCTTTTGGACCTATAGTGTTAACAAGCTTCTTTAAATTTAAATTGGATGGGGTAATAATCACTATTCTTAAACAATTTGGTACAGGTATTATTATATCAACTGCTTTTGTACATCTTATGACCCATGCAGATTTGATGTGGGGCAATTCATGCATTACTCTTGGATATGAGTCGACTGCGACATCGATTACCATGGCCGGCATTTTTCTCACCTTCTTAATAGAATACTTAGGAAATAGGCTTATCGGTTGGAGAAGTCAGAAAGCTTCAAAGCGATTAACAGAGAGAGGTAACCCTGAAAAGTCAAATGATATTACTGAAGAAACTATTTCTCCTTCTAGCACACACAATCATGATGGTCCGGTGTTAGTTAATGATGAATTCTCATGTGTTGTAATGGAAGCTGGGATTGTATTCCATTCTATCTTACTCGGTATAACGTTAGTAGTAGCAGGCGACTCATACTTTATTACTTTATTCATTGTCATTATGTTTCATCAAATTTTCGAAGGTATTGCTTTAAGTACAAGAATTGTTGAACTTCCTAATACAAAATTATTAAAAAAATTATTAATGGCTGGGGTTTATGCATTAGTCACACCAGTTGGTATGGCCATTGGTATTGGAACTTTAAACAAGTTTAACGGCAACGATCCAAGTACCATCATTGCATTGGGCACTTTAGATTCTTTTTCAGCGGGTATCCTCATCTGGACTGGGTTGATAGAAATGTGGGCGCATGATTGGATCTTTGGTAGTTTGGCTACAGCGTCGTTTTTGAAAACTAGTATAGCTATGGTTTCTTTAATAGCTGGCTTTATTGTGATGAGTGTACTTGGTAAATGGGCTTAGATGTAAACCTATACAATTATCAGGGCAAATTATTTAATTTGCACAGAAATATTTATCTATAATCCCTATAATCGTTTTCTCTTATACTAATTTATATTTACTTTCTGGTATCCCCTTACTTTCAATTTACATAAAAACCACATAGACTTTCAGTCGACATTATTGAGGGGTGATAATAGATATATAAACTCTTTTTAGTTATAATACAAGTCATGATACTTCCACTATGCGGTAAGATTTTTTTTCCTATTGGTGTTCCATTTAAAGCTTATATATTTGCTTTATAAGAATCAATTACTGATATACTTCCAGTCAAACAGATTATTCTTCTTTATACATATCATTACAAAAAATCTCTTCTCTACCTAATGATCTCTCTTCGCATCCTTTAAACAATCTTGAATACTCTTTACCTAAACTCCAAGAACATGCATCAAATAATTGAGACATTTCATTCATAAAGCCCGCAATATAATGAGTATTTTCATACTGTGGTAAATTAATCGCACATTTCCGAACATTCAAATGGAATTCTATTGCGGTATTACTTGGAATAATTAATGAATAGAGTTTATCTTTCAACTTATTCAAATAATGAAATGCACTTTCTTTAAAGCTATATTTTTCTTCCGAAAAACAGCGATTTGATTCCGGTCCATAGACAAGATAGTTGTAGCACCATATTATTAAACAACACACAGCCATTACATGCCTTCTTTCGGGAATCGGGTCAATCTTTGATACATAACTAACCTTATCCACATTTAACAAACACTCAATCAAACATAAATATGCATGTACTACTCCTATTCTTCCATTTAAAGAATCAGCCCACCTCTTCATTCTTATCGATACATTTTGATATTCCTCACTCTGAGATCCGATATCCATACTACTCACTGGGGCCCCTGAATAAACAAGCACATCATTATTAGTGACATACAATCTTATGTGTGCCATATGGTAAGTGGGGCATTTACATTTGGTATCATCTAAATGTAAATACAAAGAATTTAAATTACTACTCTCTAATTTCTGCGTATTTATTAGTAGATTTTTAACGTCATAACATGCTCCATTTACATTATATTTCCATGCATCCAACGCAAAAGATATTTTGTCTCTCCACCCATCCTTAGGGCTACCATAACCGATATTATCTATAAATGATACAATCTCGTCTTTGTTTTCCAACTGGATTATTAAAGAAGCTAAAGCATGAAATAGGATTTTCTTACCAAACGAATCAGTTTCAATTTTTTCACCTTTAAGTAATTTCTTTAAGCAGTTACGAATAAAATCAGATTTTGTCGGTAACGTGAATTTTTTGAGGTTTTCGAAACTTGCTTCCCATAAGTGATCGTTGCAAGGTAATTCTAACACCAATTTATCTACGAACAAGTTCGAATTATGTGAAGATATCATAGAGCTTGTCAAATCAGAGCAAAATGACATTAATGTACATCTTTTCATTGACTCAGCAGCAATCCATTCATTCCATAGTGTTTCACTGTAATTTTCCTTTGTCTTAATAGTGGATCTACTTTCGTAGACATAGGGTTCTGCTATAACGGATGTACTTCGCTTTATCATCTCGACCTTAGCTGCATGATGAATAGCTGACCGTTCATATAAGTCTCTGTTTGCAAAGTATTTTTCATATACTTCTAGAATTAGTAGACTTTGTAATTCCCATAGTTGAGAGGAACCACGCTTTCTGCTTTTAAAAATTAGCCATCTGAGATCTGTTCCTATTGTTAGTGAAAGGCCTGTAGGATCCTTCAATATATCTCTAGCTGAATATGATAGCACAGAACCCATCATAATCATTGTCACCACAAGCAAGGGATGAGCAGTTAAAGAATTAAATGATGGCCGGTGTAGAATTGGAAATTGAATATGAAAAATTTTCCAGTATACTTCCAAACAATATTCTAATGTGGGAATATTAAAGTCGGGAAACAGAACTAAATTAGGTATTAAGTGAACAAAAGCTTTCAACATTTCAGGTGTTATCAAAGACGGACTAGTTTGAGGAATAGATACTGTTCCAAAATTCCCTTGTATAAGTTCAGAAAGAATAGTATCGGGAGAATTGCTGGGAAATTTAGAATAAATTATATTTTGTGCTGTTTTATGGATACTATTCAATATCAAAGGATTTTGTTCAGCTCTATCCTCACTTACTAATTCGTTTGCGTTGAAAAACCAATCCATCAATCCTGATTTTATTAAAAAGTCATCTTTCTCTGAGTTACTATCCTGCTTCTCAATTACTGGTGATTTTTGATTTTGCCCTGAAGTAGTATGCGATACATATTCTTGATCTTTATTTAGCACCTTTCTCTTCTTGAAATGTCGTTCATAATGACCAATCATAACATCATACCTTTTAAACTCCATCTTGCATCCAGGGTATGAACACCCATGCAAAACTGCTTTATCATCATGGTTCAAATGATGTCTCTTTAAATGATCCTTTCTTGAGAAAGACTTCTGGCATCCAGGAAAATCACATACAAATTTATTTGTCATTTTTATAGGCGTATTAGCCATTTTAATACCCGTATATATAACATACTTATTCGAAGGTCATAATATTATAGAAAATTAGGATGTTTCATATTTTAATCTATTCAGGGCGAGTTCCTTATAGATTATGTAAGCATTTTTAACATTCTGGTTGCTTACTACCGAATAAGGCGATATAAAGTCAATCATTACATCTAATGGAATATTACAGTACTCCTTGAATTATATTTGCTTCAAGTTCAATAAGAGTAGCTTTTGTTGGGTTTATATTTGAAAACTAAAAGTTGAGTAAAAACTAGTATAGAACCTATAAAAAATCAAGGCTAGAAAAGGCTAAACAATTTCAAGGGTTATATTTCCAGACGTTGCATTTATGAATTTATTTCCGTGTTCATCAGCCCCAATAATAGTAGAATTCCTATCAGATTTAATGCTCTTATCTCTTGAATTGAGAATTCTAATAGTGTAAGGTTTCTTAAAGGTGCCGTCAACGGAAACATGCAAAGTATTTTCCTTTGCTTCAACAGTAACCGTGGCATTATATTCACCGGCTTTGCTGTGGTCAGGAATTTTTACTGAGATCTTCCCCTGGATCTCATAAATATTAACCATAAAATTTTCATTCCAAGCATAATCGGGCTTCTCGTTACAGTGTTCCGGACTAGAAGAAATTATAATAGAATTTGGACGAACTAATAGTGGAAGAGACTTATAATCGTGCTTTTCCGTAAACCATTTACCATCCACAGAAGCTCTAATTTTTCCATCTAACCATCCATACCATGATCCTCTTGGAACATAATACTTCACATCTCCTTCACCACAAAACACTGGAGCAACAAGCAAGCTACCACCTAACATATACTGAGTATCTGCGGTAAAAACTGACATATCATCAGGAAACTCTAATAACATGGCACGCATAACAGGAACTGCATTTTTATGAGCCTCAATTGCTGCACTATATATGTAAGGCATAAGCGAGATTTTAAGCTTTGTAAATTTAGCCAAGACAACACTAGCTTCATCATCGAAATTCCAAGGTACTCTGTAGGACTCGCTTCCGTGAAGACGAGAATGGGAGCTTAAAAGACCGAAAGCACACCAACGTTTATAGATCGATGGATCTGGTGAGCCTTCAAATCCGCCAATATCATGACTCCAAAATCCAAAACCACTAAGTCCCAAGCTTAAACCGCCTCTCAAAGATTCAGACATAGCTTCGAAAGTTGATTCGCAATCACCACCCCAATGAACGGGATATTTCTGACCCCCGGTCGTAGCACTACGCGCAAAAAGACAAGCTTCGTGTTTTCCCATCTTTTTTTCAAGTACTTCAAAAACTGATTTATTGTATAAAAGTGAGTAGTAATTGTGCATGGAAACCAGATCTTGCCCGCTATTGAATTCCACGTCTTTGCATGGAATTCTTTCTCCGAAATCTGTTTTAAAACTATCAACGCCCATATCAACTAAGACGGAAAGTTTATTTTGAAACCATTTATACGCATCAGGGTTACTGAAATCAACAATACCCATACCTGCTTGCCAACGATCTGTTTGGTATGCGTCGCCACTTTTATTCTTAATCAAATATCCGTTTTTAACTGATTCGTTGAATAATTCTGATTCTTGTGCAATATAGGGATTAATCCAAACACAAATTTTAATATCAAATTCATCTTTTAGCTTTCTTAACATGGCTTTAGCATCTGGAAAAAACTCTGGATCAAATTCAAAATCGCACCATTGAAACCCTTTCATCCAAAAACAATCAAAGTGGAAAGTACGTAAAGGAATCCCTCTTTCGTGCATTCCTTTTATAAAAGAACTAACTGTTTTTATATCATAATTTGTTGTAAATGAGGTAGTGAGCCAAAGACCAAAAGTCCAGGCTGGAGGAAGAGCAGGTAATCCAGTGAACTGTGCATATCTTTGCAAGATACTCTTGGGATCAGGTCCGTAAATTATATAAAACCGTATGCCTTCTCCCGGGACAGTAATATTAACCCTAGTGGTACGCTCTGACTGAAGTTCAAAAACGATATTGGACGTTGAATCAACGAAAACACCGTACCCACGATTTGACAAATAAAATGGGATGTTCTTATATGTCCATTCTGACGAAGTTCCGCCATCCTCATTCCAAATTTCGACTCTTTGACCGTTCTTAACAAAAGGACCAAATCTTTCTCCTAAGCCAAAAATTTTTTCTCCAACAGAAAGATGAAGTTGGGCTGTCATATATGGTGATGCCCTGTTAGTGCTCAAGTCCTTTCTGGGATACCTTGAATCCAGAACATGTCCAAGGGATCTAAATCCAAGTTTAGTTAACACCTGTGAATCCTCTCCAATAAACTCAATATTGTAGGGCTTGTTTTGAAGCCTTGCAGATATACCCCCTTCAGCTGATACAGTCGCACCTTCATCTGAAACTTTTGCAGAACACAGTGTTCGTTCACTTACTGTATCAAACCTTGGTTCCTTAGAATTTAAATAAGGAGAAAGGTGATGGTATGATTCAACACCAATTATACCATCTCTGGGTGAAGATAGTTTCGTACTAATAGTAGGAACATTGAGATAATCACCACGATGTCTGATAGCCCTTGTAGATGCTACAGAATAAATTGTAGATTGCTCTCGGACTTCAGTCTTGACTCCTTCCGACGCCCAACTAATGTTAACACCATCTTTTATTTCCCACATACCCCTGGTAAAGCGAGTATCTGAATCAACATGGCGATCGATTGAATAATCCGTCATTTTTCTTGCACAATTTCAACTTTTATTTTTTGATTTTCATTATTGGCTCTAGCTATTCTTTTCAATTCCTATTTATATAGCATTGAAAATTATTACAAGATCAAAACTTGTATTTGTTACAAGCAACCTTCTAGTTCTGGAATAAAAAGAGTGGCAGATTACCCCACGCAAAAGCCCCTTCATCATAAAGAGCAGTCAAAACCTTAATTCTCGGGTTACTTGAATTCTCGGGGTATTATAATGTTATACTATAGTTTATTTTCTAATTGATTCTTTATTCTACCGAATAGATTTTAAGCCAGTGGGAAACATACCTGATTTAGAATTGTATCCGATTATATCAATACACTCCACCAATAATTCCTTACTAGTGTTTTCCATATATCTCAAATATTTTATTCAACCTTGGATACCGGTAACAGTATACCTGGTTACACTTTTGTATAAGTAGTTATTTAGAATACGGTTTATTCAAGTTATATTCATTGAATGTTGGTACAAGGTGATTTGCAACTAATGAACGAAATGTGGCCATTCTAATTATTTACGTTTACGCAGGAATGCGGTATCAACAATAGTTCGACGTCTGAATTCGTTATTAGAAACACACATTGATTGAGACTCCACTTAAAACCTTCTACGTTGGGTATAGGATATAGTGGTAAGGACTATGGCTCAAAAAATAAATAGGTAACGACCCGAGTCTATATATGCTTGTAATATTTAGTTAATAATGTATAAAAAGAGATAAAGGACGCCTTAATCCTAACTTCATCAATCGAATAATTGAAGTACATCAAAATGACAAAAGATAAACCAGAAGCTTTTCATATTGAAGAAGCTGTAAATGATAATTATTCAGATAAAGCTCTTGATGTTACAACTGTCGAAATAATCGAGGACGCAAGAGAAGCCACTGATAATGAGCATGCCTTAACTCTAAGAGAAGCTTTTGCATCATATAAGCCTGCAATCCTTTGGTCAATGGTATTTTCAGCAACCATTATAATGGAGGGATACGATAATATTCTTATGTCTTCCTTTTTTGCATACCCTTCGTTCCAAAAAAAATACGGGGTTGATATTGGTAACGGTGAATATCAGCTCCTAACCAGATGGCAAACAGCTCTTGGAACTGCCCCTAATGTTGGAACAATACTAGGTGTATTTGCCAACGGATATTTAACTGAAAGATTTGGTCACAGAAGGGTCATTATGGTGAGTTTATTACTTATGAGTGCGTTTATTTTTATCCCATTTTTTGCACCTTCCGTCGAAGTATTACTTGTTGGTCAAATATTGTGTGGCCTTCCATGGGGAGTATTTGCTACAATGGGTCCAACATATTCATCTGAGGTGTGTCCTATGGCATTAAGAGGTTATCTTACGGCGTATGTCAATATGTGTTGGGCTATTGGCCAATTTATTGCTGCAGGAGTTCTTAAGGCACTTGTTGCAAATTCTACTGAATGGTCCTATAGAATACCTTTTGCCATTCAGTGGGCATGGCCTATACCTCTATTTATACTAACATGGGCTGCTCCTGATTCTCCGTGGTGGCTTATTAGAAAAGGTAGGATTGAAGAAGCTGAAAAGGCTGTGAAGAAGCTTTGTTCTAAATCTATTCAAAACAGAGCACACCAGGCTGTTGCACTTATGATACATACCAATGAACTTGAACAACAACAGGAAAAGCTTATAAAAGAAGAAGTCAAAGGGTTAAAAAGTTACCTAAAATGTTTTCAAGGTTCTAATCTTCGTAGGACAGAAATTGCATGTGTCGCATTTGCAGGTCAAGTGCTTTCTGGATCGACCTTCGCTTATTCTCCAAGTTATTTTTTTTCGCAAGCTGGTCTAAATAGTGATGATACTTACAAATTGAATCTTGGGGTTACTGGTATCGCATTTACTGGCACATTTTGTTCATGGTTTTTGATAAGGCGTTTTGGTCGAAGAACCATCTACGTTAGTGGGTATTTCATGCTAGTTTTAATGCTCTTTCTTATTGGGATTTTAGCGGTACCGGCAGAAAACAATGCAAATGTCAGACGGGCTCAAGCAGCGTTGACTATGATTTGGGTTGCCACTTATGCTCTTACGATTGGACCTTTGGCGTTTACAATTGTGAGTGAAATGTCTGCGACAAGGTTACGTGCGCAATCGATTGCTTTAGCAAGAAATGCTTATAATTTGGCATCTTTGATATCAAATGTGGTAGAGCCCTATCTTATCACTCCAACTGGAGCGAACCTTAAAGGTAAAACCGCCTTTGTTTGGTTTGCTACTGCTTTACCTACTCTCATCTGGAGTTATTTCAGGCTTCCTGAAACTAAAGACAGGACTTACGAAGAATTAGATATACTTTTTGAAAAAGGTATTCCTTCCAGAAAGTTCGCATCCTATGTTTTAGATACTGGCGCCGTTAACATAAATGTTGAAAATGCCGAGACAAAAGAATTAGCGTAACTGGAGTTCAAATTAATTATTTCTTTGTGAGTTCGATTTTTTCTCTATTCCATGAAAGAACACTAATTTTATCAAGAATGTATTACAAGTAGATACCAAGCTTTTCTAAACCTATAAAGTTAACGAAATCTCATATTTAAGCTTGTGACCTATTTAACAACTGCCAAATTATCTGATCCTGATATCTAGGTTATCCTTGAAATTATATCATACGTGACGAGTGAATATTTTTATTGAATTATATCTTTAACAATAATATCTCGTATTCTATTGAGCAGGCGCATTAATGATCTTTCCGATTAACAGGCGTAACACAGAGCTACCATACGTCCATGCGATCTCACGAGATGGGGATTTCTTTAGCACGCTGTATACAAAATTAAATCAAAATGCCTGATCTCCGATACGAACTTCTCATTCGTGTACTGTTAATTACTTCATTATCTCTCCCCCATTCTTCCCCCACCAGAAGAGAATGTGTACCTGGTTCCATTCTCCCTAGATTAACTCTAAATTCTCCACCCCCACCAGCGGATCTCTGTATGACGATATCATATTAACGTGTTACGCGTAGTAGGTAATGTTTTTTGCCAAACAATTTATTCTTGATAAATGGCAGGGCCCCATAATTCGGCCATTTGGAACAGCATTATGTTGAATTATAAGAGTTGCAAATATTTCCCATAAAATAAATATTAAGGTATAAACCTTTACACATTATAAAAATATCCTTCAGTATGGCTTTTGAAGATAAATTAATTGGACCAGCCTTGAAGTTTAATACATACTTGGATAAGTTCCCCAAAGTTTACAATGTTTATGTAATTGCTATGATCTCATGTATTTCTGGTATGATGTTTGGAATTGATATTTCATCGATGTCTGTGTTTGTTAGTAATGACTATTATCTCGATTATTTCAATTCTCCAAATTCTGAGTTGCAAGGGTTTATTACTGCATCCATGGCATTGGGTTCATTTTTTGGGGCAATTTCTGCCTCGTTTGTTTCAGAACCCTTTGGTAGAAGACCTTCTCTAATGACATGTGGTTTCTTTTGGGTAGTCGGTTCTGCAATTCAATCTTCTGCCCAAAATGTAGCCCAATTGATAATTGGGCGAATTATAGGTGGATACGGTGTTGGATTTGGGTCATCAGTTGCACCTGTCTATGGTTCGGAGATGTCACCTAGAAAAATCCGTGGTTTAATAGGAGGACTTTTTCAATTTTCAGTAACACTCGGTATTCTCATAATGTACTTTGTCTGTTACGGTTGTCAATTTATAGAAGGTGTTGCAGCCTTCAGATTACCATGGGGCTTGCAAATGATTCCTGGACTTTTGATCATACTTGGAACTATGTTTATTCCAGAATCCCCCAGATGGTTAGCAAAACAAAATCTTTGGGACAAAGCGGAACAAATTGTTGCAGACGTGCAAGCGAAAGGTGATAGGGAAAACCCAGATGTCATCATTGAAGTATGCGAAATCAAAGAACAAATATTCGCATCAGAGAAACTTAGATCATTTACGTTTGCAGACCTTTTGACTAAGAAGTACATCTCAAGGACCATAATAGCAGTTAGTGCTCAGATCTGGCAACAATTGGCGGGTCTGAATGTTATGAATTACTATGTTGTTTATATTTTCGAAATGGCCGGTTACTCTGGTAACAACAATTTGATAGCATCTTGTATTCAATATTGTTTAAAAGTTGGTGTAACCGGTATTGCCTTGTTATTTATGGACAAGTTTGGTAGAAGACCTCTATTATTATTTGGTGCCGCTGGTATGATGGCTTGGCAATATGCGGTAGCTGGTCTCTTTGCCACATATTCTGTACCTATTGAAAACCCTACAAATGATACAGTCAGAATGAGAATTCTTCCGGAAGATAAAGCAGTAGGAAAAGCTATTATCGCATCTTGTTTTTTGTTTGTCGCTTCCTATGCCGGGACTTGGGGTGTTACTATTTGGGTATATTGTGCTGAAGTTTGGGGTGATAATGCGGCTAGACAAAGAGGTGCTGCTATTTCTACTTCTGCTAATTGGATATTCAACTTCGCCCTTGCTATGTATACTCCAGCTTCGTTTAAAAACATCACATGGAAAACATATATCATTTATGCCACATTTTGTGCTTGTATGTTCATACATGTTTTCTTCTTTTTCCCTGAAACCAAAGGCAAAAGATTGGAAGAAATTGGTGAAATGTGGCAAGAAAAAGTTCCTGCTTGGAGATCTAGACTGTGGCAGCCAGATGTTCCATTCTTATCTGATAAAGAATTACATTCAAAGATAGAGGTCGAACATAGTGAAGGAGAAAGAAACTCTCAGACCTCGCATGCTTCTCAATCGTTGAAAAACAAATAAAATTGTCTACTTGTTTTAACTTGTGGTGTCTCAGTTGAGCTGCTTCATTTTCATTTATTTCATTCTTTTGTAATTGTAAGAAAACGGCTAATATAACTGAGAGATATATAGTAATACTACTTTGAACTTGTGAATACGCAATTATTTTTTAAAAAAAAATGTATTTCGATTAAGCGAATTTCTCTCATTCTTCCACAAATTCTTCAAAGAATTGATTTTTACAAGAACAGTTGAACCACATTCACAGCATCGCTAAGTTGGGAGTTTATCTTTTCCGATATTTAGGGGACTTTAGATAATGGTGGAGTAGACACTCGCAAATGTACTTCGGTGCCGTTTAAATCGTGTAACACAGTAAGTATCGCTTCTCATGCAAGGGTTAGTTGGTGGGGGTGGGGTACAAGTGGGGGATTATCTGATCTGGGCATATATATAAACCTTCCAAATTATTACAATTGAATATTTCATATATGTAGATAAGTTAAAATAGAAGTGTTAACAATGATTTCAAACTCATCCAACTTTAATCCTTGCTCAGATAACTCATTTCAATCAAGAGATGATGTTATGCGTTCGTTCAATGAATCTTTTGAACCATTGATTCCTGCATTTTCCGATGGAGGTGCAAGAGTTCACTTGGAAGAAAGTGGTGCTCACTTTCCGATGGCAGCCGCTCACTTTGAAGGTTTTGCCAGAGCATTATGGGGAATAGTACCATATGTTGTTGGTGGTGGTGACTTTAAACATTGGGATTTATTTAGAAGAGGATTCATTAATGGTACTAACCCCGATCATGAAGAGTACTGGGGAGAAGTTGAAGATTGCGATCAAAAAATGGTTGAATTAGCTGCTGTTGGATACGCTTTGGTATTTGTTCCACAGCATGTATGGGAACCTTTGCCTGAGGAGACCAAAAAAAATCTTACTACTTATCTTCTCAAGGCCAGAAAACGTGAATTTCGTCGTTGTAATTGGAAGTTCTTTAGGGTAATGATTGACTTAGGTTTGGATAATGTTGGAATTTCTTACGATAAACAGTTAACCGAAGATCATTTGGAAGAATTAGATAACATGTACATTGAAGACGGCTGGTATGGAGATGGTGATAAAGCCAGTATCGATTATTATAACCCTTTTGCTTTACATTTATATGGTTTGATTTATTACATGGTGAGAAAAGATACTGATCCAGAAAGAAGTCAAAGGTTTAAAGATAGAGCTTTGCACTTTGCAAAGCAATATCTTCATTGGTTTGCTGATGATGGTGCATCTATTCCTTATGGTAGATCTATGACATATAGGTATGCTGTCATCTCCTTTTGGGGTATCTTGCCATTAATAACGAAGTCGGACGAAAAACCAGTTATTCCTTGGGGGGTTTTGAAGGGAATTTATTTAAGAAACTTGAGATGGTGGGCAATGCAACCAATCTCTAGATTTAGAAGTAACACCCTTTCAGTCGGGTTTGCTTATCCTAATCAGTTTATGTGTGAAGCATACAATTCTCCTCAGTCACCATACTGGTCATTTAAGGCATATATCGCGTTAATGATTCCTGAAAATCATCCTTTTTGGACAGCTAAAGAGGAGCCATTGGTTTTGGAAAATGCTGCATTAAAAGTCCCTGGTATGCTTGTTTCGCATACCAAAGGTAATACTGTCGCATTAGTAAGTGGTCCGTATAAAACATTCAACTTGAGATATCAAGCTGAAAAGTATAACAAATTTGCTTACAGTACAAGATATGGTTTTTGTATTGAAAACAATCCTCGAGGATTTAAATTAGCCACTCTTGATAACATGATCGGCTTTAGTTTTTCTGGAAATGATTTCTTTGTCAGACAAACAAACAAGTCTTGGATTTATGAAAACGTTTTGTATTCAGAATGGTCACCTGTATTGGGAATTAGCATCAAAACATGGCTTATTCAAAAGGGCAAATATCATATTAGAGTGCACCATGTCGAAAACAAAACTTCTGAGAAGGTTGATTCGATTGAAGGAGGTTTCGCTGTGTCATCCATGAATGAGAAAGGTCTTAATAGTGCTACACAATCAGGATCGAATTCTTTGGGAGAAGTTACAACCAATGATGACAATACTTTAATCGTCAACTTATTGCAAGACAGAAAAGCAAGAGTTACAGAACCAGATCCAAATACCAGTTTAATGGCATCAAAGGTTATGTTGCCACAATTGACAGGCTCAATTGAAGCAAACTCATCAGCTAAGTTCGCATGTGCTGTTTACGGTCAACCAGCTTCTGAACCTTTCTCTAAGGAAAAATGGTTGCAAGGTTTAAGTCTTCCAAGTGAAAGTGAATTAAATAGCCTTGTTTCCAAGGCAGAAAGAGTCACATGTAACGATGTATAGATTTAAATTACTAAATATGTTCATAATGTTTTCATACTTTTGGAATAGCCATTCTTGTAAAATAATGCTCTCTATTCTATTTCTAAGTTAGAGTTTACTTATGATAATGCAGAACGATAACCAATCATTCTGCGCTAAGAAGATATTACTCGATTATTAATAATAATAATGATAAAATTAATATTTTATACTTGCATATTTCCACCTTCTATAAACAAAACAAAACATGCTCAGGCATTCATAATTGTACCTCGTTGTATTAGTATTGCCTTTTTCTCCCCAAACTCCGTTGTATACAATTCTCCAAAAGATCTGAGTACTCTCGACATATACTTGAATTGCAGTTGATATACCTATTCTTAAACAGTCTTAAGAGTCCAACTAACTTATGTTTGTTGGGGATTTCATTCAAGCAATTAGCATACATCTTTTTATGTTCGTTGAATAATTTAGCATCATTATTCTTCTTCTTAAGTGTATCACATATTCTCTTAATATAAGAATGGCCATCTTCAGATATATTCACGTTATTACCATCTAAATAAGACGTTTGAATTTCATTATTCGAATATGCAGACAATTCTGGTCCTTGTAAGGAAAAATTAAAGGCCCATACGACGAATAACGATGTAGCGACAATATTTGGCCTATAAAATATGGGGTCTCTCGTAGGATCATAAAAGAGCTGCATATCGTCATTATTTTCTGCAAATAACATTTCATACAAAAAAAGGTAACAATCAACCACGGATAACCTTCCGGCAAGTGAATTTGCCCACACTTTAATACGCTGTTCAACAGCTGTATAATCTCTTTCTGCAGTTTTAACATTCATGCGACTGGGCGCCCCAGCATATATAATACAATCATATTGATTTATTTTCATTAATGCCTGTGAAATGTGATAAATCGGAAACTTGCATTGGGTGTCATTGATTTTTGATGATAAAGGATGAGCTCCATCATTGCTGAAAGGCAAGTAATATGCTGTCTTAGTATCCCGACAACTACCATGGCAAATTGCTTCCCTCCATTCCTCAATTGCCATATATATCGTTTCCTTCCATGTTTCTTTGACAGATTCCCAACCTAAAAATGATACCTGTAGATCTTTCTGCTCCATCTGGTAATTAATTGTTAATAAGCCGGCTAATAAGATTTTCCTACTCAATGAGGGGGCCTCAAATTTTTCTTTCCGTAATAGCTTGGTCAAAGCAGTAATAAATTTAGGTGTTTCTGTTTGGGGAGGGAGATTATTCTTATCAATACTCGACATCTCCCATAGCATATCATCACATGGTAACGATAACTTAATTTGATGAGCGAATAAAATTATTTCATGGCCAAATATCGTTGCACGAATAGTATCTATATAGAATGAAACTAATGCTGCCCTTTTTAAGGATTCAATTTCAATCCATTTTTTCCAAAGGTCCTGCTCTTCAGTCAACTCGTTGTCTTCATTAGATTTGTTTAGAGGGTCTCCCCCTAATAATGGACTTCTTCGTAATAATTGAATTTTAAGTCCATGATGTAAATAAGCTCTTTCGTGTAGTTTCCTATTAGAACATGAAAACTCGTAACTTTCTAAAATAATTAAGCTTTGAATAATCCACGATTTCGCTGGGGAAGTAAACTCATCAGAGGAGCATATCAACCATCGTAATGGTTCTGCAATGGTGTCTGCTAAGCAACGAGCATCTTTAAATATTTGTGACTCGTCCTGTCCAGTATGGTATGATAAACCAGCTCCAATCATAATGATACTTAATAAAAGCAATGGGTGGACTTCAGGTGTATAAAATGATGGTCTATGTAATATTGGATATTGTACATGGAATACTGACCAATAAATTTCTAAACTTCTTTCTATTTGAACAGCTCCAAAATCTATATTGGAAGACAAAGAAGGTATCAATAGGGTTAATTTCAGTATTATTTGTTCATCAACATATGTTTGAAAGTTTGGGTGTGGAAATTTTGGCGAAATAGCAAATGCATCCATTGAAAGAGAACTAGAGTAGTTGTCAACACCATTGAAAATGAAATTAGGACTAAGCTCACCAGTATTGTTTAAAAACACATCTTCTTTAAAAAGCCATTGAGTTAAGTCTGTAGGCAAGAGACTCTTCTCCGGCATGTAGTTCATTGAGTCATTATTTAGCATTTCCAAATCTCCACACAATTCAGGAGTCTTTGCCAGAAGATTATCGGCCCCATTCTCCATGGACCCATTATTATAATTATACTCATCATTATTCAAATGGAATGAAGTCAGCCTTCTTCTAATTTTATTTGGAGACATATAGTCCGATTTATCTTCCGGAATATTTCTATCGCTGAAATCTGTATTTGAAATATTTTCGAGTGGAGAATTCGTCGATTTCAACGACTGTCCTTGAGATTTCCTCTTAGCTTGGATATGTTTCTGTTTCTCATTCTTAATCATATGTCTATTTTCGTGTTTCTCCTTTACATCTTTCCTCACAAACTGCTTATTACAACCTTCCCACTTGCATCTATAAAATGTTTCGGGGTTGTGGTTTAGCTTATGTCTTGCTAAATGGTCAGAACGGGAGAAGACCTTATTACATCCGTCAATGTCACAGCAATACTGCGTTCCGCCGGCTACGCTCTTTCTCTTCATGTCTGTTTATGATTACGAACGAATTTCGAAGAAATAGTGGTATGAATTTATTACAAGAATTTTTCCCAATATATATATATACCCCACAGTGCGGCACTCAGACCACCGATCACTATTTTTCAGAATTTACGAATACTCCACGCCTTCCGGGTAGTTCCCGACTTCTTCCAATTTTACGAATTAAATAGAAGATAAAATTGTTGATTTTTACTACTTAGCTATAAACACTACTTAAATTGCTTACTCATCACTATCGAAAACAACAACTGGAGCCCAGTTTGGTAAAACTAATCTTCTAATGCCTCTTAATTTATGAAGGTCGTTCAATTCCTTTCCGTCTGCATCAGGAAGATCGATGACATTGAAGTTGCTTTCAATTCTGTGTGCACTAACGGATTTTGGTAAAACAACTGCACCTCTCCATAAAGCCCAAGAAATCAAGATGGTAGCAGGCGAAACCTTATTTTTTTCTGCAATCTTAACAACAACTTCGTCACTCAAAAGAGGAGAGTCAGTCGAACCTAAAGGACTGTAACTTTCCAAAATAATATCATTTTCTTTTGCGAATTGTAATAATTTGTGTTGTGGCAAGTAAGGGTGTAATTCAACTTGGTTAACAACTGGCTTGACAGTAGTAGTAGGAGCGTTCAATAACTTCTTCAAGTTAGTAATGGAAAAGTTAGATACACCAATAGACTTAGTCTTACCATGATCTAACAATTTTTGCATCAAATTGTAAGTCTTAATGAAATCCCAGTCTTGGGAAATATCACGGTTTCCATCTGGTAATGTTGGGAACAATGGATGATTACCATTTGGGTTTAATGGAACAGGCCAATGCATTAAGTATAAATCGACGTAATCTAAACCTAACTTTTGCAAGGATGTATCCAAGGCTTGCTCGACACGAGTGTGATCGGTTCCCCAGACCTTCGTAGTAATAAATATGTCTTCTCTCTTAACGCCAGCATCACGAATAGCTCTACCGATTGGCTCTTCGTTACCGTAACAAGCAGCAGTATCTATATGTTTGTATCCAATTTTTAAAGCTGCGAGAACAGCATTGTAGACTTCTTCGTCTTTTGATTGCCAAGTTCCCAAGCCGGTGGCTGGAATTTCTTGACCGTTGTAAAACTTTAAAACTTTAGTAGATCTAAATATTGTTAGTATATTGATTTCGATTTATTTACATTAGTGAACATACTTTGTTGCGACACTCATTTTTTGAATAATATATAATAATATATGAAGAAAAGAAGCTTATATCTCTACTCTCTGCCCATTTATATACTTTATCGATAAGGAACGAAGTCCACAACCACCCCACCTTCTAGATTCTTCTCATCGGATATTTGGTGGGGTTTTCACTTTTAACCCCACCCCCACCAAATTTCCTTAAAACGGTTTATTTCATCCGGTATAGCATATAAAAAATATATCCTACAACTTTGGTTATTAGATACTCCGATAATCAGATCATCCCCTTTATTTAAGAGTTGTTGCGATGAATTTTATTTGGACAATCCAATAGAATAATAATTTTGCCGAAAGGAATTTTTTAACTCTTAAATAAATACATACTATTTTACCTAAATAACTAGAATTTTTCAGTATGGCAATAAATGTCCGGTGAACGCTTTCTCCACCGATTCCTTTGACATTCTTCTTTCATTTGATTGGTGAGTAAATCAGGACCACAACCAACTACTGCTAAAGACTTATAAGTACTAGACTTGTCTTCGGCTATCATGTTACTTACAGTTTCATCAATCAACGAAGGAACATCTGGACGTCTATAATGTATGTTAATATTCGACAAATCAAATATTGAGGCTTCATAGCTTAAACCAGAAGAGTTGGAGGATATAGTTTCGTCTAAATCTTTGACTCTTTCGTTTGTGGAGGATTCATCCTTGGTGGTTATTTCTTTTGTAGTTTCGCCTTTGAAATACGTTTCTTTGGAAGGTTCCTGCTCAACAATCTCATGACATATCAACTTTCCAGCCAGTGACTGGGTTATATATACATCAATGCTTACAACACCAAATTCTACGTATTGTGCTAACTGGCTTAAGATATCTTTAAACCATTCGATATTCCTTATATCCCTGATCATCCAAACTATTTTAATGTGTGCCTTATTTGGACGGAACAAATAATCTTGAGCCTCGTTTCTCTCTCTTATTGTTTCCAAGAGTTGTAAAGCCAAAGGAAATGTAAACGAGGCCCCTGATCCTGCACCCACAAATAAAGCTGAATCAAAAGTAAGAAGCGGCTGATGCTTTCCTCCATATGGACCCCATAACGATACTTTCAATTTAATGCAACCGGGATCTTGATCTTCATCATGTTGCACTTTCTCAAGCTTTCGCATCAATCTCTTAGTAAATCCTTTTTGTTTTCTTATGACCAATTTAATTTCACCGGTATTTGACAAACTTGCGATAGTGAATGGATGATATTGGAATAAGCTGACTTTACCGACGTTAAGGTAAATATGCTGCCCGGCTTTCCATGTACCTATTTTTGGTAAAATTTTTGCGTACCACTTGTCCTCATTCATTATAGACTTAACTTCTATTCTAACTTCCACTGTATCTTCATCAAGAATCTTGAAGTCGGAGAGACCTTTTGTAGGACTTGTCCTTCTGTGAATGACACCAATGATTCTCGTTAAAACTCTATCAAGAACAAGAACATGAACAGCAATCAATACAGCTGCCTTATTGGAAGGGTTATGGAAAAATGCAAATAAGAACATGATAATTGCCAACACTTTATGTTGAACAAGAAAAATATCGTAAGACCATTTTCTGATGAATCTCATACTTCCCCACGTTAAGAGGAACATCGTTGAATAAGCAATCATACCAAAAATTTGTGGTGGGATGAAAATCATGACCTCGAAGTCCAAGTCCAACCAGTAGGTGATTGTCAAGGACATGTGTACCGTAATCATTAGCCAGATCAATCTTCCCATCCAATGATGCACTACTTCAAGCCTGTCAGCCTGCAACCCAGTAATTGAAGTAAGAAGGTCATGTTTGAGAATCATGATATTAAGCATTGGAAAATTTCCAACTGCAACTCTTCCTAATCTCTTTCCCACAACATATAATCTAGGCTCGTAATCAATGTCTTTAGTTTCAACATAACAGAAAACCCCATTAATTATAATGAATATTGCACTTAATAGAATCAAACTAGGCTGAAAGTAAAATTTGTTCTTCTTGTATGGTATCTTCACCCCTACGCAACCAGTCATATTGTCCCAGAGCTTTAAAAACTTGAAAACCCATTTGTATTTTAAAGTTGCAACCTCTCTTTTCCCCCTAAGAAGCCTTGGTAACCAGTGAAAAATCAACCCGTAGATTATTAAACTCAAAGCAGTAACTAGGAATATCAACCCCTGGAAATCATCATTTCTCTTCTTCTCAACATGATATTGGTCACTATATTTGATAGTCATTTTTACTTAATAAGAATTACCAGATATATAATACTTATTTCTGTGAAAAAAAGTATATAGCATAGAAAATCTCTATTTCATTCGATTTGGCTGTAAATATATAAAATGTCTGACTGGTCGCCTATGCTTTTTTTTACCTGTACGATTGCTTGTCCTTTTAACCATGCATGGTCATGAAATCGTGAATGCAGATAACTAGATAATGCAGATAATGACCCGACTTGCATTTCCGCCCGGTTAACAGAAAAAGTTTTCATATAATATTAGATGCCAAGCAAATACGCATGTTACCTATTATCTGATAAATCTAAATGCCGCAAAATCATTCTCGTACATGGTCGGAAATATTTTTCAAGTTATATGCGGTCGGTCAAATGTAGAAGTATAAAAGTAAAATAAAATAAGTCAGATTTATATTTTCAGAACAACGTAAAGTAACTTATAAAATGCAATTCTCCTGTTTGATTTTAGTATTTGCCAGTATTATTTCACTTGTGTCCGCTAACAACTGGGCCACTTATCCGTCGGTTCCAAAAACTGCCAGCATTAATGGATTCGCAGATCCAATATACACCAAATTGCCAGATTGTGCTCAAGACTGTGTTGATATAGATACTGATAATACACCATGCCCATACTGGGACACTGGATGTTTCTGTGTTATGCCACAATGGGCAGGACTCGTTGCTGAATGCTTTGTATCTAAGTGTGAAGGTGAGGAAGTCGCCAGTGCTACCAGTTTGGCCGTTTCGTTGTGCTCGAGTGTTGGCGCCAACCAATGGTTAATGCCAGCATCCTTATCTACCGCACTCAGTTCTGCTGTCGGTAACAAGGAAAAGGACTCGGACTCGTCTTCGACTGATTCGAGCGACTTGACTTCTGATTTGAGTTCTACAAGTTCGAGCTCCTCATCTTCGGGATCATCAGCCAGTGCTAGCTCTACTGGTAACAATGCGGTAATGATGGCCAGCTACGAACTTCCATCGGTCGCTTTCTTCATGTTCATAATCTCGCTCGTTTTATAGATTCCTAGTATATATTACTCAATAGTATGAAAACCTTTCTCCAATCTACAGTGTAACTTCTTCGATTAAATAAACGAGCCCTTAACATTTTCTTTCTCGTACTTCATGAATTGTCTAGACCTAGATCCCGTTCAAGCCAACTCTTAATGTACGCACGTCTGAACTATAAATTTCGGCACCCTTCACGCAGTATGACAACGACACATTTCCATCTGATTATCTGATAGAAAGGATTACGTATTGGTTAGTTACCAAGAAATCATCTGAGGCTTTCAAATGGTTTCTACTCAGCGATATGTCCGATTCGTCACTCGAAGAACCTTTATGCCGCCTCTTGATGGTCTCACCGATATGTCCGGCGTAGTTGACTTATGAACTATGCAGCATATAGGTTCACAAACCACCGATATGTCCGTCTTTCCTAATCTGCTGTGCATTACACTTCATGTGTCTATATGTGCTGACCAAACATGGAGGTTACATGAAAGTTTTGAACCTTATACTTCAGAGTTCCGACCCGCATAAAAGATTGTGCATCCGATTTCAAGATGGAACACCGACATGCATAGAAGTAGTATATACAGTATATTTTATTGTTACGATTATCTGATTCATCAGGTAAGACCGTAAGCGGGAGGTTGTTTACGAGAGTCGGTGAATGTCTGCCATTCATTGGCTTCCTTCCCTTGCTAAAATTTCTTAGCACTTATTTTTAAAATGCTCCTCCAAAACTATATAAGAGAATGTTTCCCGGCCTCTTGTAAAAAAAAATCTCTTTGTGAATTAATTCAAAGATATAAATTTCATTCGCTTCTAAAATGATTTCCGCTAACTTATTGGCCACCGCTGCTGCCATCGTTTCCTTTTACGCTTCCTCAGCTAAGGCTGCTAATTACGCAACCTACCCATCTGTTGCTCATACTGCTACCATCAATGGTTTCGCTGACCCAATTTACGCTCGTCTACCAGAATGTGCCAAGTCTTGTGTCGACGAAGACACTGACAGCACCCCATGTCCATACTGGGATCCAGGTTGTCTTTGTGTTATGTCCAACTGGGGTGCTCCAGTTGCTGAATGTATTGCTGAAAGCTGTAAGGGTAGCGATGTTTCTGATGCTGCTAGCTTAGGTACCTCTATTTGTTCCAGTGCTGGTGTTCCAAGTCCATACTGGTACATCCCAGCCAGTGACTCTGCTGCTTTATCTTCTGCTGCTGAAGCTACCGCTACTGAAGATGCTTCCTCTTCTGCTGCTGAAACTTCTGCTGCTGAAACTTCTGCTGCCGAAACCTCCGCTGCTGAAACCTCTGCTGCTGAAACCTCTGCTGCTGAAACCTCTGCTGCTGAAACCTCTGCTGCTGAAACTTCTGCCCCAGAAACATCTGCTCCAGCTGAAACTTCTGCTCCAGAAACATCTGCTCCAGCTGAAACTTCTGCTCCAGAAACTTCTGCCCCAGTTGAATCTGCTTCTGCTCCAGTTGAATCCGCTTCTGCTACTGATGCTCCAGAAGTTGAAGCTCAAGAAAACTCCGCTGTTTTCAACATTCCAGGCCCTGCTTTAATTGCCCTTTCTGCAATTTCTTTTGCTGCTTTTTACTTCTAATCTAATTTAAAAATCT
The DNA here is from genome assembly GCA_024586305.1 of Debaryomyces sp. S3305. Classification (NCBI taxonomy): domain Eukaryota; kingdom Fungi; phylum Ascomycota; class Pichiomycetes; order Serinales; family Debaryomycetaceae; genus Debaryomyces; species Debaryomyces sp. S3305. The sequence goes on from JAMYHY010000052.1 coordinate 72,756, forward strand.
TTTAGATATTTTTAGTATATTGAATATATTATATTCCTTTTTTTTTAATATATGCCTTCTTTAACACGTACTGTAGTTAAGTCTCCAAGTAAACAATTCGATTACTGGTTATAGTGTGATCACTATTTGGGATGAACAATATATGTATGCACGATATTTTTATTATTTAAAAACCTAAATAGACATAATCGAATAATTCTTTGCTAATAAATAAAGTATCTCCGCCGGCGTTTGCCGAAGAATTTTCGAGTCTCTCCAACGGGTTCAATTCAATATCCTCCTCCAAATATTCAAACATTTCTAGGTAGTCATCGTATTTAGGTATGCTTGCTAAACATCCTATCTGCGTGGATGTGAAACATTCATTGCTGTTTGAAACAATTTCAGTAGAGCTCTTTTTATTTTCATTTACTCTTTCTGGAATATTTTTCCTAGATAGTGCCCTCTGCTTTTGTAAGTTCTTTTTAGTTTGTATTAACGGCAATGGTTTAAAAATCAACGGATTTGAGCCTTGAATACATTCCTTGTAATACTTTTTAGGTGTATATCCCGTATAATTTTTGAATGACCTACAGAAGTGCCATTTTGACAGGCGTAAATCGAGCGCTAATCTATCCACATCCAATCTCGTTTTAGATGTGGCCATTTTCATTATTATCAGACAGGCCTTCTTTATATTCTCCCTAGTCTTGTTCCATCCAATCAATATATGTGGTCTACATCTTTTGCATGGGCGAAACTTTTTCTCGATTGCTTCTTCTACGTTATCACAAAAGATTATATTTTTCTTCAATGGCAACCTCGATGAACATGTCGGCCTGCAACATATCGAGGTAGATAAAACGCAGTATATAAACTCTCCTTCCGCATCAGGATTTCTTTCCATTAATGCACTGAGTTTCGACTCATATGTTGGGTATTTTTTACTCATTTCAAAAGTAAACCGGACTCAATAAGCTTGTGAAAACGAACATCAGAGGTGACCTTTTATCTAAAATTCTTTGCTCCCAATCTCATCAGTTATGTGCAGACTATTGTCTTCATACAATTGGGAATTAACAATGTAATGGCTTAACAAATTCTGGGGTTATATTCTATTTTAAGATATCCTTATAGTCGACTTTATCTCAAAGCTTGTAATTTGGTTATAGAGAGCTTGGCGGTAACAAATCATTGACATATGTCATATAATTTTGACTTCATGTTGCAAACATTTTTTAATCTGATCTACAGTTGTAAATTAACCAAAATAAATAAATACGCCCGCTCAAACGATCAGTCAATCGAAAATGACTGAAAGAGAGTGTTATTTCTAAAAAGAGCGGTAAACCAAAGGTTTTCAGCAATTTAATCATGTAGAAAATGATATACGTTGGATACTAAAAGTACGTTGAATGAGATGTACTAAAAATCCCAGAATTTTCTTGAAAAGCGATAATTAAACATACGGCCTCAATATTAATTATCCGTATTCCATATTTAGACCACTTGGCTATATCTTTTATTGTAGAACACTGATTTCTAGGAATACTATGAACGCACAATACACTACAAACCAGTCCCAAAAGTTAAACTATCTTCCCATATCAGTGAACTTTATTGTCTCAAGCTAAGCTTTGTCCGTATGTATATTTTTTTTTATTTTTTTGTAGTATATTAAAAAAAGGTTTTGTTAATAAGTGTTACAATTTTCACAGTCTTTCAAAATTCGCAGTAATTCGAAAAAGACGTAAAATTTTAGTGAACTTCGAATAATTTACCTTCCTTCTTCTATCTGACAAACGTAATATTTCAATTAACCAATCAAGCCAAATAATTCAGTAAATACTTTATTAATTATGGGTTATATTGTATATTATCTAATTGTTAGACCTTTTAGACTTAATAAATTAAATTACTATTTTGTTATTTATGTTATAAATTACGAGGTGGAAATTAGAAAAAATTAGCAAATCCTACTAGAGTTGACTATTCCATAAGGTTGTTTCAAAAAGGACTCAAGACTTGCATTCTAAGGTATAATCTTGACTCTTTGCTTTTTTTTTTTTAATTTTATAGCCAAAAGCTTTTGTAAATTATACATAGAGCAAAAAAAACTTATTTTTCTACTTCTTATCAGCTAGCCTAACATGTACTCATTCAGTCTACAGAGACTAAGTATCACTGTTGAAATTAATTGGGGTAATCATTTTGCATACTTTGTTGACATGTAGTCTAATAACACACGGCTAAAATTATACATGTTGCTAAATAAGTAAGTCTTATCAATTTGATACCGCTAATCAAAATATTGACCAAATATGGTCATAAAAACTATATTAGGTTTACTCTCGTGTTTAGAATGTCATTTAAAAATTATCTAAGATGATATGGCGTCCGCAAAGCTGCATTTTGCCATACTATTCAAGGATATATGGGGTATGGTTGGAATGGAAACCAGAAAAATAATTTTTTAACCTTGAACAAAGCTTTTACCCAAGTGCACCCCTTAATCTTTATCTCATTCTATCATTCTGCTCTCAACTCTTCATCTTTTGTTATAATGTAAGAGAAAAATCTACCCAAGTTTATGATACTTCCTAATTGGGATAGTTTGTAAACACCGCATATAAATTTATTGCATTTAAAGTAATATGAAATTTTAATATACGGATATTAATAGAGAAACAAAGTATCCAGTAGATAACTAATAGCTTTAATATTTGAATACAATTGATTAAACCGTGTCATAATTTTAGTCAATAATTTCAAAATTGTGTTATTTATCAAGATAATGCAAACTGGTTCCAATCAAGTGTGTTATTAAATCAAATAGAAGATAGTTACAACATAAATTTTTACCGGCAGTTGAATCAATTGGAATGTCATCTAGTCCCGCAGCCAATGACTATGATCCATTAGAAGTAATAGGGAAAGGATCTTACGGAACTGTTAGAAAAGTTCAGGAAAAATCAAGTGGTGAAATATTTGTTCGAAAGGAAATAGAGTATAATTCAATGAACAATCAGGAAAGAAACCAATTAATATCGGAATTAAGAATATTAAGAGAACTTAATCACCCAAATATTGTTAAATACTTTCGACACGACCATATAATGGAAAAAAAGTCGATACATATATATATGGAGTATTGTGATGGAGGTGATCTTGCACAAGTCATTTCGAATTTTAGAAAAAATAAAGAAATGGTTCCAGAAGAGTTTATTTGGCAAGTTTTAGTCCAGACATTGTTTGCCTTACATAGATGTCATTATGGGATTGATGCCAAGAAAGTAAATCTATTTTCAAACTCAGTTGACGATAAAGAACCAACCATAGACTCAGAAACAGTAGTTATTCATCGGGATATAAAACCCGATAATATTTTTATGCTAAACTCCGGTAAGTCAATTAAGTTAGGGGATTTCGGTTTAGCTAAGATGTTAACTTCTCAGAATGACTTTGCCAAAACATACGTGGGGACACCGTATTACATGTCTCCTGAAGTATTAATGGACAATCCATACTCACCAGTATGTGATATTTGGTCATTAGGATGCGTACTATTTGAACTTTGTACTTTACGACCACCTTTTCAAGCGAAAACCCATTTACAATTACAGAGTAAAATCAAACAAGGGATAATCCCAGAGTTACCAGATATTTATTCATCACAACTTCGATCTATTATAAAAGAATGCATAACAGTGGATCCAGATTTGCGGCCATCTTGTTATGATTTGCTAGAAACTTTATCGATTAGATTTTTGAGGAAGGAAATGGAATTGAAAGAGATAAATAAAAATTTGAATGAATTTCAAAAGCAATTATTGACTAAGAATGACGAATTAAAAAAAAAGGAGTCATTATTAACTAATATTGAACGAAAAATATTTGCTCAAAGAGAAGATCTAGAAAATGAATACAATAATATGCAAAAGAAATGTAATTCACAGAAAAAACAACTAGAAGAAGAGCTAATTGAGGAATTTGAGATGAGAAAAAAATCCATGGATCAGGAGGCAAAAGAAGTCAGACTTGGTTATCAAAGGGAATTCAAAATGGTAGTTGAACATGAAGTTCAGCTAAGACTAAAGGATATATTAGGTAAACAAAAGCATCAACAGCATCAACAGCATCAACAGCATCAACAGCATCAACAGCATCAACAGCATCAACAGCATCAACAGCATCAACAACATCAACAGCATCAACAGAATCAACATCAAAGTCAACACCAGCATCTACAATATCAACAACCTCAACCTTATCAAGAATTAAGTAGGAAGAAGTCTGATCCTTTATCGTCCCCATGTCCAAGCAAAGCAACAACTAGGAATACCTTGTACCTGACTAACCATTACGCGGCTTCTAATGAACATATAGTACTGCCAAATAAGCCAAAAGGGCCCAAAGAGCTACAAATAGACGACCAATCAAAATTATTATCACCACTGTTAGCGAGACGAATCCCATTGAAAACAAGAAACAGCGAAAACAGCGATTATGATTCCAATGTATATTATTCCGACCAGTATAAGTCATCACCAACAAGATTTCTGGGAAATAACTATAAGAAAAGAGTTACTGACGAATTAGAGAGGCTAAGTTTAGAAAAGAGAAACATTCCTGAATTTGAGGAATTATACATCAGAAAGAATAGGCACTAATATTTGTCAAATCAAGTGACTATTAATAGATCTCAACATTTGACTAATTTGGTGATAAATGAAAGAGATCTAATGTAGCAGATGTCTATATTATATCATCAGAGATGAACATTATATCTCAAGTTTGCGAGAGCAAAGTAGTTTAGCATTATCAGTTTACAACGTTACGTGAATTTGATACGAAATTGTAACATATCTAGCATTAATTATATATAAAATTACATATATATGTCCATAAATTAGATCCCGACAAATTATTGGTAAAACATCAATAAATCATTCGGACCATTTCTCACCAGTCAAAGATTCATAAGCTTCAATATATTTTTCTTTTGACTTGACGATTATTTCTTTGTCCATTGAGACACCGAATTTGCCGGCTAAACCATTTGCGGTTAGCCAGTCTCTTAAGAATTGTTTATCGTAAGAATCTTGGGATTTGCCAATTTCATAGTTAGCGACACTCCAGAACCTTGATGAATCAGGAGTTAATACCTCGTCAACCAAAACAATATTGTTGTCCTTATCTAAGCCAAATTCGAACTTAGTATCTGCGATAATAATGCCTCTCGATTTAGCATATTCTTTGGCTTTTGAATATAATTCAATGGCCTTTGCTTCCAATTTATCGCACAACTCTTGTCCAACAATTTCGGCCGCTTTTTCTGGGGATATATTTTCATCATGTTCTCCTTGTTCGGCTTTGGTTGAAGGGGTAAAAATTGGCTTGCTAAACTCTTGGGATTCTTGTAAATCATCCTGATCAATGGTTAAACCATGCACCGTCCTCTTATTCTTGTACTCCTTCCAGGCAGAACCAGTAATGTATCCTCTGACAATAACTTCCAAAGGAATTAATTTTAACTTTCTCACTAACAACGATCTGCCACTTATTTGTTGCTTGTATTTTGTTTCCGATAACTTAGCTGGTAATCTGGCGAACAAATGCTCATCGTCATTATTTGACAATATCAAGTGGTTTGGAATATTGCTCGATAAGAACTCAAACCAGAATTCAGAAATTCTAGTCAAAATCTTTCCCTTTGATGAAATACCGTTTTCCATTATCACATCGTATGCTGAAACTCTATCTGTTGCAACAAATAATAAGGTTTCATCATCTACTTCATAAATATCCCTAACTTTTCCCTTACATACTAAAGGCAAGATGCCGTCTAATTCTGTGGTGTGTAATGAATCCATGATATCTTGTGCTCTCTAACTAGTGAATAAGCTCAATTGAACAACGTCTTCCTTCTATTTGGTTGTATAGGAATATACCGAAAATTTTTTGACTCGTGTATAGATTGGTATTAATTAGCCATGATTACATAATATGACTCAAGATAACCATGGTTGGTGATGATTTTGTCACTACTTCATTGGTGCCATGTATTGTGGTCTCCTGTATTACAGAGCACTGTCATAACATTACAGGACGACCAGATTGTCCCCCGTTTCATAATACTTTGAATTCTCCTCTATTGGACAACGATTGGCGTGGAATGTAATTCGCTGACAATTATCGCATTTTCTTATAAGCCCACTAGAGTATGCAATATCAGGATATAATATTCTGTTTCAGATGACACATATTGTTTAAATTCCCGTATTAACACGTCAACTACGGGCTATACCAAATTAGGGGAAGGGGTATATCATAGACAATGTCGTCAACTGTTGGGATAAATAGTCCAACATATCCCTTAAATAATCGTATTGTAGACTAATTAGAAACTATATATATACGTTAAATATAAACATGTTTGGATTCGGCCACAATAACAACCACGAACAAGACCATCAACAGGTCTATGGTGACCAGCACGAGGGAAAGTTTTCTCATGAATTAGTCGCAGGTGCTGCATCCTTCGAAGCTGCAAAAATATTTGAGGACAGACAACGAAGAGAAGGAAAACCAGTATCTCACGCTTTTGCCAAAGAAATAGTCGCGGGTATTGCTGGTGCTGAGGTTGACAAGTTGTTTGAGACCAAAGGTTTGGACTACTTAGACAGAGACGAAGCTAAACGTAATGCTCAAAGATACGCAGAGCAGAACTACGATAACCATTACGGTAATCAAAATGAGTGGCATCCAGATAGTCGTCCCCCATTTGACTATCAATCTAATAGATACAATTACAATTGAGTTAGTTTGTTGTAATTGGGCTTAGTTTGCTTCCGTATATACCTCTAATGTCCATAGGTACTTTTTTATACAGGAATATTTTAAGTAACGCGAACGCGCTTCAATTTTGTATTTGATAACAGGCCTTAGGCGGTTGTAGAGATTTTATCTTTTTGTTCCTTGTAAAGCAAAAATGTCCAGTACTAGACCAGATCTTAAGTTTGCTGACACGGGAGATGAAAGACAATATTACAGAAAATACAGTAATCTTCCTCCTAAAGAATTAACCACTATTCGTATAATTGACCATAATAATAAGGACTACTTTACTGCCCTTGATGAAGATGCTGATTTAATTGCAGATAATATTTATAAGACACAATCGGTGGTTAAATATAACCAGACACACAAGAATAAGTATGTGACTATTTCCCCACAAGTTTTCACTAATAATGTGTTGAGATTTTGCTTGATCGATAATAATTACAAGGTGGAGATTTATAACAGTAAGACTTTCCAAATAGTTACGATGGCTACTCCTGGAAACTTAGAAAGCTTATCTAACGAATATGGGATCAATTTGGAGAATATGATAAGGGATTTTTCGTCACCAATGATAGCAGGTATCAAGTATCAACAAGTAGGGTCACTGAAAAAGATTGGGATATGTTTGATTGATTTGCTGAATAATAACATACAGGTATCTGAATTCGATGATAATGATCTTTTCTCGAACTTGGAGAGTTTGTTGTTGCAGTTAGGGGTTAAGGAGGTTATATTACCCTCAAATTACGACCCTCAAGACGAGCATAACGAGGTCATTAAGTTGTATCAAGTGTTGGACAAGATTGGAGGAATCGTGATAAGTTCTGTGAAATCTTCATTGTTTACTAATAAAGATATTGAACAGGACTTAGGAAAGTTTATAGCAACTACCAACGAGGCGAATAATATCGAAGTTGTGTTAGGCTCAAAGGGTATTAGCTCAATTGAATATTCCTTGTCTTTCTCCTGTTGTAATGCACTATTGCATTATTTGGACTTATTCACACAAGAATCGTCTAATTTCACTATCGATAAGTACAACTTATCTTCTTTTATGAAATTAGATCTGTCAACCATGAAAGCATTAAATATTTTCCCAAAACAATCAAATACTTCCAATAACTTGATAACCAAATCGTCGAGTGTCACATCAATATTTGAACTTTTGAATAAGTGTAAGACTTCGGTTGGTTCGAGACTATTATCGCAGTGGTTAAAACAGCCCTTAACAAATTTGGGTGAGATCAATGAAAGACATATTTTAGTTAATCACCTTATGGAGGATACTAACCTCAGAGTTTTTCTTTCACAAGATTGGCTACCCCAAGTACCTGATGTTAAAAGATTACTAAAGAAAATATCGAACGGTATAAAGAAAACTGTCGGAAATGAAAATAAAAAACTAGAAGACGTGATTAGACTCTATCAATTAGTACTTGTATTGCCTCAATTAATTGATCACTTATCTAATATTATTGGAGAACAAAACGACGGTGATGATTTAAAGTTGTTAATCCAGAAGTATTGGTTAGACCCTGTCTCCAAGAATTATGAATCTTTGATAAAATACCAAGAACTAGTGGAAACGACCATAGATTTATCACCTTTGGAATCGTCATCGGCGCATGATTTGTTGAATACAGATTTTAATATAAAACCCGAGTTTGATGAATCCTTGATTGCAATTAATGATAATTTACAAGCTACATTGTCAAACATCAAGAACTGTCACATAGAAGTTAGTGAAGACTTAGGAATTGAATTAGAAAAGAAACTAAAATTAGAAAAACACCAACAACATGGGTGGTGTTTTAGGGTAACTAGGAATGATTCATCGGTATTACGGAATACAGGAAATAACTATATTGAATTGCAAACGGTTAAAGCGGGTGTGTTTTTCACTTCGAAAAGCTTAAGATCGTTATCGGAAAAGTATCAAGAATTTTCGGGCGAATATAATTCGAAACAAAGAGAACTAATAAAAGAAATATTATCAATTACGTCTACATATCAACTGGTATTCACATCGTTGTCTTTAACATTGGGTCATTTAGACGTTTTAGCTAGTTTTGCAAATGTGGCTATATTTGCTCCTATTCCGTATGTCAAACCGATGTTACACCCTCTTAGTAGCTCAGTTGATTCGGATGAACACAAACAAAGGAAAATCAAATTAGAAGAAGCAAGACACCCCGTATTGGAAGTACAGGATGATATTAACTTTATTGCGAATGATGTCTATTTATCATCATCAAATGAGGAAGCTGATTCTAAAGGCAAACCATTTGTTATTATAACTGGTCCAAATATGGGTGGTAAATCTACTTATATTAGACAAGTGGGGGTTATTGCGTTAATGAGTCAGGTTGGATCATTCGTACCAGCTAGTGAAGATTCTTCGGTTCCTGAAATTCCTATATTTGATGCTATTTTATCAAGAGTAGGTGCTGGTGATTCACAATTAAAAGGATTGTCTACTTTTATGATCGAAATGCTAGAGACATCGTCGATCTTAGCAACTTCTACTCACAATTCATTAATCATAATTGATGAGTTGGGTAGAGGTACTAGTACATATGACGGATTTGGTTTAGCTTGGTCAATCCTGGAACACTTGATAAGTGAAAAGCACTGCTTTACATTATTTGCTACCCATTTCCACGAGTTGACTGAGTTATCTTCAAAATATAGTGACAAAGTTAGTAACTTACATGTTGTTGCACATGTTGAAAAAAAAGATGAGCAAAATGACGAAAATGAAGATGATATCACTTTGATGTACAAGGTTGAACCAGGAATTTCTGACAAGTCGTTTGGTATAAATGTTGCCGAACTAGTCAAATTTCCAAATAAAATAGTTAATATGGCAAAGAGAAAGGCTTCAGAGTTACAAAACTCCAATTCTATCGACGAAGATCAGTATATCCAGAACAAACGAACCAAATGTTCGGGCGATGAGATTAACAGCGGGATCAACAACTTGAAAGAAATCTTAAAGAAGTGGAAAGCCATATGTTATGACTCTGATTCCAAATGTAAGGTCGATTCTGACGAAGCCGTGCAAACACTTAAAAAATTAGTGAATGAAGACTATGCTGGAACTATTCAGAACGACAAATACATAAATGAAGTACTTGGTATGTTGTGATATTACAATATATATAAAGCTATAAATATATGAACTAGTTATTCTTTTTTTCATTTAACAAAAACTCGGCATCTGCTTCAGCCAACTTTTTAACCTCATTGAATCTATCTAAGCCTTTTGGATCTATACAGTTAACAACAGGCAAACCACAAATCCATTTGAACTTGAAGAATCTCTCTGTACCAGTCAAGAAACATCTTAAGTATTCTTCGTAAACAACATAGAAGTATACACCAGTTCCTGTGAATATGTGCCACCATCCATGTCCTTCCAACACGAATCCGTACGGCATGCCCCAGTTTCTTCTCATAGCTCTTATAGGTGTACATAAATGAATATCCACGTTCCATAAGAAATATCCTAGGATAAAAATTGAAACACCAAATATCATGGTCTTGTACAACTGCCTTTTGGCACCAGCATCATGAACATGTGCTTGCGTTAAGCTGATCGACTGGAATATAATACAAGCATTCAAAAGTGCATAAGAAACTTGATGAATAGTGGGATCCTTAAAGTACAAATAAATAGCAGTTAACGTGTTCGCAGCCGCAAAGATGCCAACACCAACCAAAATGGATTCCTTTTTAGTCTTGAATTCACTAAAAACAGACCAGAATGGAATACAGGTTGCATAAATCATCGGCAATTCATCAAGAAGCTGGAAATGATATCTAAGTGTCATATGGAACAACCACGATCCGATCCCGACTAACATAAATCCAAATCCAATCAATAAAAATCGTGGTTCTAACTTATTTTTGTAGGCGTGAAATATAGCAAACAATGCTAAGGCAATGAATACCGAATTTGTAAGTGTGTTTAATGCCTCTGCTATATATGGAGATACAACATAATTTTCTTCACACCAGTCAATTGTAGACGTTGGAACTCCCCAAAATCCATTGTCTTTTTCTGGTGGATATGGTACAGCAAAGGGAAGCATAATTCTAGTCTACTTGTAATATTTTAATCTAAACGATATATTTTTAAAAAATATTTCGTAGTTTTTGTGGGATAATAAATATGTTTATTTATATATTGGAAAAGAGTAATGATTGATTCTGTTTGACGAATATTTCAACATACGGTATTTCAATTTCAAGTGATATGAGCTCCTGTTTACGGAGGTATCGGTCAAAATAATAGGCCTCTCCAAATAGGACCCATGTTTGCAGCTTCAATTTATTATTAAAGGGAACTCATAGAACACAATTGGGTTTCTAGATGTAAAATCATAACAGATGATGCAATAGAATCAAATACTTGCTTAGGATCTTTGCATCACCTGTACCTGATTAAGTATCTAAAACGTAACTGAAAAATGTTCTTTTGCTCATATGCAAGTTTGATGACCTCTATGTATTGAGGGTTTAGTACGCACATGAAAAGATTATAGTCAAGGCCCGCCATCAAAATTCACGAACCGTAAGAACCGTTGAAGTGCTACACATGCTGGCAAATAACTAGTAATAATAATAGTAATATACAAACATTGATTATCTCTATGAACAAAATTTTAGAGCAAGGATTAGTGGGAGAAGCTAGTGCATGTAATAATTTACTTTGACAAGTATATCCCGAGGGTATGGAGGCATGAATCGTATGCCTTACGAAGAAAGAACTAAAAAGGGCTTTCAGATTTTAACAATTGGTAGGAGTCTCGTTCGATTTTAAATATTGAGCAAATTTGCTAGTTTCGTGAATGCCACATTCAGTCTTGGCTTTACCCTTCCATCTACCACTTCTCTCGTCTTCACCTTCAGCAACGGGAACGGTCGAGTGCCAGTCACCGATTGATTTGTAGCCTAAATCTAATAACTCATTATACGGCACGTTGTTTTCGTCAATGTAACTTTTCACCTTATTGAAATCCCAGTTACATAACGGGTTGATCTTGATGGTACCACTCGATTCTTCAATTTCAATCACCGGCAATGTGCCACGGGCCCCACCTTGGGACTTTCTTCTACCTGTTAACACCGCAACCACTTGCAAATCTTTGTATGCTCTTTGAGAAGGTTCAACCTTCACTAAGAAATCATAATACGAGTCGTTGGTTTCCCATAATTGATCTCCGTATCTTTGTGCAAACTCGGATTCAGTTTCGACGTTTAACGGCTTGAATGTGTGGATCTTAGACTTATACTTTTTGCTTACGTTGTTAACCAAATCATAAGTTTGAGGAAAGTGATGCAACGTGTCAATAAAAATAAGATCTATCATATGGCCTTCCTCTGATTTTAACTTCGAGATCATATCTATGGTAACTAATCCTGTTAACCCAAATGCAGTAGTTTGATATAAGTTTGGAAATGTAATATAAGCCCATTTAATGATTTCTTCTGGTGATAACTCCTGAAGTTTTTCGTTCAAATGCTGCAAATGCTCAGCAGATATGTTCACAGCCCCTGTTACTGTCATGATGCTATAACTTTTACAATAGAGTATGATTTATTATATTATTCGAAGTAACTTTCCATTAATAATGATAAATTTTGGTTGCAGTGATCACCTGATATGATGAAATGTCTGCGATCGAATTGAGTTGAAGTTCTTTTTTGGATCATATTATGCAGCACATTTCCTTATAAATATTCCTTGAATACAGTCGTGTTATAATAGGGCAATTGTATGCTTGTTGATTGGATTAATATATAGAAAAAATGCAGACCATTAACAAATTGAAATCCAAGATAATTTTTGTCTACTAAGTAAAAAATGCGGCTTATTCAACCCTAATTTGAGGAAAAAGGTATCTCAGGTCTTTAAATAATTTCTACTCTAAGCTTTCTTCTGTATACTAAATACGTACCTTAAATGACGCGGATCTGTTTTTCTTATCCCTGAATCATTCTCTTTAGTTTTAAAAGACTCATCATTTATGTAGACTCTTCGTCTCAATGTAGAGATTGTTCCGAATTTCAATACTGATCTTTTGGTTGATCCAAAAGTATTAGAAGTTACCAGTGGTAGGCTAAAGTTCTCGATTTTACAATGTTAAACAGAAAATGGCCTTGCGTTTTATAAAAATATTTTGCTAGGGTCAGGAAAAAGGTTATTCGCAGCATATTACGTACAATGGCATCAGCCGAATATTAGTGAAGATGTAGCATCATTAAGAATCTAGATGTCATGCAACAATATAAAGTGTATTGATTCTGTTGTTAATTATTGATCATGGTATTATTCTGTCAGAATTATACGAAGAAAACTCAAAATATTTTTGCTTTCAATGTTTCTCGTGTATATAAACATGGAATTATCTCTTTCTTTGAGTATTGTACATAATCATTCAATTTATAATGAAGGAGATATACTTGTTATATTCTATTATTGACGTGAGTTATACAAAAGCACTTATTGTGACAAATACACACGGCAGCCTCTATTATGCTTCGCTTGGAGATAAGCCAGAAGTTCTAATTATGACAATGAAGAAAGATTTTGCTCGCTTCAAAAATTATGTACTCCAGCCTATAGTAGGAAAAGCAAATTCAGAAGTGTCAGAAACCGTAGAGAAATTTAGGTTAATGGCTGAAGATCCAAGGTTAATCAATACCATGCATAAGCAGATACCATATGAATTCATTTTTGGAACAGAATTGCAACGAAAAGTTTGGAATCAGTTAATGAATACTAAAGCTCTGGAAACGGTATGCTACTCACAAATGGCTTCTAAATTAGGAATACCAAGATCTAGTAGAGTAGTAGGTGCAGCTTGCGGAGCAAACAAGATTGCTTTATTCGTACCTTGTCATCGTGCCTTAACAAAACTGGGTCAAATATCAGGTTATCGCTGGGGGGTACCATTGAAGCAGAGATTACTTGAATTGGAACAGAAACCTTTGCTGAAGAGTCAAGTTTAAAGGATAATTGGTGAGTATATTTGGATTGCAGATTTAGTATGTCTTTCAAGATAAATGTATGAAACGTATGATAAGCCATGCATTTATTCTTGAGTGGATGTCATTGACCTGAACGTACACAAATCCGATAGGCTAGATGTCGATTTAAGACATAACGAGTTAATCAATCGATGAAGTGCTTTGGAATGGAATTAAGGGGTTGAATAATTAATTACTGCCTAACTCCTGGAATATAAACAGGCAACTACAAGAGGAAGTGAATGGGTGAAGGAAAAAATTAGTGAAATAAAAAAAGTAAATGAATATTTATTCTTGAATCTATATAATTATTTTCATATTGACACCGAATTCATGAACACGAAAATAAGAGCTTGTTCTATTCTGGGTCTATGCAACCTGAACGTCAGTGTTGAACTATGATTGTTAGCATATTATATTGATTATTAATAAGATTTAATCATAACCATATCATTTTCTGTACAACCTACATTGTAGACGTGAATACTATCAGGTGCTAAATAATTTATGCATTTCAATAAGCTGAATCAAATACAAGTAAGGCAGATTTATAAGCTTAGTTATTACAATGGTAATAATTTTTTAATTGATTTAGCCTAGCATCATTCAAATATGGTTCTTGATTTAGCTTAGAGGTTTCATAGTTTTCAAAATTATGCATAAAATTTTCGAAGTTGATCTTATCAAATTCTCTTATTTGAAAGGCTTCGTATTCGTAATTTTCATTCGTTTTGCTCTTGAGGATTGGACGGACCCTAGGCGACTTAGAAGCGGCATAATTATTCCTGAAGGAATTCTTGCGTAATGATAAATTCCTCCACAACCTACCGCTTCCTATAGTATCACCTGAATTACCTCCTGAAGTGTTGTAGTTACCATTGTATATTAGAACATCAACATATTGATTGAACTTAATTCTGGGATCTTCTACATCCAGAATATCGAAAAGCAGAGTATCTAGTCGATTGTATTGCTCCGTATCCTCGATAACCGGAATTTTCATCGACACTGGTGAATAGTTCTCACCTTCATATTCTAACTTGTTTAGCATCTCTGTGGGCGAATTACTGAGGAGTTTTCTAAGCTTAGTTTTGATTGACTGCCTAAAAGAATTCGTCCTAGAGGGAATCTCTTCGAACGGCGTGAACTCCATTATTACTGACTCATTATCCTCATCCAGCTCTGAACTTGTATCGAAATCCACATCAAGCAATTCTCCAAATATCTCTTTCACCTTGGACCTATTTACTGCGCATCCATTGGTCCCGTCAATGTTTCTGTATCTTTCACCCACAATATCATTATTGCGGTATCTATTGAATACTTCAAGCCCCTCCAGCACGATTTCATCATCCGAATCAATGTCTAAATAGTCTTTATTGGAATTATCACATATTGGCCCATTACTGATTGTTCCCTTCCGTGACCTGCGCCGCCTTTCGTCCCAAATAATATTCTTGATCTTAAGACGAATAGAATTATTAGTTGCAATATTTGTCATTGTAGCAAGATGTAGCAATATCTGACCTGGTGTCAGTTACTATATAAGAAGTATTTCGACTACGTATTTCATTGCTGAACTAACTACTCACCTATTATTGTGGTTTTTGCATCCATTTCATTAGTGTATGCGGCTCATTTTCACATATTCCATGTTTTCCGCAAGTGTATCAAACAGCAATGCCTAAGATCCCTCACTCCACAACCATACCTAATCGCCGGCATATTTCTACATATAAATATATACACTAGGTAGCAACTTACGCCTGTTTTCTCTTTCTAGGTTCTGCCGACTTGATCAGGCGGAAGAGTCATTTACTAACCAGAAAAAGCTCGCCTGAGTTTTTATCTACCTGCCGTAGCAGTAAAATTTTAACACTATTCAGAATTATTTCTAGATATTTCTATACATAAAGCTATTATATCAACACCGTAATTCATTCCGTAAACCAAGGCTTATGGCCAGCCTGGAGTTCTCTGATTAAGGTATAAAAAGGGAGGCTTTTTTGGAGTTTTTACCATTCTAGATTTACCGTGAACTCCATCCCTGCACATTAAAATCATTAAAAACCGTTGCACCTCCTTTCATTTCGGATCATTAGGAATTTTGCCGATATAAAAGGAGATATAAATAGCTCTTCTTAAGAGATTGTGACGAACATTTGCTGAAATATTACAAGTTGACTAATTAATTGATATATAATGTCGTTTGATTTCGAGAAAGAGAGTATTCTACAGGGTAGTGATCCCAGATCGCCGTACCACATTAATGTCCCTAATAGAGACTCGAAGCCAATTGATGATTTGATCGCATATTTTAAGTTCTGGAAACATTTCATCAAGTCGCTTATTTTCTATTTGAAAGAGATCAGTGTGAGTAAGGAGTTTTCTGCTAATATCAACTTTCAGTTGATTAGTTCCGTGCAGTTCCCGGGATTCAAAGATTTACCATTGAAGTACCAATCGCTCCTTGAAGGCAATAGTAACTCGCAACCGGGGACTCCGAGCAAGGAGTTGAAGAAGACATCGTCGGGATCGAACTTGGCAAGCAGTGTGAATACATCTGGGAATGGTATCGATGCCCAGATGCACCAAAGTGGAGGGAATAATGGCGCAGGTGAAAATGCGGATAATGTAAGTGTGATGTCGAATGACAAAAGACCAGGTTTATTTAAAACTAAGTCCAATAACTCGACGTTCATGAAACGTAGCGGCACTCCCTCAGCCAGCGGGAATCAAAACACGTTCCACAATAATTCACACAAACGAAACACCAGTAGTACTACATTTTTCAAGAATATCCCTAATCATATTAATAGCTCCTTGTCATTGCCGTTGCCATTTTCGGTAGGTAACCATAATCATTCGGGACAGACGGCACCAGTTATAGGCTCACATAATACCAATGATGTAAAAATCCCACCCGAATTCTTCCCCAATGATTCGGTATTCACTAATTTGGCTCCTCTTTTGATCAATCACCACCTTCATTCATTTCAGGCTCAGATGAAAACCTGTAAAGAATTGAAAACGAAATTGATACCAAGATTGGAGACTTTGTTGAAGAACTTATCTCTCAAAATTAAAGAAATTAGATCAAGTTTGAAAAACGAGTCGTTTGCAAACGATGAAGTGGCCAAGGAAATCAGTCAGACGGGTAAGATTTTAACCACATATACCAGTTCTGTGGAGAGGTACTCTGGCCCAAAACCGGTTTTTAAGAAAGCAATTGATGATTATGAAGGAGAAGAAGATAAGGCGGTTTTGGATGATCCCTTCTTGCTTAAGTTAAAGGTCGATCATCAATTAAAGAATCAATTAATTCAAGAAAACTTTCTTTTTGCATCATACTTGAATTTACAGAATATTTCGAAGGATTTGTTGACGTATGTTTTGAAAGAATTAAATTTCATTACTGAAAGATTTGGTAAGTTAATTAATCAAGAGTCTTGCGAGTCGGATGATGTAGCTATGGTCAGTCTTTTTGACATGTTGAAAAATAAGCTACAAAGATCTTCCAGTGCCTATTGGGAGTATTTTATTTCTCACAACAAGAATTTCTTAAATATCTACGTGGATACACCCGTTTCAAAGAAAAGGGAGATTCGTAATTTAAGCAAATTGACATTGCCATATGCCAGTTCTATTCATAATAAATGTATTAGATCCGGAATAATTTACAAGAAGCTGAAAATCTTAAAAAACTATAGTGGGCATTTTTACGTCTTGACATGCAATTATTTACATGAATTCAAGATCGAAAATGATCATCAGCATAATAATGAAGACAAGCAAACATCAACACCACTCCAATCAAACAACAAGAAAAAGGATAAGAAGGGTGGGTTGATTGATTATAATGATATTCCATTAAAATCCTACAATTTGAATGATTATATCTTACATAGTAAGGATGCCAAAAACTTTAAGTTTGTTTTGCAAAGAGTTTCAAATTCAAGTAAAAAATTCACATTTAAATGCAAAAGCATGATCGATTACAACAATTGGTATGGTGATTTACACGAATTATTACAATTTGGCAATGAACATTTAAGAAGATTTAAGATGGTTCAGGACAAAATGGTTGTCAAAGAAGAAGCGGCAAAGAAGATCCAAGAACAAAAATTACGTGAAAAGGAAGCAAATGCGGCAGCGCATGCGGCAGCAATTAAAACTAATGAATCACCGAAGCAAGCAACCACGCACGAACAACAGGCCACAGCCGCTGCTCTTGCAGCTGCAGGAGTTCAACAAAAGGTCCCTGTTCAAGCTGGTAAGGAAGATTCCAATAAACCAGGTCCATTGAATTTACAAAACATATCACTGGCTAATGTCTTCCCTGCTAACAGTTTCGTAAGCACGCCGGTCAATAGTGGTTCTGGCTCCCAATCGCCAATTATTAGATCGCCTTTGTCGAATGAAGTGCTCGTCGAAAGAAATCCTTTCGAAAGAACCTTCTCCAACCATTCTGCTTCAAATTTGTCTTCGCCAAATTACTCCCCAAATCAAATATTAATTAGCAATGCTACCTTATCTCCTCCTATCTTGGCTACCTCAAATTCAAGCCCTCATCTTGTGGGCCATCAACAACAGCATGAGTCTTACTTACAGGCTCAACAGGAATACTTAAGGCAACAACAAGAAATATTAAACTTAAAGATTAAGCAGGCTGAATTGGAGCAACAAAGTCACCATACACAAAGGTCTCTTAGCCCTCAACAGGAGTATTTTGTTTTAAGTCCTACAAATCTGGCAAGCGTTTCTCGTGTTTCATCCAACGATTCTCTTGTGTCAATGGCTCAACAAAGTCAACTTCAGCAAATGTTGGATACAAATAGAGATATCTTGAACCGTTCCCAGAATTATCAATTCCACACAAGTGACAGTTCAACTGACTTGAAAAATAATGAACAGCCACTGGAATCGAATATTGTATCTTCCTCAGGCCAAAATTCAAATTCTGATGTTCCGAAAGTGTTCGTTAGTTCCAATCATTAATTTTATTTATAGATTCTACAAGTAACTTTGCAATATGCATGATATAGATATATAGATATATACTCTATAATATCGATTCGTATACAACTATTTATTGTTCAAGTATATGTTTTCACGTGCGAATGATTGCTAAGAATTTTAATTTTGAGTATTTAAAGGATAAGCAATGACCAACGTATTTTTATTCTCTATTTTTTACTGATACTTGTAAGTAAATATTAGATATTAAGGGATCAATTGTTTAAATTAAGTTCTATAAAAATATTGATTACAGCTTGAAACATACTTTGTTCATATTTTCAGAATAAACTACGTATTGGAACCACAAGGCAATTTACGGACTCAATTGCAAATTTAAGAAGATTAACCTGAAAATATATTAAGTAAGTGAGATTGATTTTAATATGTCATCTAGTGGATTTTCATCAGGTGTCAAAAAGAACGAATCGGCTATTGCTTCAGATTTTGAATCGGATGTTGAAGTTGTTGATAGAAATGCATCAAATCCGCCTATAAGAAGAAGCTCTTCGTTATTTTCATTGGCTTCTAAAGAAGCATTACCAAAACCGGACGAAAAGGACTATGTTGCATTTATATCGGATTCGAGACACTTCAGTTTAGTTAGAAACTTGCACATGGCCGATTTCATTACATTGATGAATGGGTTTTCGGGATTTTATTCGATTATTTCATGTTTGAGATTTACTAGTACTGGGCAAACCCACTATGTACAAAGGGCGCATTTCTTCATCTGTTTAGGGTTATTCTTTGACTTTTTTGATGGTAGAGTGGCAAGAATAAGAAATAAGACATCATTGATGGGCCAGGAATTGGATTCATTAGCAGATTTGATCTCGTTTGGTGTTTCTCCCGCAACCATTGCGTTTGCCATTGGATTCCAAAGTACTATTGATGTGCTATTATTGACATTCTGGGTGTTATGTGGATTGACCAGATTGGCTAGATTTAACATTTCTGCTAACAAGCTTCCAAAGGATAAATTAGGAAAATCAAAATACTTCGAAGGGTTACCAATTCCAACAAATTTAATTTGGGTTGTTTTCATGGCTTTCTTGGTCTACCATAACATGATCTTGGATGACTTGCCAGGCCCAATTTTATTAGATGGCAGCTTTGCGGAATTCCACGCTATTTCCTTAGGTTTTTTCATTCAAGGTTGTGCAGAGATTTCCAAGTCCTTACACATTCCAAAACCATGATTTTGGAAGGCATAGTTTTATTTTTTTATTTATTGTATTTGATTTATAATGAAATACAGGCCAGAAATACAGCCCGAATTTCATTACATAACTATTTAAAAGGAGGTCTAGAAAATAAAATAATTTCGATATCTTTAAATATTGGATGTAGCCTGTATTCCGTATTATAGTAATTTAAGCGTACATAAAATACAATACTTATTTGATAGGGTGTAACGAGTACCTATTTAAAAGGGGGTTTTGAAAACGTAATAATTTCGATATTTTTAAATGCCATGTCTTTGTACTTGCCTGATTGTAACGCATTGTACGTCTCTTCAGAAAAATTGTAAGGATCCAACAATCCAATGTCTAGCGGATTGAAGCCTAATACATGCATATGTTGAGATATATTGGCATATCTGCACTGTTCCCAGAATATATTATGAAGCTTGGAATATTTCAATATGTAATAAAACCTGTATTTCCACAACAATTTCGATCTGGTCTTTGGATCATTGGACCGGCCAATCCCGATTTTTGATAGTTCGTAATGAAATGTAGCCAAAATAAATAACAATTCAGGTTGATTCTCTATTTTATCCATTAGCTCTACAACCTTGTCATGATTGGGGGCTTTTTCAAGCTGTCTTTGATATTCATCAACTTGCCTGACATACTTTAATGAATTTGCAAGGGTATTTCCTCCTTTCTTGTATTGTGGAGGAGTTGGACTATTGAAAGAGTAAAATCTCAGAAATGCATACTTCCTACACACCACACTGGCGTACCGTCCGGGTATTATCCTTATCATTTACAGAAGAGTCGTTATTTGATGATTGTAAATGGTTAAAGTAGTGTAACTTTTGTGTAATCCATACTCTCTTAAAAATATTTTTCAGCGCTTGAAATCGTCGAATGGGTTCTTAGAGTCTTCTACAGGTAACAGAATAAAAGTTGACTAAAGTATAATGTTAAGGAATACAAGGGTCTTGTCAAGAACCGTAAGTTCTTCTTTACGCTTTGCTGCAACAAAGAACACTAGATTACCAATCCAACATAAGTTTTATTCGAAGAAGACAGATAAAAAGGCCGAAGAACCACAATCCATCTTAACGGATGATTTATTAGCTAAGGCAGGTTTTGAAGACCCTAACGAACCAAAGGGTAAGTCTGAACAACAGGAATCAGAAAAAGGTGAACCAAGCGAAGAAGATAAATCAAATGGACAAGAACAAAGATCAAGAAGAAAGAGAAGAGCACAAACCTCCAAAGATATACAACGTGAAAGATATGCGAATATGTTCTACCTTGCCACACTAGTCGGGGGAATCGCTGGTGTAGGATACATGTGTCGTGATTGGGATTCAGAAGACGAACAAACCAAGCTTGAAGGTAAGGAAATCGATAACGGATTTGCACCAAACTTGATGTATGGTAGACTTAGTAAGAGATTAGGATCATTATTCACATTTTTCTCGGAACCAGTTTTTGAAAATTTATTACCACCTCCAGCACCAGAGGCGTACCGTCGTCCATTAACATTGGTCGTGACCTTAGACGACTTCTTGATTCACTCCGACTGGGACACCAAGCATGGATGGAGAACTGGTAAGAGACCCGGCTTAGATTACTTTTTGGGTTACTTATCGCAATACTACGAAATTGTTATCTTTGGTTCAAACTACCAAATGTACTCCGAAAATACCGTTGGAAAATTAGATCCATTCCACGCTTACGTTTCGTATGCATTATTCAGAGAAGCCTGTCGTTACAAGGATGGTAAGTTAGTCAAAGATTTATCGTTATTGAACCGTGACTTAGGTAAAACTGTCTTAATCGACGTCGAGGAAGATTCGTGGTCCATGCAACCCGACAACGCAATCCCAATGAAGCCATGGGACGGTTCGTTTGATGACACATTAGTCAAATTAATCCCATTTTTGGAATATTTGGCCACGCAACCAGTTAAGGATGTCAGGCCAATTTTGAACTCGTTCAAAGACAAATCCAACATTGTGCAAGAATTCGCCGAAAGAGAAACCAAGTTGAGAGAACAATGGAAAAAGGACAATAAACACTTGTTCGACAGCGCTAAGAGGCCAAATGCCGGTAACTTCTTAGCCTCCTTGATGGGTGTCCCAACCACCAGTGTCAATAAGGAACCTAAGATGCCTTTGGATATAATTAGAGAACATGGTCAATTACAATACGAACATTTCCAAAAATACTTGAAAGAAAATGCTCCAAAATTCTTGGAGGAAGAACAGAAATTGAAGGATGAATTTGGAAAGGTCAGTTTGAACAAATTGATAACTGAAGGTGCTCCATCTGCTGATGATATTGCCAAGGTTCAAGCAGAAAGAGCTGCTGCCCAACAACAATAAGTGTAAACTACCATTATATATAATCCCGACTCATTTTTAACCTATCAAGGATAATTTTGCCATCTTTGTATCACTTTTGTCACAGTCCGTGCCTCTAATGCTATCTTTGTAATTATGTTATCCATAAATATATGTATATAAGCTGTTATGACCCTGGAGCCGATACCGGAGTTTGCACGACCCATCTACTATTTGCTCATTTTTAATCTCATAATATAATTTTGTATTGTTCCCTTACTTGGTATTCAATGTTTATCAGTATTTAAACCATCAAAATCCCCGCCGCTTACTCATATTCACTTTCATTCGTGTACATACTATCTCATATTTTTCAAAAAAGTGGAATATAGCTTACAAGTTGTCTTAAGACATTATTGTTCATATCCAGCGGCTAGCTATTATTTGATCACGGCGTCTATTTGCTACGATAGTACTTAAAAAAAAAAAAAAGAGACGGTACAAACTATTGATCTACATCTTTATTAGACGGCTAAAGAATTATCAAGTAAGTATCGTCTTGGCGTATTTCCGTTATAACGGTATTGATAGTTACATGCTAAGCGCCAAATGCAATTCCGGATTTCGGGAGGTGTTTCCTGTGGTACCGAGAATATGCAGTTGTCGAGTTTGTGTAACATAATCTTTACTATGATTGGCTTGTATCATGCTTCAGATGGAAAAGATAAAATTTTATCTGATCAATCAGCGAACATTAGTCAGAGGGAGATTAAATTTCAGGCTTTTTTTTACTAACAAATAAATTTTAGCATCTAAGAATTAACATGACTTCTAAGGGCCCAAGTATAGCACCTAGACTGCATAGTTTGGCTCCATCGCCAATAGCTATTGCTAATACACCACCTTCTGCGGACAGCCCATCACAGTTCTCGCGGTCAGGGGCACCCCCGGTGAGAAAAACGCTGCCTGGAGATACATCAAGCGGAACTGGAGTGACACAGATAATAACGTCCAAAGAATGGGTGTTACCTCCTAGACCCAAACCGGGAAGAAAGCCCAGTATTGATACGCCTGCGTCGAAACGGAAAGCGCAGAATAGAGCAGCACAACGAGCATTTAGGGAAAGACGGGCAGGAAGAGTACAGGAGTTAGAAGAAAAGTTGTTGGAGGTGGAGAAGGAAAGAGATGTAAAGGAGATGGGTTTGGTTAACACTATTAACAAGTTGAAAGTGGAGAATCAGTTTTTACTTAAAAGCATAGATCAGTTGAGAAACGATATGAATGCGTTCAAAAATGCCAACGGAGGCAGTAGCCAAGCTAATACCCAACAGAACACGATGTTCTCGCAATATAATACGATATCACACTTCAAGTCTAATCCATCACCAAATAGCCGTTCTACGGGGTCGCCATCGGGATCCTCGTCGTATTCTGTGCAGCAGATATCGCCAGCACCGTCTGCAGACTCGCCGCCAGTATTTACCAACGTTTCTGCTTACAACAGTTTATCTACACCTGCTTCGAATAATAATTCACCAGATAAACAAGCAGCAAATAACACTACTTCGAGTTCGTTCGATTGCGGTGTGTGCGTTAAAGAAGAATGTCTTTGTGAGACCGTGGGGTTGAAAGACCCAGAACCAATAAATAAAGTATCGTTGGAGGAGACAATTAAGGGGTTCAAGCCCATGCCTGCCGTGTCGTTACGCAATAAGAAGAGAAAATTGACGGACCTGGTGTCTAAAGAGATTGATTTCACACAAAAGTTCTCTACTAGCAAACCAATGCCAGATTTAAAAAAATTAAAGAAGCAATCTGATAATGACACTATACTTGCTAAGAAGACGAAAAATATTTCTGAACCAAGCACGCAATTTGACGAGTCATCACCAGTGGATAATTGTGGATTCTGTACTGATGACACTCCATGTGTTTGTCGTGAGGCAGCTAAAGAAGCTGCTAGATTCAATGACTCGTTGAATGCAGAAGAAGAATCCAATGATGCAGCTACTTCGTTACCACCAATCCAATTGAATACAAACAATTTCCGGAAGAGCTCCTTGCCGGTTATGCACCCAGGACCATCGGTAGAAATTCGTGATATTACAAACTTATCGCCTGGAGCAGTTCCAACTGTTGTTGCATCAACTACTAGAATGAATTCGTCGGTTTTTTCAAATGAGACACCCGACAAGGAGTTCTCGCCTGTACCTGAAAAGAAAGCAGGAGGATGCACAGGTAATCCTGGAACTTGTGAGCAATGCCAAATGGATCCCATGTCTACTTTATTTTGTACGACCGTTGCAAACAAGGAAAAGGACCAAGAGAAATCAAGATCTGGTTCCTATGATGCAGAATCTAACACGCCGCCATCTCTGAAAGAATCAAATGCTTCCCAGATATCAAGACTGAGTTCAAAAACCAGCTTACCGTCAATTTCAGTCACCAATTCTTCCAATTCTATTACTCCCGAAAGAAGTGATATATTTATTCCTTGCTCTGATGCATATCGTACTTTGTCAAGACACAAGAAGTTTAATTCAGTTGATTTCAGTACTTTAGTAGGCAAATTGACTACAAGAGGAATGCAGGTCGAAGTCCAATCTGTTGCAAATGTCCTTCGTGAATTAGATAGAAGGGTTTACAATTAGAGTTGTTGGAGACAATTTATATTGTTGATTATTGTTTTTGGTAGAATGGTTAGGGGTTTAATTTTTATGCTGTTATGTTTATGTATTTTTACTTATGGGTTCATCGTTTTATAAATTATTATATAGTTCTTTATGTTATCAATGGTAGATGATTAATTTGACGTTTATTTAATATCACCAAATATGTAGTATATTGATATTATGCAAATGATGAAATGGTCGTGCACACTACTTGAGCTGGAGTAGATTTTTTTAATATTTTGATAGGATTTGAAGTTAATCAAGCAGAATAAGGCATATTACTAGCATAAATGTTGGTTATACGGAAGTTTGGGTTCATAGAGGGTAAAGGTGTTCTCAGGTTTCGATTAAGTCAAGTGAGAAATATTCATGGTAGTGGAAGGTTATTGAAAGACAAGAATGAAGAATCCAAATCAGGCGAAGAGCAGAAGATAAGTCCGGTAGATCTTTCAAGTGCGTTGAAACACACTTCAAAACTTAGAGTGACAAACCAAGAATTGGCTACGTTAGACCAAGAGATAGATCTTTCTCGAACCAAGAAGATTTCTAAAAAATATACTCAAGACATCAATAGGAACGTACTTTCTCCAGAAGTTCAGAATGCAATCAAGACTGAGAATACAACTGCTCCTCCACCAACAAGGAACTTAAGATCTAAGACGAATTCCAAGCTCTTGGTAGGTTTTACTGGTAAACCGCAGACTAAATCCCCCCCAAAAAGAAATATGTTAAGCAAGCATACACCATTCTCGAAGTCATCAAGAAGCTCTAAACCATATAGGGCACCTCTGTTAACTAAAGAAGCGATCGAAATAGTCAGTGAGACGATTTCTGCAGATGAAGACGTCAAGCAGGTTCAGCAACTCGATAAATCAAAAATTGCCAGATTGGCTCACAAATTAGACAGAACCTTATTTTCACCCGGAGTACATTTTCTACAAGATCCGAGAACTAGAATATATAACTTCACGCCATATTTAAAGAAAATAATAAAGGTTGACGATTTCAACTTCGATGCTATCGAAACCTTTGTTAGCGTATCTAAAGATCAATCGTTATTGAAAGTTGCAGAGCAAGAGAATAAAAAGTTTTATTCTTCTACGTCATCCATGACATCCGCATTAATGCAATTTTACCTCCTATTAAATAACTATATGCCAAATACCGAAGAAAGGTTCCCATTCCCCAAATTTTCCGGTGCTATAGAGAGGGTAGCAAGCAGTGTTATTGTGCAACCAAAAGGAAGAAACTCCAAGACCGACGAAATCATATATGCTGTGGAGTCAGATAAGTCAGCAGATACAGAAATACTTTTATCGGTAATGGGCCATTGCTTAGAGGCATTATTAACTACCGAAGAAAAGGAATTCGAAAGATACACTCTCAATTATAAAAACGAGGAAATATTAAACATTCAGCATAAGAAGCAAATGGAAGATGAAGATGATAAGCCACAGAGCACTTACAATTATGCATCATATGGAGATTTCTTGATGAGATCTCAGTTGGATTGTTATGACGAGAGGCTTCCAGGGAACGGAACTTTTGATTTGAAAACTCGAGCAGTCTGCGCTATCAGGTATGATAGCGGAAACCCGGAATTAGAGAACAATACGTATCAAATTTGGAAGTTGAATGGTAATCTTGAGTCGTTTGAAAGAGAATACACCGATTTAATTAGAACAGGAGCGTTACTCAAGTATAGTTTCCAAGCAAGAATCGGTCAAATGGACGGTATTTTCGTTGCATATCATAATATTAATTCGTTCTTCGGATTTCAATACTTGCCTTTAAGCGAAATTGATAATACGTTTTACAACCATAGTAGAAATGAAATAACGAGGCACATAGGCGCCACAAGCTTAGAAGACATCGACGATGACTTACCATCATATGTAGCTGATACCCAGTTCAAAATGTCATTAGAAATATGGGAAAAGTTATTGAAAGAAATCATTGATGATATTAACCAGGTAGATCAGTTCAAAGACACCGCATTCAGGCTACTTTTGAAGTCATCGAGAATACCCGGGTCCTCTAAACAGAGAATGCATGTCATGGCTGTACCCTTGGATAAAGAACAGGTCAACACGCTCCAGAAATTCCCCTCTACGTTCAAAACAGGCTTCAAGGAAGACATTACACCCGAAGAAAGGCTTCAAAACCTCACTAGACATCGCGACGAATTGAATGAATTCAACAAAAAGACTACAAGGTCAGAATTAGGCGTGCTATCATACTGTATTGACGTTGATCACTATTTTGGTAACGCCAAATCCCCTGTCAAGGACTTACACGCATATCCGAGATCAAAAGACCAACCATGGAAACTCAAATACTCCATAAAAAAATTACCCAACAACCCTAAATCATATTTAGATCTACTTGCCGCAACTACAGACATGCTAACTTCAAGCCACAAAAAAAATCTAGAATCAACTCATAATGATGATTACGAATTTTCTTTGAATAATAATGACGCAGCACAATCTTCCGATCGCAAAAAAGTCACTGATAAGGCAAACGTGTTGAAAGTATACTCTGCTATCGGAAAGGCCAGGGCTGAGAAATGGGAGGAGAAGGATTCCAATCCTGTTATGTATAAACCCAACCCATAGATATTATTACAAATACATGTATATAAATTCCAATACTATAAAATTTTTAATTACGTCCTCATCGAAACTTTATGCAAGAAATTTTCCGTTATTTATCTTTTCGGAGTTTCCGATTTTTGCAATTTTTTAATGACTAATTACTAGATCTACTTAGTTATTATATGAGTTCATACGATTAGAATCAACAACCAAACTAATAATATATATCGGGATACTAACATATTTAACATCTACTGTTTCATTTCCTAAAACACTGCTAGAACAAAAGCTATTGCTGCTAGCTATTACGATGGACACTTTGGCTTGCCACGAGGTACCGAAAGGACGGGATGGTAATTTTGCAAAGAAAAATATAGAAATCAATATGAAAAAGGAGCCAGAAGAATTTCAAATACCACCAAATTCGTACGGCGTTAGTGGCCTCGAAAGAATAGGGTCAAATACTTCGATAAATTCGTTGTTTGATTCCAACGATTATTGCGATGCTTTCAAAACCAATGGAACGCAAACTGCGGCAAGCAGTATGATATCAACTCCGTTTTTGCTGACATTGAAGGAAAATATCCTTGAAGTGGAAAACTTCAACACTTTGATATCACAGAAGCTTAATTTCAACAAAACGATTATTATTTTGGTCGGGCTTCCAGCATCAGGTAAGAGTACGATATCTAAACAACTCTGTAACTATTTCGACCAAAAATGCTACCGGTCGAAGATATACAACGCGGGAGACATTCGTCGTAGACTCAAACATCACTCGTTTAATAGTTCGGATTTCTTTGACCCAAACAACTTGAGGGCAAAGCACGAAAGAGAGGTTTTTGCTACAACCTCATTGAGCACATTAATGCACGATTTGAACCAAGGAAATATTAACGTTGGATTTCTAGATGCAACGAACACGACATTGGAAAGAAGAAACAAAATTATGCAATATATACGGGATACGCCAATCCGGGTTGATAATGTCATTTTAATGGACATCCAATGCAATGACCAAACCTTGATAAACTTCAATATAAGTGGTAAGGCATTTAATGCTGATTACAAGGGAAAGGATTACAATACGTCTGTTCGTGATTTTAAGGAACGTTCGAAACATTATATCAAGATTTATGAGCCTATCAGTGAGGAAGAGCTTACATCATATAAAGATGTAGCCAGTCTTTATGTACAGATTGTAAATGGTGGGAAAAAATTCAAATTTACAAACATTTCCGAATCAAATGAAACGGATATCCAAACAGAAAATGACGTTCTTACATGTCTTACCGATTTCATTGAAAATTACACAGAGAGGGAAGGAAAGAGATATTTCGAAGCAGTAGAAGCATTCTACAAAAGCAAGAGTAACGTTTAGAGTAATTTCAAGCTCACTTGTGATTTGTACATTATTTTAATTCATTTAGGGAACATAATAGAGTAGGATTTATATAAAGGGATAAGAGCCAGGAGGTTCAATACACACGTATCTGTAAATTAAAATAAACCGTAACATGCTTTTATCTCTATAAATGTTGTACTTAATTTAGTGACCTCTTAAGCCGGGAATATTTCCCCATCCGTTTGTAGTAGATTCATTACCATTCGGCAAGTTGTTTAGTCCAGGCAAATTAATTGCTGGAGCAGATGACGAATCATCCTTATTCACACTTGCTGTAGATGGCTCGATAACAGCATTAATATTGTTATTAACACCATAATACCATGCACCAACTTTGTCGTTTGTGTATAATGCATCTTGGAACGACATTGGGTCATTAGGTCTTGCCCTGGACCAG
Source organism: Debaryomyces sp. S3305 (assembly GCA_024586305.1). Taxonomy (NCBI): domain Eukaryota; kingdom Fungi; phylum Ascomycota; class Pichiomycetes; order Serinales; family Debaryomycetaceae; genus Debaryomyces; species Debaryomyces sp. S3305. The sequence continues at coordinate 102,226 of JAMYHY010000052.1, forward strand.
AATCTCGCCGATCTATCAGCACCAGCAGAACATAATAGATGACCTAATGGGTGATATTCCAATGCGTGGATGGCTTTTTCATGAGCATAAGGAATTTTGTGTGATGCCTCGATTGGAGATGTTGAATTATTATTGCTATCATTCTTAATATTGTTATCTGAAATGTATGAGTCCATTATATAATGATTCATTGATCCATCGTATGCAGCAGTTGTAATCATGGACGGATGAACTGGGTGCCATTCAACACAAGACAAATCTGTTTCATGATCTCTTATCACTAAAATATCTTTCATAGTTCTTAAGTCGAATATACGGCATGATTTATCCCTAGACACCGATGCTAATAGTCTTTTCGTACCAGTAGGTTGAAACTTAGTTTTGGTAATTGTATGTTTAAACCCATGTAAGGTTGAAACACATGATGAGACTCTAGGGTCCCAAAGTTTGATTAAATTATCCTTAGATCCCGATACAATAAGCCCCAAGTTTGGGTGCCAGTCCGCAGATTTAACATCCCAGTGATGCCCCACTAAACTTCTTTCTTCTTGACCATTATTAAAATTCCAAATTTTCATCGTTGAATCGTCAGAACATGTCAAAAATTTAGAGTCATTAGGAGAAAATGCAATATCTCGAATCCCATCACTATGCCCATTTATAATATTCACATTGTTAAAATTAGTTTGCCAATACTTAATAACACCACTTTGGTCACCACTCAATAACCACTCATCGTTGTGTGAATACTTTAACGATAAAATAGCCAGATCATGCGCTTGCATAATAGTCTCGAAGTTGAATGTCATACCATTCCAAACCGTAAATTCCCCACTATGCGAGGCCACCAACAATCTTCTACCTTCAGGGGTCCATTTTACAGTGTTAATCGAATGCTTTGCCTTATTGGATGAAAGATGCACAAATTTCGTCTGAATATCCATAATGGACATATTATTTTTGTTCTCCCGAACTGAATTCGATGCATACGCTGGAGATGGCAACAAATCTATCAAATACGACGACTCAGGCCTTATCTTTCCGATTGGCTGATCATCTATCCCAAGACTTCGATTGATATACCACCGTCCCATATTATTACCATGGTCTACAGTTCTCCTATATGCAGTCTTTTTCTCCTGGGATGCTAGTTGTTGTTCTATATTCTGATTATACCCCTGGGACCGTTCATTATTCCGATTATTATTATTATAACCACGATTACCATTACTATTGCCGTTATTATTACTATTATTAGTAAACATATTCGTACAATAAAGACCTATTAATAAACGCCTATTTCACACTGTTTTCGACATCGCCAAATATTGTGGAATAAAAATGTCGCCGACATTTCAACCACATGCCACACAAATGTCGCAATATTGCTATATAGACTGGACCTATAGACGTTAATACTTAGTAATCACTTATACCTGGTGTTCAGCTCTTTTAAAGGTCAAATTATAATGGTTGAATTCTTCTATCACGATAACAAAGATACCCCGGAAAACTTTACTGATGTCCATAACTCAGGAGAACCTGTAAGTGTCGAAGATCTCGATAAGCTTGGAGTCAAATACTTCTATGTTACTAGCACCAACGAATTGGACGATATTGCGATCAAGAGAGACTATAAGAATAGAGACGAGATAACTTTGAATTTAGATTCATTCGGGGGTGATGTGGATGCATTTAATGCTAAAATGAAGCAATTTTATAAAGAACATTACCACGAAGATGAAGAGATAAGATACATTATTGATGGAGAGGGATATTTTGACGTGAGAGATAAACAGGATAGATGGGTAAGGGCAAAACTTGTTCCTAATGACATGTTGGTTTTACCAGCAGGGATTTACCATCGTTTTACGTTGACTAGTGCACTCAGAAAGGTGAAGGCAGTTCGATTATTTAAAGATGAGCCAAAATGGGAGGCCATTAACAGAGAAACGGGTAGAAACAGTGAAGCTCGTACCGAATATTTAAAGACTATTTCTGTATAGCTTTAGTGTTTAGGGATTATATGTAGGGAATGCTTAAATTACGTTATACTATTTTTTTTTTTTTAAATGTATTAATTTTATATATTAACCGTATTGTAGTGCTTCGCTATCTAAACTATATTACACGCATTATAAGGACCTATTCTTGTGCTCCTCCTTTGACAATCTTGATGTTATTCTTTTTCATCCACGATTCCATCTCCTTTCTTGTCTTGACCAATTCTTGATCAAATTTAGTCTTTTCTTCATTCAAACTCTTGGTTTCATCGTTGAGTATCTGGATTACCTCATCAACACTCTTGTCAACAAGCACTCCTCCAATCATTTTAAAACATTTACGATTTTCACGTTTTGATGGAGCAATGCCACTCAATGTTTTGTCGACTATGGAATGTTCGTGAATTTGAGAAGTGATCGTACTAAGTTGAGTTTGCAAATTAGTTATATTTTCTTGGTATCTGTTATATTGTTGTTGTAAAGCTTGAGCCTTCTGGTCCTGGGCCTGCTGCTTCTCAGCGTCGGAAACTGTAGACATGGTTACTTAATTGCAGATATTCTTTATAGTTGGATTAACTAAAAATCGGTTTCTTCGATATTGATTTTGGACAAAACTGCGAAAATCTCTCTCTCTCAATTTGCAGTTTAATATAATATAGGCTGCAACTGGTCTAAAAAGAAGTATTACCTAGCCCTTACAAAGCATTGACGTTCCTGATCACTAGTTAGAGTAGTATTATTCTTAAAAATTGTGTTTATTAATATTTAGGGTCTTTAATTAGTTCAAAAGATATAATATATAGTCAATTAAATGAGTCGGGTGACAAGGAATATCCGTTGAACTACTCACCTCAAAGGTAGTAAAAGAGCATACGGCTTGCATAGCTATCTTGTATGAAAAATATCCTACATGAGAATATCCTATATTTTGGTTATATTCAAACTCGACGATTATTCATTCTATTTCTATTATGTAGATGTTTCAAACATTCTTCTTAGCAGTATTGGTGTTACCCACATATAAGAAGTTGACAACGAACAAAAACCATCCTAACACAACTAAAGCAGCACTAGCCACGTATAACCAAGAATTTGGAATATCCCATGATCTCTTGTATTCATCATTGGCCAAATGTCTAACCGTCACGACCCTTTTATCAACTATGTAACTCAAACCAGACCTCTTGTAATCCAATTCGAATGTGAAAATGCCATGTTGATCTGGGATTGTGAAGTTAGCGTAATAAATGTAAGTATCTTCGGTGAGATCATCATCTTCCTTCGAGGAACCTGGACCTAATGATTGTAAATTAACCCGTTGGTAAGGATCTAACATCTTGAATGCAAGCTGTAAGGTGTCTTCTTCATCTTTGATCTCATATGGGATCCATTTGTCGTTGGCAAATTCAGAAACACCGATAGTGTAGATAACTTGATCCTTAATACGGTATAACTTATTGTCAACGTATTCTGGATTTTCATTCTTATAATGTTGAACAAACTGCAACTTTAATACATTTCTCTCTTGGAAAGTCCACTTGAGTAAGTCATCATTTATCAACGATTCAGAGCCAACCCATGTTAACCTGGCATTATTCAAACCCTGGAAACCAACGGCCAAAAAACCTTGTTGGCCAAAGGTCCAAGTTTTCTCTTGACTGATAGTTCCTTCTACTTCGTCAGTAGTAAAACCAGTTTTAGAACTTCTGACAATTGGGAATATATTTTCATTGTTTGAAATCAACGCACCGGTACCCTTGTACGCATGCTTACCCCCATTGAATTGTCCAAGTACTTTCTTATTGGCAATATTTTCGTTAGTGAGTTGTGGAACACCCTTTGCAGAGTTGAAATGATCGACGTATTTAAATCCTTTTGGTGCTGGGTAAATTCCCATCTCGTTAAGAAACGTTCTAACATCATCCGGTAACACGGTTTCATCGTTTCCAACCACGAAAATATTTCCCTCTCTATTTATAAATTCAACCAATTGGTGCTGGTTAAAGCCCTTCTTGTTACCAATAGCCTTTTTGGAGCTTGGAAGTAAAATCAAGTGATCATATCTTGGTTCGTCCGCAACGAATAATGATAAATCTTCATCACTGTAAGATTGCAATGTTAATTCAAATCCATGTTTTTTCTTTAAATCTGAAACCAAACTAGCCACTTCGGAACTTACACTCCCTAAATTGTTCAAGTCATAAAGGCTTGAATCATAAACTACTAATGCCTGGCTCACGCCTTGTTCATTTGCAGACAATGCATTGGCAAATACACCGAACAAAAATACCACAAAAATTGCCCACTGTTTAATCATTCTTAATTGAATCATTCTACCTTTAAAATATCTTCAGATTCAGAATAGATAACTAAGTATGCTTGTTTGTTTAATGTAGTTAATGCTAACGTGTTTGAATTTTCAGCATGGGTCAATCTCGGTATGCGGTTTTGTGTTACTTTCCACCTCTTCCCATAAAATGGGACATTAAGATGTACTGGAAGTGAAAAAGTGGTGAAATATCGGCACAGAACTAGACTTACGACTAAAATGGGTATAAAAGTAAAGGTAGAATTCTTAGGAGGATTGGATGTTATTTCAAATGGTGTCAGAGAACATAAATGTGATGTGCCATTGGAAGAAGGTGAGGCTACAATGATAGACTTAATCAAATATATTACTGCAACTATAATAAGTGATCCAAAAGATATACCTGTATTTATAGAAGAAGGTACGGTTCGTCCAGGTATTTTGGTGCTTATAAACGACACTGACTGGGAATTAGAGGGAATGGAAGATTATATGGTAGAAAGTGGTGATGTTTTCACTTTCACCAGTACATTGCATGGAGGTTAGTTTGAGTGTTCACGTCGAGGTGAATTGGTTCGCAAGATGTGTCTTTAGTGTATATGATTAATTAATTTATAATGGAAGTAGACGACAACCTAATAAACCCCTACCGTCCCATTTATCAGTAGGTTTCAATTCAAGGGTTTGACGAGTGCCTTCTCTTAAAACAATGACAGCTAGAGATTTGTCTACGCTATCACGGACCTTGAGCGAAATGTTGGACAATCTGTTATGATTAGCGGCGTGAATATCACCCATTGCAATGATCTGGTCTCCCTCTTTAAGGCCAGAAGTGGAAGCAGGTCCAAATGGAACAACTTCACTAACAGTCGCAAATGGAATCGTATAGACGGGTTCCGGTCTGGTTTTTTCCGGCCCAGTTGATATATCTGATGCTGCTGAGCCCTTTTGTTGTTCAAATTTCTCGATTAATTTAGTTTCTAGTAACGAATACACCAATTTAACATCGTTTCTCAACCGTATGATTTTGACTCTGATTAGCCTGATACCAACAACGTCAATGTCATTTCTGGGATAACCATCATCCGTAAGCAATGGAGTAGACATATAGGCTTTATATTGGTTCGATAGTATGTCAAATAGTAAAGACAATTGTGATTCGATTTCATTTTTAGTGGTTGAAAGTTGGTCATAAGTCAATTGGGAAAAGTTAGTCTTGTAAGACTTGAATTGGGATTCATCCAAGTTTAAATTCTTCATGAGGCCTCTAAAGGCTGCGTCCGAGCTGTTTTCATCAAATGTCATAGAGTATTTATGGCAGTTTACTTCTATCAAGACGTAATTATATTTAACGGCAAATTCCCGAGGGGATTTATATTCGCAGGAACAAATTCTATCCTCTACGCTATATTAATTTATGTCTTTTTTATTTAATACAAGATGTAAATATACAATGTAAAGATACAAACCGACTTAGCCTTCAGTACTAAGAGCGAAAGATAATGTGCTGACATTTTCGACGTCATCATCGTCATTACCCTCACTAATCTCTTTCCATGAAGCAGTTGTTAACATAATAAATCCAACGATAACGAAGAAATCTCCAAGCAATTGTTGGAAACTCAATTTGTTGCCAAAAAGAAACCATTCGACGATTCCAATTAAGAAAATAGTCAATAACGAACTAACGGAAGATAAGACTGGGTTAGTGAGTGCCATGAGAGATAAAAACAGGGCACTAAATAAGATATTAGCAATAGATGATCCACAAATAAAAATCCAGATTTTTGTAGTATTTTTTCCGTAGTCAAAGAAGTTGAAGCTGTGGATATGGAAAATTTCACCGAAGATAATCACTATAACCAAAATTATGGCTGTGAATACACCAAATAAAGTCATTATAAAGTTTGCAAAGGTTAACTGACGACGGGGAGTAATGATTTTGACCAAATGTGGGGGAATGCAAGTGTATTTCTTATATAAAACCTCGTAATACCCATACAAGATGGCACCGATAAAAATAATCAAATTACCCCAGAGTCTATTAGGGTATTGTTCTTCACCTTTGGAACCGTCTGGAGCATCTGACGACCCGTCGTCGGAATAGGCAACAATGAAGACTCCCGCAACTGCTGCCACGACCGAACTTGCCTTTAACCATGAGAGTTTTTCGTGCAAAATAGGAATGGCGAAAGCATAAGCAGTGAACGCAGAACAATTATAAATCGCAGTCACATCAGAGGCATAAGTCATGGCCATGGCAACGAACCATGATCCTCCCGCAACCGTCAAGATTACGGTAATTATAGCACTCTTCACAAAAATGTACTTGAAGGACTCAGTAGAAAGAAAAGTTTTGAAACATTCGATCAACGAGCTGGAACTCGGAATACGAGGATTCTGGTCAATAAGCTTGTGACAATTATATGTGGACGTATCATCGTTGACATTAGCTTCGTAGATCAAAATTGACGTATGGTAGACATTACGCACCTGTCTGACAATGGTTTTCCTGAAATATTTCAAAAAATTAAACGACCCATGGTCACCAGTACGTGTAGGAACATCTCCATTATCTAACAACTGTGTGTTGGAATCTAATCTTTGGTAGTGGGAATTACCTCCATCTCTGTTTCTGCTCTGCAGTTGGATTTTCTTCCCCGTTCTCCATACCGATATTAGAAACACCTGCATTGGCCACAATATCCACCATGCCCCATGTGTAACTAATAACATAATTACCGGTTCATTAAATCCGAGTTGGAACACATGTGACGTAAGTTCCGTTTGAAGGACGAACGAAGCCAATGATGCTACGAAAAGGAGCGATATGAAAATGATTTTGGTTTTCGAAGCCTGATGATCGGATGCTGCATTTTGGGCTTCGTGTCCTTGTGTTGGTAATAAAGTTACAGTCATTTGTCTTGTTATATGTCCATCAGTCGTCTTATAGAGATAAGAATATATTTATAGAAGAAAATATTGGTGAAAAAAGGTCTATTTATGTCTTTCGTGTAACCTGTAAATTCAGTTTCAACCTGTTAAACACGCTAGTTATACTTAGTACTGGCTAACAGAATACATCTACCTTGATAGCATTCTTACGTTTGTAGTAGTGAGGAATGGAAGGAGGATGGGTAAAGAAGCCTTCCTGTGGTGGAATTGTCCAATTTTTTAGGTATTTATGTGGGGCCGTAATTGTATGGCTTTGCGCAGCACAACCAGTATGAAGCGACTTTGGGCCCGAAATAGCGTAATGCATCCATATTTGGATATACGAGTATCATTTGATATTCAACAGCTAGCTGGTGTCGTGAATTATGTAAAGAAGGGAAAGAAATGGGTAGCAAATCAATCACTATCACTCTCGTAGTCATCCGAATTGTTTTCGGAGTCGTCTTCGGATTCATTTTCAGAGACGATTCCATGGTAGTTTCGTTCGCCAATTAGTCCTCTCTCAAACAATATATGACGGGGGACCATGCGGGGCAAGATAAGGTCGACAACTCTCTCGTTGTTTAAAAGGTCATCGCACCATACGTCCATATGCGAGAGCTTGTAAAGGATGGGCATGCCGTTGACCATAATGGGTGACTTCAACTGGAACCTTAACTTTCTATAATCGGAGTAGAATGGCTCAAGAGTAGTTATAACATCTTCGTTTGACCACACCACCCGAATATAGAGCATTATCAATGCTGTCAAGTATTTGAATTCTTTGGTGCCTAATTGATGCAAACACATTTCAATGATGTCTCGAGAAGGTTCTAACTCCAATAAACGGAGAAAACAACATACGAACGGAGTTGGCTTTCCATTGGCATTAGTACTTCCAATGTATTTGACCTGACTAGTGATTATGGGCAATATGGTCGCTTCGTTGGTCAAGTACAAATATTGCTTGTAAAAAAGCGAATCTTGGATCCGGTGTCGGATAATAGGCTCAACCAAATAGGCCTTACGTATGACATTGCTCTTGTCACTATATGATGCTTGTTTCTTTGAATTTTCCATGCTTATTTGCATTCATTATTCTGGTTCTCTAGTAGAAGAGCCAATTTTTCATCTACAGCTGATGCGCATTTTCAATACTATTAAAATACATAAGACATCGCTATTTAAATAATAATGGCACCGACGGGCCTCAGATAACACTAGTGGCGAGAAATTATTACGAATGGTCTTCGTCATCTTCGTCTTCTTCCTCTGCTACATCAATTTTGTCTAAGCCTTCAGACAAGGCAGTTAATTTCTTGTAGCCAACTTCGAAGAACAGTTTTTGAGCATCCACAAAGACTTTCAACAAGGATATTGACTTTGATGGTTTCAACAACTTCTTCATCTCAGTGACTGCTACCTCAGTTGCACTCACGTACTCGTCTTCGCATTTAATCAAGTCTTCGTTTTCTTCATCTTCGCCCACAGTGGCTCTCATCGAATCGAAGTCCAGTCTTACTGCATAGACTTTCTTACGCAATTCGTTAACCTTGATGAATTGTTCGTTCAAAATCAGGACCAACTTAGCATTCAATTCGTCCATCACAGTTTTGTCCATGTCTAATCTCGCGGTAGCGATTTCTAGGTACGACGACGATACTTGCATCAAACCTAACGACAAGGCATTGCTAGAGTCCTTGAAGTCCTGGCTATGTTTTTCAGCGAGCTGCGAGAGGTGTCCATAGAAAGTCTTTGGAATCTTAATTGAGGTGGTTTGGATTTCTACCTGATCGTCACCGTTAGCTGCTTTGTCTTTGGCTCCCATTAAAATATTTTCAAATTCCTGAGGAGACGAAACATTTTTCAATTGGGCGAACTTGCTCGAAAGCAATCCCCCAACATTTGCGTCCTTGATCTTGGCCAATGTATAGTTGGCTGGAGGATAATCGTATGATACGTTGGCGAATGTGTCGTTATTGAATTGGATTAATTCGGTATACAATTTCAATAATAAGTCACAATTGGATTCCAATTGTAAATATTCAACCGGTAATTCACTGACCTCCACGTTGGCACCATTCATGAACTGGGAAGTCTTAGTTGCAAATGGCTGGAATGACTCTTTGAACTGGTCAGAGTATTTACCAGGATTTACCTTCTGGATGGACTTGGAGAGGTTTTCGTAGTTTAACGATTCCTGAATCGACAGCAAATCAAAAGGAAGTTTGAATGACATTGTAAGAGTAAAATTCTGTATTGAATACGATGAAGTATCGGTACATACTACGTTTGAACCATTTGTACTCTGTATCTTGATATCGAAAGTCGAAGCCAGACGGTTGTCGTGCACGGGCGCAAAACAACCCTACCTAGTCATATCTACGGTAAAAGCGCTATTATATGTACCTCCCATGGCCATGAGAGACACGGAGAGAATCATAGACACTATTACTGTATTACGGAATCTTATCGGGACTTCACCCAGTCTCAAACACCCAAAAAAATATTTGTAGAGCCGAAAACCGTTGTTCACCCATTACTACGCATGAAAGAGAAGATATCGAAGAAATACGGTACATATATATGCCAGTATACGGCCATCAACGTACCCTTGAGGGACAAATCGAATAATGAAACTATATTGAGTCTGCATTGTTAGTATTAAGTTCGGAAAGAAATTTGAGCATAATAGCTAGTACATCAGATATTTTCTACTATCAAAGACAACTCTTCATTTGTAAATCAGTTGTCCCTATCAAATGATCATCATATGTACAATGTATATCAAATAAACATACTGTTAAACTGTGTTAATCTGCATTATTGAATGAAAGAATTCATTATCACCAAAATAGTGAAAAATTTCCGATGGGACATAAATAGCGACTCAAAGCCGGGTAAGTTTACACCAAATTACATAATTGTAGGTCTAGCAAAGCTAAGAAGTTGTAAATAACGATCCGAAACAGCCATCTACACTCTAAGAAGGTCCAGAGACATAGATACGAGATATTGAAGTGATTACACTTGACATTGTGGAAAAAAAAGCACCTAGATTACGAAAAATAGCGTTAGGGCCAAATCAGAATTACGGATACAGACACCTACTCAGTTGATATATCCGATTATAGACTACACGTTAAAGGCAAAATAGAGTCATATGTTCCATTTAGCATCTTCGTTGTACACACAGTACACCAAACGCGAACAGTATAATGTTTTAATACTTGGGTTGGACAATGCGGGCAAGACCACCTTTTTGGAGCACCTCAAATTGTTGTATGCTACGCCAAATGAGACCAAGAAGGCCGAAGGAGGTCCCGATACGACCGAAACCATCAGATCGAAACGAATCTTACCGACAGTGGGACAAAATGTGGCCACTATCAAGTATGAGGGAACAGACTCCCATCTGTTTGACAATATCAACTTGAAATTTTGGGACTTGGGAGGCCAGAGATCATTACGGAGTATGTGGTCCCGGTACTATAAGTCGTGCCACGGGATCATCTTTATCATCGACTCGACAGATACCGAGCGATTCCACGAGTGCTACGAGACGCTAATGGAGATCACCCACGACCAATCATGGAGTGACGAGAACAACGGGTTCGATTTTGTCAACGTACCGATCCTCATGATGGCTAACAAGCAGGACTTGCCGACAGCCGTCGACTTGATTTCGTTGAAAACGGGCTATTTCATCGACTTGGTAAGTGAGCTCGAGGCCACAGATCTGAAGCTCTTGCCAGTGTCGATCTTGGAAAACCAAGGGCTTCGGGAGAGCTTGGACTGGTTGGTAACCCGTTTAGTGTACAACAAAGCCAACAAGATGCCCCAATATAAATAGCGATGATCTTGATAGTAGCTGGCAGACGCATCGATTTTATCTCGTTAGCCCTGCCTCTGCGAGATCTTTTTCGTTAACTGTATACACAAATATTGTGGCTTCCATGCATCTGGCCGTCCGGTGGAACCAACCAAACGGCTGTTCTTCAACGGTTGTTCATTCGATTGCCCACCGGATGTCTTTCTCGATTCCTTGCGATTGCTATGCACTATGCAAAGTCTTTTGATCACCCGGCTACATTGCCTACATTCAGCTCCCCTGCACGAATCATCCTTCCACCACCGTCTGTTCCTGACAATCAATGGCATCTCGTCACCCACTGCGGCGTCCGTGTCCTCAATCCTATGTCCCTCGTCTCATCGCCATCGGGCATGCAACATCTTCTACTATTTCGTCATCTTGCTACCATTATGCCTCGAAACTGCATCAATACACCCATAGAACCAAAATATACACCCATACACCATACGAATTGGAAATATGGTTGCTATCACATCCAATACACCTATACTTAGCCCCTATATATCGAAACTTTATACCATATCCTTCATACCATCGTTACCATGCTCTATGCACTTCAATCCATCGTAGCTCCTGTCTTACCAGCCTCTCTACCTCACAACCACCAATTTTCATTTCCTTTTCCATCCCTCTAGCCAGCACCTTGTCCATGTCCTCGTACAGCTACTGTATGTACCAGATCTGCAATAGAAGAACAGGGTCACCCGTGTTTCATTCCATCCGTTCACCATACATATGTAGGCTTCAAGCGGCTCGTTTGGTCCACGCATTGGCATCTGTCCAGCATCCCTTTAGTACGGCCGAGCATATCGGGTATGACAATGCCACCATTTTCCAAATGGCTGGTCAAGAAGTATTGTGCCAGAGAGTTAGACTACTAGGGTCGCATTACAATTGAATCTATAAGCCCATAATACAACCCTTATACCACAAAATCTCGCCGGATATAACTCTACCCAGCCCCCGATTTGAACCGTGGCACCCAAACCTCCTTGACATGATGTACGCAACGTAATTTCGCATTCGCTATAGTTGCGGAGTTAATATGTAGCAATAAAACAAGCATCATGATGGCTTATTGTACTACAACAATTGGTGGAAAATTTCACAATAGTTGCTGTGAAAGTCATGAAATTTTAAATTCATATATATAGGTTGTCAATAGTAATATAGGTACTTCATACTAAAGCCGGCTCAATTGCACCACAATTAATATATTCATTAATATTTATTAACTTTTATTACTTTATTAAAGGATTAACTTAATTAGTTACATAAATTAATTAAACTTAGACATAATTAAGCAATTAAGCAATTGATCAATCGATAATACACAATTGATAGTACACAATTGATAGTAATTGAAGATATACAAGACATTAGTAGGATATTCTTGGACAATTGAAAAATTCAGACTAGAAATATGTCACAGGAAGAGAAACATGGGCTTTTGAACAAGTTGAAAAAGCCGTTCAGATCCCACTCGAGATCGTCGAGTATGAATTCAGAAAAAGCTCCTAGCAGTGCTGGTACTGGAACCAGCTCTGGGAGCAAAAGGGGCTCTTCAGGGGTTACAGGGGCCACTAGCGGTGGTTTAGGAGCTGTTGGTGGTTCAGGAGCAACTAGCGAGAGATCGATAGAAGAATTGGCGTTCCAAGAAGGACGCAAAAGAGCTGAAATTGAAAGAAATGCAGGTTCAAACTCAGGAACTGGTTCGGGTGCAGCATTGGGTGCTGGAACCGGGGCTGGAGCCGGAGCAACAGTTTCCTCCCCATCGAGTAAAAGTTATAGATCTGGACAGTCGTACGACGATGCCGACACGGTATTGTCATCTCCAAAAGGACGTGTTGTTAGGCACCCGCCTAAAATCCATAGACAACCTGTGGATAAGGATGTGGGGGGCGACTTCGCCAACCAAAAACTGCCAATCGACGATAGTTTGGTGAATACTGGGCATTTTGGAAATGGTGCTGGAACTGGAGCCGGCACAGGAGCCGGTGCTACTGGAGCCTCTGGAGTCGATACTACTGGAACTGGAACTGGAGCCGGTTTTAGAGGAACTACTGGAACCGGAGCTGGAACTGGATCCAAGAACGACTCTTCCAACACCGCTGGAGCTGCTACCGCTGGAGCTGTTGCAGGAGCTGCTGGAACAGCGGCATATGCTGGCTCTAGAGGACAGGAAAATAACGGAAACCATGGTGTAATTGAAAATGCTCACCCTTCATATAGTGACGATGCAAGCAAAAGAGAAGGAACTGGAGTTTTCTTTGATCCGAGAGATACCCAAGGTGGTATTTACGGTAATAATAATGGGGGTGAAATGAGTGAAGCTACGAAGGCCGAATTAAACAAGCAACGTAACTTAAAAACTCATCCTTCGGCTTATTATGAAGAGCAGAAACAAAAAGATCAGCAGAAGGGTGTCATTGATGAAATTAAGAACAGTGCATATAATGAGGGCCAGGCCCAAGGTTCGCGTGATGCTAAGACTGAGCAATATCAAAAGGAACAGACAGCTGGAGAATCAGGCCAGGAATCACCATCCAAGCATAATGATCCTGAATCGGAACATGCGAAGAATAGGTCTGCGTGGAATAGAGATGGTGTAACTACCGCAGCCGCTGAAGCCAAAGGACAAAATACTTCAAATCCACAGCACTCTGAAAGAGGTTTAGGTACAGCAGCAGCTGGTGCTGCCGCTGGTGGTGCTGGTGGCGCTGCTCTTGCTTCTCATTCTAACAAGAATGCACCTGCCGATGATGCCTATGGTGCACGCACAGGTACAGGTGCAGCAGAGGGTGCTAACAAGACTTATAGTACTAATACTAGTGCTGTGGGTGCTGCTAATGCTAATTCTGACCTCTCTGACAGTGATTATGACTACGACAGACAAATCAAAGAATTAGATAGAAGAATTGCCTCTACGCAAAAAGAAATCGACCAAGTTAATTCTTCTGGTAGTGGTGTTTATGGCACTACTGCCGGTACACCTGGTACACCTGCCGGTACATCTGCTCCTGTTACTGCAGGCTCTAAACAGGCTGTTCCAGCGCCTTCCGCTGCTACCAGTGGCGCAACTGATCATTCTGCCACTAACGAACAAGATGACTCTTCGAGCAAGGGTATTCTTGCCGGTACAGGTATTGCAGCTGCTATCGCAGGAGCGGCTGGCTATGTTGGTTTAGGTAAGCATAATGATAAATCTACTGTTGATGATGCATATGGCCAGGGAGTCAAAGCAGCGTCTGTTGAGTCAGGTGCTTCTAAATCAATCTTAGATGAAGCATATATTCAGGGAATTATTTCCGGATCTTATGATGCTGGTAAAGACTATTTCAAAAAAGAATCTAGTCAGGTTAAGTCTGCTGTTGGTACTAGCTCTACAGCACCTGGAACAGGCGAATACAAAGGTAAGGACGTGGCGACGACTGATATTTACCTGAAGGACACTTCAAACGCTGGAGCATCTGGTGAAACCGATGCCACAAATGATGATTCATCTAATAAGACTGGAATTCTCGCTGGTTCAGGTATTGCTGCAGCTATAGCTGGTGCTGCTGGTTATGTTGGTCTCGGAGGTAAATCCCATGAAAAGGAGACTGTCGATGAAGCGTATGAAGAAGGTGTAAAGGCAGCATCCAGTTTGCCCCATACTGATAAAGTACGTGAAACTAAACCAGAAGCATTTGTTAAAGATCCTAATGCGGTTTCCAATACAACTCGTCAAGTAGAACCTTCTTCATCAGGAAGAGGTGCTAATGCTGCTACTGGTGCAGCAGGTGGTGGTGTTCTTGGTGCCGCCGCAGCAATGGCGTCTAATACATTAGGTTTTGATTCTGATGATACGGAAGACGATTCAAGGAACCGTGCATTGACTAAAGAATCTGAGAATGATTCCAACAGGAATACATATAAACCATCTAGTTCAACTGGCGATGTAGAAATTAATGATGATGGATCGGCAAAACCTGGTGTTCTCGGTGGAGTCACTGGTGCAATTAGTGCTGCTGGTGCTGTTGCTGCTGCCAAAGTCGGTTATGGTAGTCCATTACCTTCTGATGTTATTAATGAAGCTTATGAAGCTGGTAGAGAACAAGGCTCTTCTGGATCATCTTCTAGTAAAGCCGCATATGGATCTAGTGCTAGCTCTAAGACTTCAAGATCGATCGATACCCCACAATTACAAGATGTCGATGATGAAGAAGACGACTACGACGACGATGATGATGAAGATGCTAATACTACTACCAACTCAACAAGATCTGGTTTACTAGCTGGTGTTTTTGGTGGTGCTGCGGCTGCTATGGGATTATCGTCACTTGATAGATCAGATTCTAACAGAAGCGGTATAGACCCATCTAAAGTTGACAGCCAGAAGGATACAGTTCCTAGAGAAGACCTTGCCAAGACCAATACAGGCAATTCTTCTGGTAGTGGTATCTTAGGCGCTTTTGGTTTCAATAATAGAGGCGAAACTTCTCAAGGAAACTTAATTGATGCTGCCGATGAAGGTAGGGATGTCAAGTCCCAACCAAAACATTCAGGAAGTGCTGGAGGTCTTGATTCCACTAATCAAGATACGTCAGCTAATGGCGATGGTGTACAAAAAGTTCCCAACTTACCTTCCTCTGGTGCCGAAACTGGCAAACCAGAAACAAATAAGGCTGATAGTTCAAGAAAAGACACTGTACCAGATAAGGATTTAGCCAACGAAAATGTAACTGATTCTAAGGACAGTAACAAATCTGGTATGGGCATTGGTGCTGCAGTAGGTGCAGCAGCTGGTGCTCTTGGTTATTCTGGTAGCAAAAATGCTACACCTCATAATGATGGTAGCTTAATTGATCCAGCCGCTAGAAACTATGAAGACGTTGCGAAGGCACCTTCTCATGGTGGGGATGCTAAAAGTGATATCAAAAAATCGGACGAAGGTATTGAAAGAAATTCTGATGATGAACCAAAAACTTCACAAAACTTTGCTCAAACCGAGGCGGACGTAGCCGCTTACAATAAAAAGCATGGTGTTACTGACGACAAGAGATCTTTGATTGAAATTGCTGAAGGTGCTTCTCCAGAAATCAAGAATATGGAAGCCCACCATGGTGCATCGGTTGGTAATGAAGCTGGAGAAGAAAGTGCTGCTGCCTCTGGTGATGGAGTTCAGCCTGTTCCAAAATCTGTGCTTCAACATCAGAATAGGTTTGTTGCAACAGGTGGTAAAGAAGGTGGCTTGAATGAGAATGTAGGCTCAGGCTCTCACACCAATTCAAGTGAACTTGATGCCAAAAAAAAAAGTCTCACCAGTGAACTGAACGAATCTCTGGAAGCTGCAAGTGATAAGTCTAGTAGCCGTGGCCTTAAGGGTGCAGCTGCAGGCGCATTGGCAGGTGCAGCAGGTGCTGTGGGATTATCATCTGCTTCTGATAAATCTAAGGCAAATTCGAAGGATGCTGATTCCCGTTCTGATTATGAACAAGATAAAGGAGATGACAGAAAAGCTCAAGAACCAACAGCTTCAACCAAAGACCCAGCTGGCGCCGGAACTGGTGCTGCCTATGGTGTAAGCCAAGGAACTTCTAGTAAGAAAACTGGTGCCACTTTGAGTGAAAATGAGTTATACCAATATTATGAGGCGGGTATTATTCGTGGCTCATATGAAGCAGGCCAAATTTTAGGTGCTGAAGAAGCTAGTTTGGCCACATCTAAGGCCGAGCAAAATACTGGTGTAGCTGGCGCTTCAAGTTACAGAGATGCTGATACGTCTGCAACTGGAACTCGTGAACCAACCGACTCAAAATCGTCCGATTACGGTAGGGCTGCAGCTGGTGCTGGTACTTTAGGTGGTGCTGCAGGATATGGATTATCTTCATCGGGTAAAGATGTTAATGCTGATCCATCTGCAACAGCCTATGGTTCACAATCCAAGGCCCCTTCACATGATTCTTATGGTCAAGGTGTTAAAGAGGGTTCGCATTCTAAGGGCGTTGAAAAAGGTGCTTACTCTAAGGGAATTGAAGAAGGTGCTTATGCTAAAGGAGTTGAACAAAGAGCGTATGAATCAGGTAATATCGAAGGTGCTAAAGATGTATCTTCAGGTGCATCAGCTGGTAAAGGTGCTGCTGTTGGTGCCGGTGTTGGTGCTGGCGCGGGCTTAGCTACTGGAACTGCGTATGGAACAACTCATGGCAAATCTAGTAAGCAAAGTACCTTAAATAGTAATGAATTATATGCCTTCTATGTTGCTGGAATTATTCAAGGCTCATACGAAGCAGGGCAAATAGCCGGAGCTGAAGACACAAGTTTGACTACTGGTCAAGGCCAAAAATCTCAATCTGATGCCCATGGACATGGTATTGGTGCCGCTGCTGCCGGTGCAGTCGGTGGTGGGGCTCTTGGAGCAGGCGCTGCTGGTTTGGCAGCAAGTTCCAAGAACAAAGGTCCAGAAGAAAGTAATTTACTTGTAGAAGTGATCGGTGTTAAAGATGAGCAGGCAGCATCAAAAATTGCTCACCAAGCATCAAAAGAACTCAGTGCTCAGGGAGTTGATTTAACACACGGTAAATTAGTTATTAACACACAAACTAAAGAGGTCTATAAGACCGATGATGTTAATGAAAAGGTAGGTGAGAATACCAGCAGCCACTCTGGTAAAAATACTTTAGCTGGTGGTGCTGTTGGTGGTGCTGCGGGTGCAGGTTTAGGTCATTCGATTGATGGACAAGGTGGCTTTTCCCCAAGAGAGAGCCAGAAAAACGTTGAATCAACCGATCCAAACGATCACCACGATGAACATCAAAAGGCAAAAGAAAGATTGTCAAAGGCAGCTAATGCAGGTGTCTTAGGCAACGTCCAGCCTTCAGGGGCAGGAAGTCAAACTCAACATGAAAGAGAGTATGATCCTTCTGCCGGCCAATCGCAATCGCATCACGGCTTGAAGGCTGGTGCTGCTGGCGCAGGTCTTGGTGCAGCAGGAGCGGTGGCAGCTGCTACTTATGGCTCACATTCTCGTGAAAGTGGTGCCAATAGAGGTTATGAAGGCGAAATCGCACCAGCAGATAGATCTGCCGGAAACTATTCGACAGGAGACGATTCAGCCGGTCACGCTGGTCAAGGCATTTCTAGTCGTGAAGCTATGGGTCCTGGTGCAACAGGCCAAGGATCCACCACAGGCCACTCTGGTGTGGATGCAGCGAGTGCTAAACAATCAGATGGTTCGGATATTGTGGTTACAGTGCAAGGTACTAAGGATAATGCTGAAGCTACAAGAATTGCAACCGAAACTGTTGAAGCTCTTAAGAAGCAACCCTCCGTGTTAGCAGCAGTTAAGGAATTAAGAATTGATGCTAATACAGGTATTGTTACAAATGAGCACGGTAAGAGAATTGATTTAACCCCATCTAGTGGACGTACACACCATGAAACTCAAGATACAAGTTCGTCTCAAGGTATTGGTGCTGGATCTGCCGCTGGGTTAGGGGCCGCTGCTACCGGCTTAGGTGCAGCCGGTGCCTATGATGCTCATAAACACTCAGACAAAACGGGCCAGAAACAACAGCTGGACTACCAAGACACTCAAGACTCCAGATCGGGTGCGTATGGTCATCAAGCTGAGGCTTCTGGTTTTAACCATCGTGACCTTCAGCAAGGCTACCAAGACCCCCAAGACTCCAGATTGGGTGGTTCTAGTACTAAGCAAGGTTACGAGGATGCCTACAACCAAAATAGATCCAGAGGCACTAATTCTAATGCCTCTGTAGGTTTAGGGGCCGCCGGTGCTGCCGGTGCTGCTGGGGCTGCCGGTGCTTATGGTGCTCATAAGTATTCCCATCAAAACGCCCAAGACTCCAGATTGGGTAATAGTGGTGACATTTATGAAGATGCCTACAATGAAGGCTATAAGCAAGGTTCTTACAGACAAACTGAAAGTTCTGGCTACAATTCTGCTAATGTCGGTGGTTCCAATTACACGTCGGCTAGTCGTGGCAACGCTCCAGATCAAGTTGCCCCAACTACAGCCTCCACCCAACCACAACAAACCGAATCTAGCGGTTTGCGTATGCCTGGAAGTTTTTTCTAGTTTACACTCTTTATTCTTTTTTTGTCTTATTGTTTTTGATCTAGTTTGCTTTTCTGTATTATTTACTTAATAAAATTGTCTTAATATAGTTGATTTGTAGTTTTCAGCATATGTGAGGTGACGATACCACCTTCAGGATTTATCTCAATGCCACCCTTGCATACATTTGCCCTCCAGGTTATTTGATACTTTTACATTTTATCTACTGGAATCTACAAGTCTTTGGATTGATCTAAATAGTGTATTGTTTATCCTAACATTCGCTAAATACTGCCCTTCATGTTCCCTAATGAATAGCGTAAAAAATATTCATAATCGAAGTCTAGATGATAGTTTACTAAATCAATATTTCTAGAGGTTTCAAACATTAATTCATTCTCCTTGCCTAATTAGATCAAGAATTAACCCAACTTTTAAACCTTTTCAATTGATCGTTATATACCTCTCTCTATTTTGCCGATCTTGCTCCTGGTCGAAATAACTAATTCTGGAAGAAATTCATTATGGAAATAAATGCTATTGTTAGTGCCTTGGATTCTATACTTCAAATTCGAATAATCTAATTAAGTATTCATAAGTTTTTTAAGACGAAAGCTTAACCCACGACTTATACTTCTTAACTGAATCAGGCAAGGCTATACCCTGAATTGTCATAAGAGAAAAACCATCGGTTCTCAGTTTTCTGGGGTGTCGCATTCTTCCTATTAAGGAACATTATAGTCTTATGAAAAATCTCATAATTCAAGTACTTCTACCACCTTACATGAATTAGTATCAGGATTTCTAGTACAATATTATAACGACAGATGAAAGGGGGGCTTTTTGAATTAATTCTTTGTCTAAATATGCTATCATTGTCATTACAAAATACTATAAAGAATGGAGCACAAGTTAAAACCTCATAGAATATTATCTTCAGTTGGATTCGTTGTGAACCAAGTATGTCAGAGTAATATTAGGGGCTTGAATATTACATATCGCCTTGTATTTCATATTCCTGAACTTGCAGAGGCTATTTTTTGAGACAGTTCGGATACGAGTATGTATTTACTGTAATTTTTAACATTCCCTAGTATAAACAACCTTTCAAGAACATTGCAAATCAATGGGTACCGGCCCATCAGCCTCTGGTATAGCACAATCATACAGAATATATGCACAGTATTCGTCTAAACTACGATAGAGATGGACATTACACATACTTAATTATAATCTAGGTCATAATATAAGACCAAGACCTTTTATATGAGTTCCAACCTCTAGTTGATAGCTATATCAATATTATCCTCATAATAACCAAAAAATACACCAGACGAAATGGAATACTGGTCGTCTGAATAAAACTTCCTGTCTAAAATTTTAAAAGAATACATTTGAGTAATAGGCTTACATTCATGTTCAAATAAATATTCTTCCAATCCATTACATACATACAAGAGCCACTTCTTTTGAAAATTTATCTTTAACCTTCCTCGTAGTAATAACCAGGATCAAACAATGAACATTTCAAATCATCATACACATACAAACTTACTTCAGTCTCTTCACACATTATGGTTGCCGTCTCAACACTCTTCTATATTTTCCATTCAGCACTCAATTGGCCGATGAGTCGTATGTTTCACATCTTCTTATTGGGTATTGAATAGCAAATAGAATACAGTTATTTTGTTATGGTTTACGTAATCCTGGATTCTGTCACCATATAACCGGTTGGTAAAGTGTGTCAGGATTTTCTTTCTCTTCTTGTTATTGAAAGCGTCTATCATAATGATCTGTCTGGCATGTATGTATGAAAAACTTGAGAATTTAAGCAATAAAGGTGACGAAAAACCAGCTGATAAATATTTATATGGCATGTATAAAGTACTAATGTTGATAACAATACTTATGGTGTTAACAATAGTTGGTACTGCCAATGCGAGGGAGGATTATAACTTAAGCACATTAAGTCCTAAAGAAAATGGCAGTAATAATAATGATTTACCTGTCCTAGTAAAGAATGCTGTGACAGAAGATCAATTAATAGTACCAAGAGCTGGTAGAAGTTGGAGAACGTCTGCAGTAGACGGATCTGTCAAAATGTTCAGTTTTGTGGCAAGTACTAGCAATGCTGTGTACGCTTCAGTGTGTGGCACATCAACGCTTGCGGCTTTAGGTTTAGTAGGGCCTGCTGGGGCATTAGCGTCAATGACTGCATGCGCAGTAGGTCTAGGGTTGTTAGCTGTAGTTAACTGGGCTTCCTTCGTAGTGTCAAGTCACAATGATAATGGTTGAAATTGGGATCCGAGTACTGGTACGGCTAAAAGAGAATTAGATGGTAATCACAATATACTATTGTCACTTGGTGCGGAAAGATACAGGCATATAGCTGATGATATCTACACCTTAGACGTTGACGATGGTGCTTTCAATGGTCTTAATCTTAACAAACGTGATGGTAATGGTAATATGATAATTCATAAAGGTAAAGTGGTTAGAATTAATAATGGTTTAGTTTCAGATTTAGGGTACCAGATGATAGTTGATGCAAATGGTCACAATAAATCAATGTTTGCCGAACCTGATGCTATGGTACGAGCCGTGGAGACCTATATTACTTGTGGTCACGAGCAAGAGTGCTATGAAGATGGCGTATTGTTAAAAAGTGTAGGTAATTCGAGTACAAATGGACTTGATAAGAGAGATCTGAGTGGTGCTTGGGCGTCATATAATGATTGGGGGTATAATGGTGGCTTTACACATGACTGGTGGTACTGGGATGAATTTTCAAAAGCTGCTAGGTCGATGGCATATGATACAAGTTTGAATTTTGTACAACAAGTCCAGCCTTGCACAAGTAGCACGCATGTTATGGTTATTCGCCGAAGTGGTGTGCGGCAGGTGGGTTACTGCCTAATAGAGGTCAAGATTCAGCGTTCGTCGGTGAGGTTTATATGCTGGGGTTTGGAGGAGTAGACGGTGAGTGTGATAATGGCTAAATGATAATGTATTTAGTTATATCTCGCTTTGATATGTTAATAGAGAGGATATAGATGATCAGATTAATGGTACATGTAGCAGTTTTTGAACGTTGAATATTTTGAATTTTGTCGGAGATTCGTAGTTATTACAGGGATATGCGTTACTGCCCATAAGATCACGCTAGGTATATGAATTAGTCGGGACAGTGAATGTGTGGTATGACTAACATGTTATACTAGTTAAAGTATTGAGCTTTTTTATAATCCTGCTTAAATCATAACATGTTTTGATACGTTAATTAGGGGTTACGATGTCATTAACTTGACCTTTTACATGAGTTTTATGAGACTATAATTCAGTCACTTAGTAGTAAGTTTATACTTTAGTAATTATTCACATTCTCTATTATAAACGATCTTTCAAAAATATTGCAACTTTAATGGGTACCAGCCCATTGGCCCGCCTTCCCATGATATATCGTATTCATAGTTATAATATAAGTAATTCCCACAATAGGTGTGTAGATCTTCAATATAAAGTTCGGGATTGAACATATTTAGGCAATTATCCAGATCAGAAGTATTAAATTCACCACCCTCACCCCGGAGTATTTACGCGGGTTATACCGTTCTATTCTTTCTAGGAAATCTTCATTAATATTGCCATTATAATGAGTTGAAAAACCACCACACTGTATTGATTTTGCAAACTGGTCGTCTGAATAAACCTTTCTGATTAACATTTTAGCCAATGAATACATCAGGGAGGTGGGTTTCATATTCTTCATATAAATATCCTGCCAATTCATCAAAATACATACAGCGGCCACATCTACTGGAAATTTATCTTTAAGCTGCACACAAGTATCTCTAGACGGAACATTTGCAAACCATATGCAATGGGTCCTCATTAAATCTTCAACGATATAATTACTCATGATGAACCTACTTGAAATAGCTCTTAGAATTTTCTCATTATTAACAATGATATCGTGCTCATAGATCTTCTTAGCAAAATCGAAATGAAACATTATGCCCTCGTACTATAAATCTTGTTATAAATTTGTAGTCGATTGCCTCTCATCATGGTAAAAATCAGGGACATTTAATGCAATGAACTTTTCAAAATCGCCATTATAAGCATGTATGCTCATTTCAGTTAATTCTCTCATCAAAAGCATGGTTATGGAAAAAAAAGTAGTCCTAAATTTAAGCCGTTTCTGCTACTTAAGTAACCACCATAATTACGTGCAACGCTGTCAATCTGACTCATATTGACCTAACAACATCGAGTTAGATCTAGGCAAACAATGAGTAAAAACAAAAGTATTCCTCTAAGGTCTTCTATTAGCTTGCATTATACTTATTTTCTACAATTTATAGTCTCTCTTGCCATGCATGTGCCTAACTCTGCTTCATCTTGTACTGAGGTATATTTTATTTCAATACAGAGCACTTGCTACACTGTTAACACGCTCTACGCAATCAAATAGTACCAGTTTACAGTTCCACCTAGATCAAACATATATTAGCCCATAGCAAGGTATACGTTCTATTATATTTCAAGTAAAATTTATACTATTGTGTTTCATTGCAATATTGCCTTAATCTCGTTGCAACACTCACCACATCTGGTTATATTTTGCATCCATCGTCCGCCGGTCCTACTCTACCACTCTCGACCCAAGAAACTCACATGAACTCATCAACCCAGGGGCTTTAGCCCTAGCATAGGTTCACCGTTAACCGAAAAATGGTTTTGTGTAATATGTCCCGAAATCTGAAAATTTTCACTCACCTCACGGTACCAAACCCAAAATAGTATAGAGAAAAGCGACTAATTTACAAAAAGCTAGTAATAAAGACTTCTTCAAAGTAAACCAAACACTAGAAAATGGGTATGTTACACCAACATAGAAGACTATCAAAAACTATCGAATTATAGAGGGCTTATACGTTGATATGACATGAGATGAGTTGTTGAACGAACGCAGTTGAAGTGAAAAATAATGATGAACCGTCCATGGATGTGACTAGGAACACGAATAATGATATTATGATGTTATGATGGCTTGTAATAAAGACCGAAATGACAGTATGATGTTTGTGGATATTATGAGCAGATTATGAATAAATGTTGAAGATATAAGAAATTAAGAGACAATTCCAGTGACAGACATAATTCGAAAGTTGGAGAGAAAAGACTTCTTTTAGGAAGAAAGTTATAGAATTTGAATAAGTACTAACAATTTTATAGGTAGAGTTATTCGTAACCAAAGAAAAGGTGCTGGTTCTATCTTCACCTCGCACACCAGATTAAGAAAGGGTGCTGCCAAGTTAAGAACTTTAGATTATGCTGAACGTCACGGATACATTCGTGGTATTGTCAAGCAAATCATTCACGACCCAGGTAGAGGTGCTCCTTTAGCCAAGGTTTCATTCCGTGATCCATACAAGTACAAATTAAGAGAAGAAACCTTCATTGCTAACGAAGGTGTCTACACTGGTCAATTTATCTATGCCGGTAAGAAGGCTTCTTTAAACGTCGGTAACGTTTTACCTTTAGGTTCTATGCCAGAAGGTACCATTGTCTCCAACGTTGAAGAAAAGTCTGGTGACAGAGGTGCTTTAGGTAGAACCTCCGGTAACTACGTTATTATCATCGGACACAACCAAGACGAAGGTAAGACCAGAGTTAAGTTACCATCTGGTGCTAAGAAGATTCTTTCTTCCGAAGCTAGAGGTGTCATCGGTGTTGTTGCCGGTGGTGGTAGAATTGATAAACCATTATTGAAGGCTGGTAGAGCTTTCCACAAATACAAGGTCAAGCGTAACTCATGGCCAAAGACCAGAGGTGTTGCCATGAATCCAGTTGATCACCCTCATGGTGGTGGTAACCATCAACATATTGGTAAGGCTTCTACTATTTCCAGAGGTGCTGTCCCAGGTCAAAAGGCTGGTTTAATCGCCGCCAGAAGAACTGGTTTATTACGTGGTACTCAAAAAACTCAAGATTAAATTATTTCATAATTAATTTGTTGTATAAAATAATAATGATTAAATAAAATAGTTTTGTGGGTTAGTTTTTATGTCTGCGTTTAATTCTATATTAAAAATTTTGAATCTCATATTGTAGTATCTATTCATATATAAGCATTGTGATACACATGCTACGTCTAGGTATGGATAATTAAGCGACAATTATTTCTTCGTTTGGAACACCCTGCTTTGCTTCGTCCCCCTCTTCCTCTTCTCCAAGTGGAGGCTCACTAGGTCTGCTCTGCTTTTCAATGGTTTCTTTATATTTACCTTGGATTTTCTTCTGAGTTTCTTTGAACATCTCAAGCAAAGTACTCGTTTCCGCTGTGGTGTTAGCTTTTTGCTCTTGAGCTTCGTCATCTGCCGTTGCTGTTGTTGGTGGTGATTTAGAGGGAACAGCGGTGACCTTTGCTGCATTAACAACCTCTTCGATCTTTGACAAATGGGCAGCTTTCAAGTACACGGACCTTCCATTGAGTTTCTTCGCATTCAACTCGCTAATTGCTTTAGACAAGTCTTCTTCTTTCTTAAGAGTCACAAGAACACTCACTGTTTTCTGCCTCAATGAAATGGTCCTTTGCATTCGTTTTTGGTTAGCTCCCCTAAAGATAAATACTTGTGTGGGAGAATAATCCTTGAAAAATTCACGGACATCTTTATCAACCGTTTTATCCACAGCATTACCGATAAAGATAGTATCTTTTGAAATTTTCTTTTGCACATCTTCATCCTGTACCTTTTTAGGTTCGTCTGTGAACGGAATATCTTCGATGTTGATTGACCTGGGACCGCTTGATGCTACTCCATCAAAGTCATTTGTATCAGAAGACAATGCCTTGTCAGTATTGGCACTCATGTTGGTCTTGTTGCCGGCGTCGCCAAACTTCGCAACCGAACTAGTCTTTCTACGTCCAAATATTGGCTTTCCAGTCGGACTGAATGGTACATGAAGCTTCACGAAGATCTGACGGTCTTTAAACAAAGCTCCATTCATATCCTTAACCACTTTGCTAGCTTGTTCCACGCTATTAAATTCAGCATATGCAATTCCAAATGGCCGGTGTCTGCTGGAACGACTAAACCGAATTGTGTAGCTAGGAATAAGAACACTCATTCAACAAGAAGTTAATATTTTTTCTTAACTGTCATCGTGTAATATAATACTCTACCAAATGGGCAACTTACGGTTCGTATTCTTTTAAAAATAATTCCAATTCTTCTTCAGATGTATTAAAATGAAGGTTCTTGATATAGACCCGCAGGGACTTTTTGCCGTTATTGGCAACTTCAAACATTGGTGACTCGGGTATAACTGAGGACATCTCTTACTTTTTGATCTGTACTTTCACTTGAGGAAAAGCTAGACTATGGAAGCAAGAATAAACGTATACAAGCGGTTAGTGGTTATTTGTGGTTTAAGGCTATTTGCAACTTTATGGATACTGGACGTGTGCAAACCAGGCCATAATCATTGAGCAATACCAATACTACTATACCAACAGGACTAAAGCGACTTCCAGAAGCCTGTTAATAGGGTACGACTAGGAAAATACAAGACACTAAGTACATGCCAACAATTTGTTAATGGAGCTGGAACTCGTTGCTACAAGGTAGATTTTGCGATTTCTTACTTACCGTTTATAACAATTTTGAAAAGCTTTATTAATACCTATCAAACCCGTAAAGATCTAAAAACCAAACATGAAACTATACATAATACAAAACGTTGATAATTCGTTCAGTAAGTAAATTAAGCGGATTTTTCAGCACGAGCCTTAGCTAAAGCCTTAGCAGTACCGTGTAAAGCATATCTGTGGTTACGACGGAACTTAGCGTCAACACCCTTTAAAGAAGGGTACTTGTGAGATCTTGGCTTCTTGATACCGTTTCTGTGAGCCTTCTTGGTTTGGTTGTGGGCGGTGTGATTCTTAGATTTAGCCATTTTTCTAGAATATGTTAGTATTACTATTCAGCAATTCGGAGTTCCTCGCAAGTCTGCCACTGTCATTTTCTGCACTTCATATTCTTGATTTGTATAACTGGGTTAGTTTATATTTGAATTCCATTCACCCAATGTGTACTTCTTCATTTCTGTCCCAATGCCTATTCTCAACGTTTAGGATTCAGAAACATGTTCTACATTCCGTATGATCATGTTATATTACTTAAATCCAATCTTTCAATCCAATAGTCTTTAAATTTCATATATCTGCTCTCATATTCATTCCCATATGTATTTCAATAGTATATAATAGAATTTTTCACCTTTATGTCCCGTTTATTTTCCAGAGATTGTTGGTAGTTACAGTTTCCAGCTGACATCCTCTTATAGTCTCTATTTGTTTTTATAGTCTTAAACATACCTTTATTAACAATAACTTGCTTAATTAACAATATCTATAAGCAATATGATAAATATGTTGAAAAGTCCTAAGTATTCGTCCTCAATCGAGTGAAGATTCTGGTTAGTGTGAGGGAAAAAATTTTCAGTACACAAAAACTGAAATCATAGAGACCACCCTTGTGAAAGTTACCAGGGTTTAGCCCTAAATATGCCTGGTAATAAACTATTGATTAGCATTCAATTGGTGCACAGAGGTTTTCACATACGGAACCGGTTGAAAGACGTGAAATTGTATTGAATAACATATATATAGTATACAGAGATTAAATGAAGGTCACAAAGCGTAACAGATTTTCAGTAGAACCATGATGGACTTAAGCACGGACTGTAGGATCAACCTCTAAAGCCTTAGCTTTTCTGGCAATCTTGTCGTTGGACTTGGAACCCATGATACCACCACCCCAGTGTTTCTTGGAATCTTCGTACTTCTCAATGAAGTTAGCGTTGATAGTAGAAACTAACTTGGCTAATTCAGCTTCATCAGCAGAAGTAACCTCGGTCAAAGCAGCAACAGAAGAAGTCTTTTTGTGAACCAAAGTACCTAATCTGGCCTTACCCTTGACAATGGCATATGGAACACCCATCTTTCTACATAAAGCAGGTAAGAAGATGACCAATTCAATTGGATCGACGTCGTTAGCAATCAAGACGAGCTTGGCCTTCTTATTTTCAATTAAGGAAACAACGTGGTTCAAACCGTACTTGACAACAACTGGCTTTGGAGAGGCGTCCTTGGCGGACTTACCTTCAGCAACAGCAGCAGCTTCCTTGGTCAATCTTTCCTTCTTTTCAGAGGCGGTTTCTGGTCTGTACTTGTTGAATAACTTGAAGGTTTGAGCTGCGGTGTTCTTATCCAAAGTGTTTTGGAATTGAGCAATTGCAGGTGGAACCTTCAATCTCAAAGACAAAATCTTCTTTTGTCTTTGTAATCTAACGTATTCTGGCCATCTGACAAATCTCGACAAGTTTCTCTTTGGTTGGATATCTTGACCAATTCCGAAGTTCTTTGGTCTAGATTCAACCAATGGGTTCTTGGAGGCGGCAGATTTTGGAGCTTTGGAAGCTAATGGAGCTGGAGCAACTTTCTTTGCAGGCTGTGTCATTGAGTAAAGTTAGTTAAAAGTGTTCTCAATATTACATGTCAACGAACGAATCTTTTATTACCTTTTACTCTACAGTATCTAAAGATACTCAGCCTGTGCAACAAGAAGTGTATGCACATTCTTTGGTTAAATATATCGAAGTACCAGTACTTGTATATACGAGTAACCATAATTTCAATTCCAGGGCCTCTCTACTCGAAATAACCAGTAGAAAGTATTCTGGACATAATTGAAAAAGAACGAATAACATCACTCCTTGTGCACAACCTTCATATTTTATAAAATCTTTAGAGAGGTAGATGCGGAGGTGTTCCAACGTCTTTCAAAAAATAGAACATACCATTTTATGTGTTGTTGTATTAGTAGTACTTAAGAAGAAAATAAAGTAAAGATAAAATTTTGAAAAATTTTTTTCAGCCGGCCTCGAATGATTCCTAGTTCTGAAATTTATTGAGCCATACTCATAAATACGTACTATATCAGACATTTTATGAATTATTTGGCTGTTATGAAGAATGCTTAAACATTCAATGGTCCCAGATGTAGATAGAACACTTCCTGAAAGATATCTATATCCTTTTTTATCGTTTTTCTTCTTTCATTTGTAATTTTTGCATTAATTGTGTCAGAGTATCTATTTTATGCATATATACAAGAACGGCTATCGGCCTTTGTAAGCTATTTATAACGGAATACAAGTTCATCTTCTATGTAATCAAGTTTCGTAATCTGGAAATCACCCTCTAATACCTGACCAACTCTAAATTCACCAGTATTGAACTTCTCTATAACAGTTTGAGAACTTTCCAATGTTGCCCTTAGGTTATTGAATCCTAATACGTGGACACTGATACTACCAAATTTAGGATTACTTTTAAGCAATAACTTGAAACTGATTGGTTTGGATATCTCTCCTTGGTTGAGTAATTTAAGATATTCTTTGAGGAAAATGCCCTCCCAGAATTTGCTAGAGAAACTCTGAATTTTCTTATTGATAAGTTCGCAAGTTTGTAGATGATTACCCATATAGTATAATTGTGCGTCTTGAATGTTGGATGTAGGTATATCAGCCTTTGACAATAAAAACTCCTCGAACTTCCAGTGGTTAATCATATCAACAAATCTTCTTAATGGCGATGTAACGATGGCATATCCTTGGAGCCCCAACGATTCGTGCGGTTTCCTCTCAACCAGAAACTTTGCTGAAGTTAAAACAGACAAGACTTTTGATACATCTTCGATGCTCAAATTTTCATTAGTTAAATACTTTTTTTTAGATATTTCCTGGAGCTTATTCAAAATCGAGTCTTCCAATTTCATTTGTTGACTCCTATGGATTATTGGAATCTTGTTTTTAGTTGCAAAAATCGATGCTGCATAATTAGCACTTATCATAAAATGTGATACCAACGTCTGAGACTTAGACAGGATACCCTGATCGGCTCCATTAGATATTGAAACGACTGCATGTTTATTGTTATTCGAAGGATCCTGCACGGCTAGTTCATATCCGTCTTCCGATTCTTCGAAACCTTTATCGCATTTACCTGTTGTATAATCCACTTTAACGGCTGATCTAGGTATACTCATCTCAAGACCATTACCAACCATTATTCTAATGTCTTTGAGAATTGTAGAAATGTTATACAATTTAAATAAATTTGATGAATGAATATCCGTTGCAGAATTATTCTTGAAGGATTCGAGTTCATTTTCATTATTAAGAATTTCATTTACCTTGCTATAAGTAAAGTTTTTGGGGAAGTTATGTGCCAGATATAATTTGATATCGACTGAAGACTCAATATCCTTTAAAATCTTAGTAGAAAATTCCGTATCTGGTTTAAATGATTCATCATTATTCTTGCATCTTATGTAGCTGTCAATTGTTGCTTTATCCAATGTATACTGAATGACAAATGTTCTCGTTTTCGATGTTTCACCTAACCCAGCAATTTTCGATATAATATTCGGAAGCATCATTGATGGACCTTCTGGTAAATATGTGGTGGATCCCTTATTGAAAGCAATATTACTTATAGTCGAAAATGGTTTTAAATATGATGTAGGATTAGCAACATGAACTGATAAAATATACTTCTTTCCATCCTTATCCGTGTTGATAGAAATTCCATCATCAATCTCATGAGCAGTTTCAGAATCAATACAATAAATTGGCGTATTTCCAAAATCTTCCCTAATCTTGTTCAACGGGTCAGACGTGTAGAAATCTTCAGTTAACTCGATGTCATCATCCTTTGGAGAGACTGCAACATCAAATTCACCTAACGATGGAACTGGATTTGATTCTATGTGTTCAATGGAATTTCCTTGTTCTACCAATTGCCTAAGGCGATTATCTTTATTGGCGAAAGATTCATCTAAGCATTGATAATAATCGGCAGAAAGATCTGACATCAACAGTACATTGTTCTTTGGTAGTTGTAGGGCATAGGACCAATTGGCTGGATTTTCCCATCCACATGACACAGGATTCAAAGGATCTTCAAGCATTTGCAATAATTCGAATCCCCGAGCTCTTGAATAATCGTATGTCAGGGAAACAAATCTTTCGGAGAATAAATTCTCTTCTTTCAAGGATTTATCAACTAATCTGATTACAGAAACAAGGGCTGTTTCGGCTGCTGGGTCGTTTGTAAAATTGCCTGCTGTATAATCTTTGAAAAGTTGAACAATCTCTTTATAGTATTCAGGCTTGACCGCCTTCTCATTCTTTAATTTTTTAGTCAAGTACTCAGCAAGTTTAACATCCCCATTCTTAAACTTCAAGAAAGATATAGTCTTCTCAAGAAGATCAACATTTCGTAATGGCAAAATATTCACACTTAGAGGTGGATTCGTTGAATTCTGCTGATTAATATTCCATAGTCTTCCTTGAGTCCTTAGAGCTAGAACTAATGACATAAAAGTAGGCACTGAATATTCTTCATTCGCAAATTGCATCCATGATGCGTCCTTCGGTACCATTTTGCCTAAATGTGAAAACTTAGTTTCATTGTCAAAATCTGAAAACGAGTCACTCAACTTCTTTCTAAGTGTCTTAAATAAATCAGCTTCACCTTCCGCGTCTCCTCCTTCTCTAATTAGCTTTGGGATCATATTCAAATTAAACAGCTCTAAGTATCGTAATAAAAGAAAGATTGAAATGGTCCTGGGAGAATCGAGACAATCACCATCTTCATCATATTGTAAGACCCTATGCAAAATCTCTAACTTCTGAGATATTTCTGGTATTTTCTCAAAAGTTTTTATTGAGATTTGAGTCAAAGCTTTTGAATAAATTTCACGAGCTCTTATTGGGATATGAAAGGTATTGACATCTGAATTTGTTAATAACTGTGAAGAGGCTTGAGCAACTATAAAATCGCCCCCAATCTCTGATGAATCAACATGACCATTATTGTTAGTATCGTTATCACCATTTTCTGATAATTTGGAAGTTTCTGACGATACCTTACGGATTTCCTTTGGCTTAGACTGTTCCGATTTTGAAAAGGTTGCATCTGTGGCACCAACTGGCGCCATATCCAAGTATTTTGTCTCAAGCCGTACAAGGTCTTTAATTATACTGAGCAAATGACTAGGAACTGCCCCAGGAAACCTCAATTTTATCAACTGTTTAGGACCATAAACTATTTCACCTTCTCTATTAATAAAAGTGTACGAATTAGAATCAAGATCGGTAGGACACGAAGTAATAATGTACAAACTAACGCTATCATGACTTAGAGCTACTAAATCACCAGCACTAATTGCATTTCCGGCACTTTCAGGTGATATTGTCGCGTTCTTTAGGTGATTTTCGAGTTCGGTTTGTATCAACAACTCCTTGTTAGGACCTTTCGACTTCGATTTTGTCGTGACTAAATTCAGTGGTATATTCCTAATTTGCAATTTATAGTCATGTAACCATGAATCTGATGCATCTTTGAATCTCTTACGCATTCTTATCTCTGCATCTTTCGAGATCTTATTAAAAAGCGTTGTATTATCTAATGTCAAATTTAATGATGAATTCGCCGGGTCAAAGTACGATGCTTTCTTATTTTGAAGAATCGACCTTGTTGCATCCGCTGCATCTATATTATTCCTAAGTGTTTCTTTTTTTGAATTCAACAATGGCTCATTTGAATCATTTGACTTCTTATTGAATTCCTTTCGTATGCTCAAAAGATTATGTCGAGACTTTGATGAACCTTTCAGGGTATTGTAA
This sequence comes from Debaryomyces sp. S3305, assembly GCA_024586305.1. Taxonomy (NCBI): domain Eukaryota; kingdom Fungi; phylum Ascomycota; class Pichiomycetes; order Serinales; family Debaryomycetaceae; genus Debaryomyces; species Debaryomyces sp. S3305. The sequence goes on from JAMYHY010000052.1 coordinate 135,168, forward strand.
AATCTCCTATCAAACAAATAACGTTTTTCAAAACGCTGAAGCCTAATCATATCTATTCATAGGTCTAGTTCAATATATAATCTAGGTACATAATACTTGCAAAATTTATGAAAACTAGAGATGATAATGATTTTTGAATTTATCACGTGCAATATGATTCAATTGTCTTCGAAGAGCATCTTATGGGACAACGTTATAAGTGGCATATACGTAGTATATATGTAGCTACGTATATATGTAGCATTGTGTCTAAGCAATACAAGGCTTTACTAGATAGTTTAAATAATGGATTCTTAGAGTCATAAATAACTTGTTCAAAGCTCCCGAGAAGATCATATCCATCTCGAATGGTTTAAGGTCGAAATATTAGCATGATCGATAATACAACAGTACATTGTATTGAGTTAGAGTTCTACAAGATACCTTTCGAGTGTGTGTATTTTTTGATTGTCTATGATTATTTGGTAAATTATCGTTGCGAAGACTTCTCGGTAAATCGGTCTCTGGTCGTTTTGAATGCCGGCGAAGAAATCAATCGCTGAATAAGATCCAGCAAATATTGAAGCACTACTTGATAAAATGCTCGTTACCCATTATTAAATTAGAATGTATATATAATGTTACATAACCGATACAATCGAAGTTCCGTCTTGGAATCTCGTCCTGAAAACTCTATTTGCGTTCGTGAACATGCCTTCTTTCAAGGAAACAATAATAAATTGAGAACCCTTAAATCTGGTTTTGATTAGGTGACCGATATTTTGCGTGTGTGAAAGATCTAAAGCTGCATCAACTTCATCTAAAATATACATTGGAGCGGGCTTGAATTGCAATAATGCCATGATCAACGATAAAGCTATCAAAGATCTTTGACCACCAGATAATTCAACCAAACTTTCCTTCCAAACAGGTCCCAATTTAACTTTAACACCAAGACCCTTGGTCACATCATCAGCATCAACAGGTACCAACTTAGCGAAAGATCCTGGTAATAAGTCTGCAAAAATATTCCCGAAGTCAACAGAAACTTTCTGGTAAGTTGTATTCAAAGTATCCCTCTTGTAACCATTTAACTTATCTATTGTGTTCTCGATCTTAGATTTATCCTTCTCAATAGTCCTTATCATTTGCTTTAAAGACGATTCTTTCTTTTCGACGTTATCTATCATATTCATAATATTTGTGTTCACTTTACGCTTCATTCCCTGGAATTTCTCTTTCAACACTTCTGCTTGCTCATGGCATTCATCTAAATTGATATTCTGGTACTTCTGGATTATGCTGTCTAAAATATTTGAGTCCATCACCCAATCATGTTCCTGAACTAAAGTATCCAAATGGTTTTTTAAATTATTAGTAATGGATGAAGATTTTTCGAGCTCATGATTTAGTTTTTGGATAGATAACTTAGAATTATTTAAAGATTCGTTCTTTGAATGAAGAATAGAAGTCAATTCATTCATTTCTTCATTAAGTCCTAATAAGTTGGACTTTTCTTCTTCCAATTCGATCTTCACATGCTCAAGGTTTTCATTTTTTTCAGTGATGCTTTCTTGAATATTTTTCAATTCTTCGTTGGATTCATTAATAATATTTTTACAATATTCACACGATTCCTTTAAATTAGTTAACTCTCCTTGCTGCTGTTCAGACTCAATTTGTATAGATTGAAACTCATCCGATTTTTCTCTAATCTCCTCTTCTTTATTAAGAACTTGATCTCTTAAATTCGACACTTCCTTTTCTAATTTTTTCAACTTAGAGCCTTTATCACTACTGAACTCCTTCATATCCTTTTCAATTAAATTTATTTCATCTGAATATGATTTGGATTTCGATTCTTCTTGTTCAATCTGTTCATTCAAGGCTTTTATTTCTTGTTCATTATTCTCATTCTCACGTAAGATCAATGAAGAAGGATTATTTTCATATTTCCTTACCAATAATGTTAGTTCATGCTTGCTTAAATTAATCTCGTTCTGTAATGATTGAGTTTTATGAGACAATTTTTCAAATGTTTGCAAATCTTGTTGGACCGTGAATAATTCGTTTTGGTATTTCTTGATTTGATTTTGTAACTTATTATACTTCTGCATTGCAATCAATATTGACGAGTTATTCTTTCTTGATCCACCCGACAAATTACCTTCAGGATCATATATATCTCCCTCGAGTGTTATAGACCTTGCTCTAATTTGCGGGTCAAAGGTGACCATTTTTGCTGTTTGGGGATCATTGCAAATAAATGTATTGCCAAAAATATATTGCATGGCTTTCAATAATTCGTTCTCAAAATCAACTAAATTCAAGGCTAGCTCAACCTTATTAGGGCAAAGTGTTTTAGCCGCCTTTACCGATCTATCATCGATAACTCTCGATGAAATTTTATCCAATGGAATGATTGTGACTCTTTTCTTTAGCTCTCCCTTCTCTAACAATTGAGACGCGGCATCAGAAGTATCAACAATCACATTATACAATCTACCACCAGCACAAACTTGCAAAGCCATTGCCTTATCTGCATTTGATTCGTCTAATGTAAACAACTGAGCTGCAATCCCCTTAACAACATTACTATCAAAATTTGGATTTGGCTTCGTGTAATTGAACTCTACATTTCCGACTTCCCTTCTCATGTAGTTAAGTTCGTTACCTAATTGGTTTACCTTGTCGTTGAGAGTAGATTCTTGCTGTCTAAGCTCTGATACTCTTTTTGAATCATAGCCAAATTCTGTAAGCTTAGACTCTTTGTGACTAATTTCTTTCTTGTAAGATTCAATATCTCTCATTACCGACTCATTATTTTGCTTCGCCGAAGCTAATTTAGATTTATCATTCTTAATCTGTTGAGCAAGGTGAGTGATCTTTAATTTCGATTGCTGGATAAACACGTTCGAGTTATTCAATTTCACTTTGACCTCTTTAAGTTGCGCTAAATATCCACCATCCGTGTTACCTTTAGATGAAACACCTGTGGAAAGAGTTGACAATAACTCTTCCTTTCTGTTAAATTGATTCTTCAATTCTTCTAACGCCTCTTTGGCATTTTTATATTGTTTTTCGTGGTTACTGTAAATATCTGCATTGTTTTCAATCGCCTGCTGTAGCTGGGTAATATGTTGCTCTAGTTTGGTTAGCTTCTTTGATTCGCTCTTTATGTTTTCAAATATAATATCTTTCGACGTATTCAAACGAGTTATTTCATCCGAGTATTGATTCTCTAAAGCTTCTAGTTCTCTGATTTTACCGTCCTTTTTCAACTCCAATTCTCTCTGTTTCTTTACCTGGTTCAAATCGTCGGTTAGGTTCTTGATTTCAATTTCTAGCTTTTCAACGTCCCTGTTCAAATTAGCCATGATTGTCTCTCGCTCGTTCAACATTGTTGAATGCTCGTCAAACTTCTTGGAATATAGCGCATAGTCATGAGCTGCAATAATCCGGGACATTTTCTCCAAATCAGTCTGAATCTGCTGAAATTCCAAAAAGGTTCTCTTCTCATTTCTCAACTTCTCAAGCTTAGGCTCGATCTCTTCCTGCAAAAGACTTCGTATTTCAATCAACTTGGACTCTTTTTTGGCCATGGTCTTCTGTGCTTTGTCTTTCCTTTCTTCGAACGTCCTCGTTCCCGCCGCTTCTTCGATCAACGATAAAATTTCTGTCGGCTTCATGTTCAAAACTTTTGTGATCTTCCCTTGCATAATCAAAAAGTTCGGATTGTTGATATTAAGCTGTACGGATTGAAATAAATTCAACACAGTTTGCTGCTGAGCCTTATGTCCGTTAACCAAGTACTTCGAGCTGCCCCCAAGAATGATCTGTCTGGTAACGCTGATTTTGGGACAATTCTCAAACCCAATGGGCGATTTCGAGATTTCACTATTATCAAAAACAATCGTCACACTCGCTTTTGTTACACCTGCTTGTCCTCTTTTGTATATCAAATCTTGCAAGTTAGACGCCCTGACGGTGGACATCGATGCTATTCCCAATACAAAACAGATGGCATCTAAAATATTGGATTTTCCCGACCCGTTCAACCCCGTAATCGCATTAAATTGGGGATCCCATCCTGAAATAACAGTACGAGTAGCGTACGACTTGAATCCGTCGATAATCAACTCCTCTACCTTCATTTTCTAAAGAACATCTATTATTATCTACTAGTAATATAGATCACTCTAGCCATATATTTACGCGCTATGTTTACTTTTGGTAGACTTCCTAATGTAGTAATAAATTTAAATCTTGCTACCATTAATATAGCACATTTAGTCCCTCCAAAACTCTACCAAAATACATAATTAGTTCTCTGGGACATTATCTAATATACATCTGATGTTGCCGTTTCAGATAGAGCAACCTAAATTCAATTTGAAATTTTCGATTTTTTTCCATTTTTTCACATTTCTTCTACTTGTTGCAATAATGAAAACGTAAGTATGCAAAAATCCATTTATACAAAAATCATATCAGAAATACCCATATAAACATAATATGAAAAAGACTTTAATATACTCTATAAAAGACCAATACATAGAGCCCCATATCCTTACAAATGACTACATTAATTGTATTCGATACACCATAACCTTTAACCAAGATTTGGTGAGCATGGTAAATTCTCACCTATTTTATCCATGCTATATCTTAATTTTATTTCCCAACCCTGTTTTTGAACGTTCATATTCGAACTTATCAAAGTTTCTATAAGACCTAGAGGTCGTGATACCTTAGTTTGAAACCTCTACCGATCATATTGACGTGATTTTAGTCTATATTTGCAGCTCTTATAACATGGCCCACGTGATTCTTCCAAGATCGAGTTAAAAATTTGAATGTTTGTTGATACTAGTATATTAGAGTCTACTTATTCTTTCACAAGTATCGAGATATTTTGTTGGAAAGATATTTATTATACTGTGATTGGAATATATCGTGGTACTAGAAAAGTGATCTTTTGGAAAATTTATCTGGTGGCAGTCGTAAACTAGAAATTTCAAGCTACCTTATAGTATTTATCAGATCTGAAAGATGGCTCAGTCTATACAGATGACGCCGTACGATTATCCGTAAGTAAAATTAGACAGACACTGGGGATATACCAAGAGGAAACTAAATACGCATTTAATTGTAATAGTTGGAATGAAAATACTAACTAAATATAGACCTGAAAGACCTAGAAAGGAGGCATGGAGATTCAGTGAGCATAAATATAAATTTTACATCACAGGTATAATATTGTTTATAATCAGCGTATTGAGGTTTATGACCATGGGCATACCTTCATTGTATGCGCCGAATTTTTCATCGTATCCGTCGGTTCAGTATTTCGATTTAGCCCACTACGATGGGAGCGAGGACGGTTGGCAGCGAGAAGAAAGGGTTTTATTTTGCGTGCCATTAAGAGATGCAGCGGCCCACTTGCCGATGTTCTTTGGCCACATGAAAAACTTGACATATCCACATAACTTAATCGATTTGGCGTTTTTGGTGAGCGATTCGTCGGATGACACGATGGGATCGTTGAATAAACACTTACTTGAAATTCAAAACGACCCTGATGTGTCAATGAGATTTGGAGAAATCGAGATTTTTGAAAAGGATTTCGGCCAGGCTGTCGGTCAAGGGTTTTCAGATAGACATGGTTTCGCTGCTCAGGGTCCAAGACGTAAACTTATGGCAAGAGCCAGAAATTGGTTGTGGTCCGTCGCAATTAAACCATATCATTCATTTGTATACTGGAGAGATGCTGATGTTGAGACATCGCCGCCTACAATTTTGGAGGATCTTATGCATCATGACAAGGACGTTATTGTGCCTAATGTATGGAGACCACTTCCGGACTGGTTAGGTAACCAACAACCATATGACTTGAATTCCTGGCAAGAATCCGATGGTGGTCTTCAATTAGCTGAAAGTTTGGATGAAGATGCATGTATTGTTGAGGGATATGTAGAATACCAAACGTGGAGACCACACTTGGCGTACTTAAGAGATCCATATGGTGACCAAGAAGTGGAAATGGAATTAGATGGTATTGGTGGTGTTTCAATTTTAACCAAGGCCAAAGTGTTCCGTAGTGGTTCACACTTTCCAGCATTCTCATTTGAGAAGCACGCAGAAACAGAGGCATTTGGTAAGTTGTCTAAGAGAATGGGCTACTCAGTTGTTGGATTACCACACTATGTTATTTGGCACATCTATGAACCTTCTTCAGATGATTTGAAGCATATGGAGTTCATGGCTTTAGAGGAGGTTAGACAAAATGAAGAAGCAAAGATTAAGAAAGTGTACGACAAAGTTTGGGATAAAGCGTTTGAGGATGTTCAAGGACGTTGGTCAAAGGAAAAGCATCTGTTCTTGAAGAATACTGATTTGTCGCATTTGAAGCCAATCCAAGTAGATTGGCCAGGGGTTGATGACTGGAATATTGATAGCTCAAAAAATGATAAACAGTTAGCAGATTTCAATCCTTAAATCAAGTAAGTTTTATACGTTTATAGATTTTTTTACATTCCATTTTGCATTAATTTAACAATTGTATATTAAAAATTCGTTTACATGTACTTGAATAAACCACAGATAGGAAGCATATATGCTAATTCACTCCTTCATTTTTATCGATGTTGTCTTTATACATGTAAAACTGTAAGAAAATAAAACAGTCTTCAAAAATTGTACCAAGAGATCCCAATAACCAGCTTAAATTCAATATAATGTACTGTGAATCACTTCTGTAGAAGAGAATTTGACTGGCGTAAGTTATATTTCCTAAGGTAGAGAAAAGAAAAAATAATAAACTCAAACCTTCTACTGATTTTCTTTGATGATTCCTGATAATTTGGGGAATTCTTGCACCTAAATATAAAATAGCGGATAAATATCCCATTACCTGAGGACCCATTTCAATGTTAGAATCTGGTTCTTCTGGTTCTTTTGAATCAGATAAAAAGTATCCCAAGCAACCAGCACCAAGCACGAAAAAGATTGGAAGAATGTATTTAATGAAAATGCTGTGATACTCAGGTTCGATCGCGATATCTGTAAGCGTCGATGATCTTCTTCTTCTTAATAACGGAGCGTTTTCAGCATGATGATGATGAGCATGATCTTCGTGATCACGTACTTGGTTACCGTCAGGGTCATGATGGTGGTGGTGGTGTTCATGGCCATGATGGCGCACCTTATGATGTTTTGGATACATACGAGTATAGTAAAAATACGATAAAATCATCATTGAATCTGCAATGCAGAACCAAATTGCCAAAAATATGACTTCTGGCAATAACCCTGCCCAGAGTGCTCCAATTAAATTAAAAGCATCACCCAAAAACCAGATGGAAATAAATCCAATTGAAACACCATCAGCAGATTTCAATCTCCATTGTTCGATTAACTGAGGCATTAATAATACAATCCAACATGCAAGGCTAAATATCTAGTTAGTATAAGTCAGACAAGTTAATATATCAATACATTTGTACATACGAAGTTGAACCCATAATCCCAGAAACCGATGTTCGCCACGTGGCTTCTGATGATTGTAACATTAGCTGATTCATTTGTTGATGGAATAATGCAAACCCCATCGTCTCTAAGGAATTAGTTTATCCGTTAATACCAAATTACGGATGACAATGAAAGATTTTATTGAAAAGTCAAGCTTCGATAAGGAATAAATTCGCACGCATCGACGAATGAGCAATGAATGTCAAAATTTCAAGATCAATGGCTAACTAAAAGCTATTACGATGGATTCGTGATCATCAGAGCTCGAAAAAGGTAATCAAAAGAGGCAATTAGCTCATACAGCATGTAGAGTACACGTTGCAATATTTATTAAAATGTTCTTTGCTTTGAAATTGAAGTAAATAATGCATTGTAAATCTCTATGACCGCAAGATCATAACTATGACTAATAGGAATTCTATAGGAGATATTACATAGTTGAAAGAAATAAAAGCATCGACATTAAATCTAAGCATACATATAAATAAATATAACGTAATCTAATAAACTTCTAAGATGTAACGACCATCTTCTTTCATGTCTTCCACAACCTTAGCAATATCCTTGATTTCTTTACCTTCAAGTTTGGCGCCATTAGCAACAACATCTTCCAAACAGGCAGTAATATCAGGCACAGGCCAAGTTGGACCACACAAGTAGAACGAACCGTTTTTAGTGACAATTGCGTCGGTCAATTCGTCAATACTTTCTCTGATCTTATCTTGAATATAGATCTTTTGGGGTTGATCTCTCGAGAAAGCAGCCCCAATATGAGTTAATACACCGGCAGACATATATGCTTCCCAGAGTTCACCGTAAAGATATTCTTCCTTCTTGTGTCTAGAGCCCATGTATAAGTAGATGTCACCAATTTCCATGCCTTGCTGTTGTTGCCAGATCTTTTCTTCGATGAATGCCTTGAATGGAGCTAAACCAGTACCCAAACCAGACATGACAATTGGTTGAGTTGATAATGGTGGCAATTTCATAACGGAAGGCTTGACACTAACAACTAATTCATCGCCGATGTTCAAGTCTGATAAATATTTGGAACAGTGTCCAAATCTGGTACGACCCTTTGGATCAACCCAGTCAACAACAACAATCAATAAATGCACAGCATTTGGATGAATTTTTTGAGAAGAAGCAATAGAATACTCTCTTCTCTTCAATGGAGCAATAATCTTTACCAAGTCAGAGAATGAAGGTCTTGCAGATGGGAATTCTTCCAAAATGTCAACATAAGTACAGAAATCAACATCTTGTCTCTTCTTCAATTCTTCAGCACCTGAACCACTAGACAAGTTTTCTAAGTGTTCCTTCTCCTTAGGGTTGGTAGTAAACTCAGCTAAAGCTTCATAAAATCTCTTTGGTGGTTTACCTAAGAAATCAACGCCATCACTTAATGCCTGTCTAGCAGATCTAATTTCGAAGATTGATTGGTCTTCTTTGTTAGAAATTTCCACTAAGGATTCAGGGTTAACATTGTAAAACTCCAAGAATTCATCAACTGCCTTAGTTGGGTTACGCCCATGGATACCTAAGGCTTCACCAATTTCATAAGTTAAGCCAGTACCAGTTGTGTCAAACTCAATATGGAAAATATTTCTCGAATACTCTGATGGAGTAAGTCTTTTTGATTCTTGGACTTTAACAACAAAGTTCTTGACAGGGAGATCTGGTCTTAATTCTTGCTTAACATCATATGCTTCTGGGAAAGTCAATTTAGTAGCTAAGTCCCTGTATCCAGCATGGACAGTTTCTTCGACACCAGTAGAATCAGTACGTGGGTTAGGGAAGAACGAAGATTCTGTTGGGAAGAATGGTAATGGACCAGCTTCTTCTACTTCTTCTTCTTTTTCCTCTTTTTTCTTTTCGACAGGCTCGTCTTCTAAATCAATCCACTCCGGTAAAACCTTGATTTCCTTCAAACCATTCTTTTCGTCAACAGTGTTAATAAACTTATCTAAAACAGATGCCAATAATTCGAAACTATTACCATTGGCTTGTAACAATTTGTTAACAATAAAGCCATCCAATTCAGGCAATGCTGCTCTCCAGAAGGCTAACTGGACCAAGAAGTCACCCGAGAATCCCTTAGTAGAATCATTCAGAGCATCTAAATCTTCAAGAATCGTGTTATCAACCAAAACCAACTGATTATGGTTCTTGGCCAAAGTACGTCTGAATTCAACAGGCAACTTAGGAATGATATCTTCTTCAACCGAGTTCTTAATTGATTTATGGTTGACAAGTAAGATAGTAGCGCCTGGCTTTGCAGTTGCTAAAATATCGTAGCTTGATAAGATAGAGATGTCTTCAATCAAGACAACATTGGCAGAATCAACAGATTCAACAGGTAAACCTTTTGAAGTGGAGACAATTTGAGATTGAAATAAACCCCCACCGTTGATATTGTCGAATTTGCTTCTAACACTGACAACCTTTGAGTCATCCAAGGATAACGATAAGGCCAACTTATTGGAAACGTCAACGAACGCGCCATTGTCCTTACCCCACACCAAGTAGCCACCTTCTGGAGAAGTGTTGGCTGTAATTGGGGAAGAAGAGATAATTCTATCAGGTGCAGCAAGAATTTTGTCCACATTTAATGATGGCAAGAATTCACTCAAAATCTTAGTGATAGTAATTGGAGTCCAGACAAAGTTTAATGGGTAAACAAATTCATCAACGCTCAAGTTATGGTAGTGACCACTCAAGAACAAAGCAGCAGTAATATCAGCTTTCAAAGAAGACGACCCTGAGCATTCAGTGCTACCTTGACCTAAAACAACTAACTTACGTGTGGATGGAGGAATCAGTTGAACGAATTTTGCAGAATTGAAAGGTAATGGAACACGGACTTTAAGCAAACCGACATCAGATGAAAGCTTACTAATAGCATGGGATAATTGGGTGGATTCGTGGGAACCATAGATGACAAAGACAGTTTCAGGGTTCTTACTTCCGATATAATCAAAATGCGAATAACTGGTACCTGCTAACTTGTTTAAGTTATTGAAAGCCAATTCAATTGCATCTTCGATACTAGCTGGAGCAGCATTGGAACTAGCCAACAAATCTTGGTACAAACGACCTAATTCTTCAACAGATAATAAGTTGTTATATTTTGTAAAAGTTTTGGAAAATTCAGGACCATCGAACAAATTCAAAGATGGGTTACCGGTAAGTGCAGCCAAGTAGTGGTTCAATAAGGTTAAATGTTGCAATTCCAAACCATCATTAGAGTTAACAGGTGTAACAACAGGATAGTTCAAAGAACGCGCAACACTTAAAGGAGCAATGTAGTTAGATACTAATGAATCGGTAACACTGTCGTAATCAACGGCACTAACGTTGAGTGATAACGGTAAATTGGCAGATTTCCCGGCCAATGTAGGGTGCATATAAGTCAAAGCATTAGCACCGGCCAAAGTTGATAAAGGTTGCCCATTAGTACCGTTCTTACCAAAGTACCCTAAAATAGCATTAGATGCTCCGGATCTCACTTGCAACTTATGAAAAAATGGCACAACTCCAAAAGAATTGTGTCTTTGATATTGCTGGGACCAAAGCTGCAAATACGAGTCTAATAAGTTGTCAGCCCCTGGAGTCTCATAACTGAAAATTTTGCTCGAAATGGAGTAGACAGTTTGACTAATAATGGTCGCTGGTGATGTGTATGCCGTTCCCTTCAATAAACTTGGATCGACAGTAATTTCAAACGGGTTGGAGTTGATAATGGAAGTTGATAAGATACTTTCATTACCACTGATACTGGCAGACGCACTTGCGTTTGCGGAAATTGGTTCGATAGCGTGAGGAGCCATATTACACACTAGTTATATCTCCCTTGAATGAATAAAACCTACGTTTATAGGAAACTATGCAATAAATAAGCATAGCAGATAAAATTTGTATAAATTTTCAGTTATCAAAAAACACGTGACATGTAATCATAGTCATAAGCTTACTAAGATTTTGACCTATCATGGAGGTTCCTAGTTTCTATACAGAGAGGCTCTCGTGTGTACCGGCTATATGCTCGATATTACCTCAAGAATTGACAATACCGTTATAACAAAAGAAAGTAAGAATTTCTTTTGCATGTGTGTAGTGTAATATTGAGCCACATAAGATATGGGTGTTGAAATAGAGAGAAGACGGTTAGATGAGCTGAGAGATGTCTTACAGGGCCTCCAGAAAGTCCTGCGAAGGCTGGTAAAATGTCAGTCCGATGGTGCAATATGTTCGAATAAGTTGTAGATCTCAAATATACCGCGGGACATATAGTGGGGGGAATTCGCGATAAGATATGAGACCGATATCGACGAAAGGTGTTTTTCACAGATCTAGGTGTAAAGGGCATCAAATGGTATCAAATGACATTGATGGGTGCAGAATAGTATTTAGGGCCTGTAGAGAACGGTATAGGAGGATTCTGGGAGTGTAGGAGGGTGATAATTGGAGAGTGGGGGACGAATCCATAATCTGAGTCGACTTGGATGCGATTATGGAAGCCACAAAATGCCCCAGAAACTAGAAGAACACATGAACGAACAGAAATGTATACGATACACGGTTATCAGTTAGTAGGTTCAAATTAAGATGGGTTAGACGATTTATTTCTGATATATTTGCAAATACGAGGGTAAAACCGAGGAATATGTCCCACGTTATTGCATAGTAAATGTTCGAAATTCCGAGGGAGTTGCGGTGAAAATGTCCATCAGTGGCCCATTATTCGATTCCGCAATAACGGCCTAAACTGAAAACCATCTTCTTGCTACAATCTAAGTCTCCATTGACTACAGTAATACATTGAAAATGGCACCAGTTCAGCTGTCACATTCTATTTCACCAGTAAAGTCCGAGGTGGACTTACACGAGCTTTCTGAGGTGGCTACAAAACCACACTCATTCAAAAATAATCCTAAGAGAAAAGCACCACCACGTCGTTATAAGCCATGCAGACAAATTATAGGGGACGAAGTGAAATACTTACAGACTAAAACTAATATCAAAGTTGATACCCCAACATACACATCTATAAGTGCACCACCTAGTTTGAAGCCGCAAAAACATTACTGTGATATAACGGGCTTACCAGGCAAATATAAAAGTCCAGCCAACAGTTTACGGTTCTACGACGTAGAAATATACCAGGAAGTTATCAGAAATATGCCTCCTAGCGTGGATCAAGAATATTTAGAGTTGAGAGGGGCGAATGTGATCTTAAAATGAGTGTATTTTGTCTATCTATTATATACCATTCCAGCTATCCACAATCTTGCTTATGCTTCTGTCAAACTTCGCCGACTGTAATAGCGTCTCATTATCGGCCAAATTACCTGACAAATCAGTGAAGGGGTTACAAATTATATGTATATAGGCCTTGTGTAATTGGGAAAATAAATCCTTTAATGTCATTGGTTTTTTCGTAGACGATGGAGTCATAGTAGATTCTTTAGTAGACTCCTTAGTTGAATCCTTCGACTCGGGACTTCCTGAGCTTTTATCGTCGTCTTTTTTGTTTTCAGATGCTGCAGCGTTCATTCCTAGACCAACTATCATTTTCAACCCGGTATTGGTTTCGTATCCATACACAGTTATATCATCCTGAATGAACAAGAGGATCGCCCCTCCATTTTCTTCCATATCCTGCTGTTGTTCACGTAGACTGGTAGAAGACGGAGATGCAAATATGTCCAATGCCATATGAGATAAGAAGTTGTATTTAAGGTATTTGTTGGCATTTTGGGGATTTTCTGAATCCATTGGTCCAATATCAAATGATTGAATATATAATGGTACATCCTTGCGTGATATCAACGATACGAACTTTATTTTCTTGTTTGGTTGTGTCATGGTTGATCCTAATATGCTAAGAGGTGAAGAACCATAATGGTGATAATTATCATTGTATATTAACGTGTAAAATTAATTACTCGGTTTACAGGTTTATTGTTTACAAACAGAATCCTATCAACAGTCGATCAAGGTTAGACCATAGCAATCAAAAGTTAAGCAGTTATGACGGAAGTATCTCCATCTTCAAAGAAAGTGGATGATTTCTTATCTAGTATATCTGAATTGTCTCAAGAAAGATTGAGGGAGGACCAGAAAAGACAGAGAGACTTACAAAGGAATATTGATGCTTTGAGACTGAGACTGAATAGTTCGTCTCCTGTTAAAGGTTCGTCATACCAGTCGCTGATGTCGTATAGTTCAAGTACAGGTCATGATGATATTCCCCTGTTAAAGTTTAATAGGAGTCTTAGACTGAATAATGAGCATTTTTCAACGAACATGAAGGATCCTGGCGAAGATAAACCACCTGAAATGCCCCAAAGGCCAGATAGTGGTGGAAGGCAATACAGAAGTTCGAAGGTAGATGCATTCAACGAGACACCACCTCCAATGCAAAGGAGACCAGCTTCTGAAATGGAAGAATCACCCCCTCCTATGCCTCCTCGTAGGGAAATTAAGAAATCAGGACCACCCAAACCTTCGAAACCTTCTGGAATGTCTTCCAAGTTTGATATTGAATTAATAAATCCTGTTCCAATGAAAGCAAAACCAGAGCTACTTTCTAAAAGGGATGATATTAAAGTGCAACCTAGCAAAACTAAATCTCCCTTGACCGAGGGACAAAAATACAGATCGTTTGCTGAATTAGAAAATGGCATCAGAAAAGGTTCCGATGTAGGGGGAAAAACAAGGGATATAGTGGATGATTTATTTACTGTGAATTCGCCGACTAATTCGAAGCCTCTTAAACCTATAAAATCTGACAAACTTTCTACGAAATCAAATTCTAAAGATAACGTCGAAGGAACTCCTAATGTATTACCAAAACCAACATATATTAGTGCATTATCAGCCACGAAGAACCAATCAGAACCATCTCTGATTCAATCATCTATATCCGGTACAAAACAGAGATATATTCCAGAACATAATAATCCAAAGGATGTGTCTATGATCAAATCGTCTTCTCCACAACGGGAGAAGAAGAATTCGTGGCTCGAAAGTGCAATCAAAAAGAATGATACTCTTGCATCTTCGGTACAAGCGGCCCATAAAGAAAAGGATTTGTCTACTAAACATGTCAAATCAGCAGAACCGGAATATTTATCTGCTAGCAAGCCAGGTTTCAAAACCCCCCCAAAGCCTCCTAAACCATCACTTGAAACGTATACCAAAGCAGAAAATGAATTATTGAAATCACAAATGCAAAAGTTATCCTCATCCAAAAATAAGTCTGCACCCCCCAAACCAGCCAAACCATCTATTTCGAAATACGAGGAACAGGATACGGAAGTCTTGAAGTTACAAATGCAGAAGCTTTCTCATGGCAAAAATGCCCCTCCAAAACCTTCGAAGCCGTCACCTAAAAAATACCAGGACGAGGACAATGCAATTCTTCTCTCACAAATGAAGAAATTGGGCAAAAACTCCAACCCATCCACTGCCCGTGGCTCTACACAACAGACAAACCCAGAGGGTTTGGCCGCATTGGCTAAATTGAAGCCCGTAAAAGCGACTCCTCTGCCAAAATTTGCCTCATCTAAATCCACGCCCGAGCCGATAAAGAAGCCAGAACGTATGCAAACTCCTGACAGATCCCTCAAAAAGTCGCCTCTTCCCGAAAGACCTTCTGCTTCAAAAACGCCCTCATTCTCCGATTTGAGCGATAGCAAATCTTCTGCTAAGGGTCCAGCTTCGTTCCAAGATCAACTATCATCAATTATACGAGCCAGCACTGTACCGAATGTTCGTGCATCGAAGCCCGCGGCCGGCATTCCTCGAGCCAATACCCTACCCCTACATGAAGACACCGCTGGTGCTGCTCAATCCAAACTTACACATCCTAACAAGGGCCGTTCAAAAGGTCCAAAGAGAAGACTACCTAAAAAAATTGCAAATAATCCTTCTACGGCTGATGATGCTGGCAGTGCAAGTGCACATGCAAAATCAAATGCAAAAGATAGTACCACCCAAATAATCGACTTTAAACATAAAAAAGTTCCACCTCCAGTTAATAAAGCTTCAAAGCAGAAGGCATTGGAGAATTTAAAACCAAGCCGGAACTTTAGTGGAGAGTTATTCATTTAATTAGATAGGTTGTATAAGCATAATCCATTATTCATTTTTGTGTAACTTCACCAAGCCGTAAATTTCACTTGTCCACTCTGACAATAAGCATTTAGCAATAAAGGAAAGGAGTTCTTCTTAACTTTATCTTTGACTATACAAGAACATTGAGTATGGAAGCAGTTACCGAACATTTTAATCAGTTGAGATCTCAACTACCAAGCAATTTTGAAGAGGTGCAATCTTGCATTAGCCAGTTGAAGGAAAAGATTCCAACCAGCTACGATGATATTGAACCTTACGTCAATGCGTTGAAAAATGTCTCTACGGACGATATAGTAAGTGATTTTAGTAATTTAAAGGTGACCCCTATCACAGTATCTTTGTCAATAACGGCTTTCACCACATTATTTATCTTAGGTCGTATTTTAGGTTCAAGTGGCCAGCAGGGCAAGAGCAAATCGAGTAAGAAGAACCAAAAAAAGCGTTCTAAGAAGAAATTGACTAAGGCACAAAAGGCGAACGAGGATATACAATCCATTTTAGACTTTGTCGAGGAGACTTATGTTCCGGAGATTGACGAATACTTGGAGAATTACAAGACATTGAAAGAAGATGATTTGGAATATAAGTACAACTATTTCGAAGAAATGTTGTTGAAGCAGTTAATGAAGTTGGATGGTATCGATGTTGTTGGAAACGATATTTTGAGGGATAATAGAAAGAAGGTTATAAAGTTCATTCAAGACCATCAAAGAAGATTAGATGCATTCAAAAAAGAAGTTAATATGTAGACATGCCATGCTTCTTTCGATAAAAACTATTGTGTTTTAAAGCAGAACTCATGTAATCCTATATATGTATTCATAACTATGTAGATGTAACTTATACTTAATGGAGAAATTGTTTTATTTGTAACTGCGAAAAGTGTAGGGGGCTAACGACGAGTTTCCTAAATTAGACCCAAATCCTTCTTAACCATAGTCTTGCAAATAGGATGATAGTTGCCCTCGAATTTTGTGAACGTGCTAATGGCGAATTCTTTGCTGACATAGACTTGTAATAATTTGTAACCAGGTCTCACAAATTTCATTCTACCGACAGTTCCTAGCCACATTGCAAAATCCTGGACTATTTTATCCGTAGTGTTATAGTTCCCAAACCTAATAAGTAATTCATTCCAGCTTGATTTTATCTCTCCATTTGTGCTTGTCGCATATAAAGGATAAATTGATGGTAACTTGTTGATAATCAGTTCGGAAATGGTGTATGTCCCGAATTTTTCTGTTAATGAATCAAGGAAAAGCTTATGTTGATCAGGTTCGAAATTTCCAATATCTCTCGATTCATCAAATCCAGACAAATCTATTGAATTAGATTTGGTAAAATCGACCCATTTATCGACTAATCTATAACATTCGTTAGCTAAGGTGGGATCAAATTGAGGAATATTAGGCGGTAACCCTTCGCCAAATATCCAACCTTTCCAATCAATGGCATCTAACTTAGCTGCCTTTCCACGAGGTCCAAAGAATTCATATAATGTATCTATGAATTGATATGTATCTAACGACTCATAACGAAACTTCTTGAAGTAGTATGGTATGAATGGATCAAATTCTTTAATACCCCCCACCTGTTGTTCAATATAGAATAAGAAATTGAAACCTTTTTCATATGGAACACGAGAAAATGCATCATCTGGATCTGATCCTTCCTTAAGATTCCAAATTAGAGATGTATATTTTGGCTCTAACGTTTTAATAGAATCAACCAACGAATTCCAACCAACAATAGCAGAAAAGTGTCTCCTCTTTTCTCCATACTCGATTGCCTTTTTCCCACCTAATATTTTAGCTTCTGCTGCAGCTACTCCCCCAATTATTCTTCTTTCTAAATAAACTGTCCACCCTTCATTTAGCCAGAAATGTTCCCAGGAACAGTTCGTAACCAAATTACCCAGCCAAGAATGGGCCAATTCATGGGCCATAACCTTAACTTGTGACCTGTCTTTACTGATTAATGTAGGTGTAGCAAACGTAATATTTGGATTCTCCATTCCACCATATGGGAAGCTCAGAGGTAAGACCAATGCATCAAACTTCAACCATTCATACTTAAATATTAAACCTTCAGCTACTTGTATGAAATTCTCCATGTCCTTTTCAAATTCCCATTGACAATCACTCAATCCCACCTTTTCGGAATAGACTGTTGATCTGGGCCCTATTGGAGCAGAAGCCAAATCGCCAGATGCTAATGCCACCAAATACGATGGAATTGGAATAGGTTGATGAAAATAATACACTCCTTCTTCATTGGCGTCCTTTGGTCTACCAGACATTAGACATGGGTATGGAGACTTAACTTTCATATCATAAGGGCTTTTTATTCCTGGGGTATCAAAACACGGGAATAAGCTTCTGGCATGAATAGCTTGACATTGGGAAAACAAATATGGTGCTGTTTGACCATCTGTCGCTTCTTTTTCAATAAATTGCAATGCTGTACATCTATCTGTAGTGGCGAATTCAATGCTCAACTTGAATTCTTTGTTAATTGTAGTTGGTAAAGAAATCTTTAACGGTGATCCAAATGGCTCTTGCCTTTTTAGAAGTTCATAATTATCACTTGGTAAACCATTTATTCTAATTTTAATTATCTTTAAATATGAGGTATCTAATACAATGCTTGTCGTATTAGGTTTTCTAGCAATTAATTTATAAATTACTTGTCCCAGGACTATCTTTTCATCAAACGAGATACTGATATCTAATTCAGTGTTCAGCACTTGAAAATCTTTATAATTCGAATTTGAACAAGGATCCAATTCAGGGCTTACTGTTGGCCTTCTCTTCTTAATATATTCTAAAGTCATTAGATTATATTTATTATTCAAATGCAAAATTATGACCCCAGTATCAACATTTCAATACTCGCATCAAAATTCATGAACAATAAAGAACGTTATGAATTAAAGGTATTTCATTAAATGTCTAATTAAATACTATATACTGTACTCGATAATAAATAAAACAACTACTTAGTAGGTTCACCAGTTGTAGTAGCATGCTCTGTAGGTTTCTTCTTTTTTTCTCTTTTCTTGGTAGCTTCAGCAACCAATTCTTCAAATACTCTAGCTTCTTCATCTTCAGCTTCAGTTCTTGTAATACTCGAAAACACTTCACCAATTAATTTCAAACCCTTGGCTCTTGCAACTCTGACGTTCAATGGTACTTCCTTGTCCTGCAATATATTGTCGCAAACACCACGAACTGTACTTTGAATTTCAAATCTTGAACCTGACCATGCAGCTGCCAACACTTTACCCATTAAGTATTTTTCCATTTCTGCAATATCTTCGGCTGTATGCTTTTCAGGTACCTTTTCTTCCTCTTTCTTTTCTTCGCTTTTGATACCTTCACCTTCTTTGGTGACTTTATCAGTACTGTTATTTGCAGCAGCAGCTTCCTTCTGTTCTTTCTCTTTCTTCATCTCTTCAATTTCTTTTTCGATCTGATCGACCTCTTTAGCCTTTTGCCTTGCTTCAGCTTGTTCTTCGGCTTCCTTCTTGGCATGATATTCATTATCTTCTTGCATTTTAGCATACTCTTGCATCGTCAGTTGAGCATCCAACGCACTAGTTATAGTTTTGAAGGTATCTCTGACAACACCACCTTTTTCTTTTACTGACCACCAAAGACCACCGAAACCCAAGAATGTTTGGTTCTTTAGGAAGATTTTCAGCTTGGTCTTATACACAGACCCAATGGTATGTAATATTTCCAAACCAAAACTTTCCATTTTCAATGATTCCGCCTCGTACTTCAATTTCTGTTTGAATGATTCTGCAACATCTTCCTTCATATCTGTTTCAGTAAATAACGAAAGCTTGTCAATCAATTTTTTAGATAACTCCTCTCTCATTTCGATTTTCTTTATCCTACATTCTTCTTCGAATTTTTCAAGCTCTTCTTTCCGTTTAAGCTCTTCCTTTTCTTCCTTGGTCAATTCCTTTTTACCTCCGTCTTTTGTGGCTACATGTCCTCCGCCAGACGTATCTTCCAAATATAATTTTTGTGTCTTGTCACGTAACTGAACATCTTCTTCATCATATGAGCTGGAACCCTTAACAGCACCACCTGTAGTAGTTGCTGAAGGAGTAGCATTCTGTGCTTCGGATTCACCACTTTGCGTCCTCGACTCATCGGCCGTCTTTTTTTCTTCATTTGCATCCTTCTTCTCCTCATCTCCATAACCTGACAACTCAGCAGACTTACTTAACTCCTGAAGCAACGATAATTCCCCAATCCAGTCTTTAAAGGCATCTCCTCCAAAAATCATAGAGAAAAACTCTGATGGATCTTCAAATCCTTCGCTTGGAATCGACTCTTGTTTACCATATTTATCATACTTTGACCGCAAATTGTCATCAGACAAAACCTGGTACGCCTCCCCAACTTCTTGGAATTTAGCTGCTGCTGTAGGGTCTCCTGGATTTTTATCTGGATGAAGTTTGATTGCAGCTTTTCTGTATGCCTTCTTTATGTCCAACGAAGTAGCATCGGGCTGAAGGCTCAATAAATCATAATACGTAGTATCTACCACCATTGGTTCAAACTAATCAAGAGTTCTTTCTCTAATACCAACAATATTGACTAAAAATCCTTCAATTCTGGTAATATGGTGCAAATATCACCTTCTATACATTGTCTGTGGCAATTTATCACAAGATGACATGAAATTTACGCGCACGACTTTCTGATGATTCAAAGATAACCACTTATACTAGTATTAGTTCATAATTTACGTACTTTAGTTCTAATATTATATGAATTCAATAGTTATATACAAGAAGAAGATTAAGCTGAATAATATACTTTCCTCAAATCGACTAATCTCTTACCTCTACCAGCAGCAAGGTCCTCTAAAGGTCTTTGCTTGGTCAAGGCTTCAACGAAACCCTTAGTAACGTTCATTGGGTTTCTAGACTTATAGATCTTACCTCTCAAGTCCTTGATACCAGCAGCCTGACAAACTTCGAAGATGTTAGGGTTGACTCTCAAACCAAACCCGGATGGAGCCGACTTAATGAATAATTTGACGGCATGGAATTTGTATTCGATGTCACCAACAATAGTTCTCTTTTCATATCTTGGGATAGGAGTCAAGTTCTTTACGGCGTTCCAGTGGGCCTTGACTAATGCAGTTCTCATTCCGTCCCTTGACTTACCCTCGCCTAAACCAATCATGCCATTCTTGTCACCCACGACAGTCAAGGCGTAGAAGTTAGGAATTTTACCTTTAGAGGTCTGACACGAAACCCTCTTCATTACAATTGGACGCACGTAAAGGTTGGATATGTAACGTTGATCCAATCCGGTCAACTTCGCTAATCCCTCCGCGATTTCTCTTTTACCTTTTAACGAAAATTTTTTATTAGGACCAGCTTCAGGCTTGAAACGAAACGCTAAGTCGGTTCTGTCCGCTGCTTGGATTTGAGGGATAGGTGGATATGGAGACCGATTCTTGGATTGGTTTGGATATATAATAGGCTCTGTCCACTTTGGATCGGTGGTCGAGTAGTCAGATGAAACATCTGATGGTGCTACTTTCGACTTGGTCTTTTCTCCCTGTTTTTTCAACTCTAATACAGTCTCTGGGTCCACCAATGACTCAGTAATCTTGATACTTTGTAACAACTCTGGTGTGTAGAACTTGGACAAAAAATCAACATGCTTGTCAACTTTTGATGTTTTACTACCGATAATGTTGGATGTAGAAAATGCCTTGCTCCCTCTTATTATACTCGAGGGACCAGGTAAACGAAATGTACACTTGAACATCCTTATTTAGTCCTTGGTTTCCTTGATTCTATTAGCATAGTAATAAATTTGTGAATTTTTCACTTTTTCAAATTCCGAGATTTTCATTACCCGGATTTTTATATTGCCAGGATATAATAGTTGATTTTGCAATCAACTACATCCTATAATTGGTCCTTGGAGTATCCTGATAGACAATGGAACGAGTTATTTATTGGATTGTGGATGTAATATATAAAAAATATTATATTCAAAAAAAAAAAAAAAATTGGTAGGAGTTATCTCAAGATCTGATCCACGGTACTTCAGTTGACCAGGCATATGAGATAAAGAATTGATGTCCTAAGTCATGTAGTTATAATAATAATCTTTCAGGAATAGCCGAACGACTAAGATAATAGAAAAAATTAATCGTGGTATAGCAAACATATATTATGCAAATGCTGAAAGAGTATTATTTAGCTTTTAGTTATATTGATTTATTGGAGCTTAAAATTCATCTCCATCAGCACCTTTTGTGCTGACGCATGGATTATTCTCTGCTTATGATAACACTACTATTGAAAAGTTCATCAAGGTAGCACCCTCTACCATACAGACCAGCCGCATAATATTTTCCTGACTTTTCAGCACCGGGGTAACTGCCTATCAATTGATACTTCGATGATGAACACGATGTTCCGTAGGGGGAATTTCTACTATTATCGGTCTTCTGCGTTATATTTCAAATGTAAAATTTGTATATAAATGTTGCATATGTACGGCATGTCAAGGTTCCAAAATCGATATACCGAGTAAATACAAAGAGGGCCATCGTCTTCCAGTTACAAAAGATGCCTTACGTGGTACTATATAATATTGTTAGTATTTCACGGCTTGACAGCTCATACGTAGTCGCTGACAAAGCCCCGGCTCCAGTCCCTCTTTCCCAATGGTACCCCCTCTTTTCGCAAGATAGCGTAGGCCATCGAGACATGGAAATAGACATATGGCATATTCCACGAGCCAACCACAGCATTGACTGGAACTTAAATCGCTTTGTTCCGAAGGGCGAAAGAAGTTGAAGTTTCACCGAATCTGTTGACCTTGTCTTTGTTTGTCTCATCTAGGCGCCTTAGGGCCAGGTCTATGCGAGCATGCATCTTGTCGTAGGTATCCAGATCTTCTTCAGGTTCAGCATACTCTTGACCGGAAAGTTTCGCAGCCAATGAATCACACAGGAAAGCAGTATATTGGACTTGGAAAGTGAGTGGTTTCATGTCCTCAGCGAGGCAAGCCTGTGAAGAAGGTGGCTGAATTGGGGTGTTTCTCAGCTTCGGTGAGGATTCTCTTGAGAGATGTGAGAGCGCCCTTGGCCATTACAACGGTTGCATCGTAGAGAGTGTAGGTCATAATGATTGGTAAACTTTTATGTGGTCTAGTTAAAACTTAATCTGAGCTATTAAGCTTTGAATGTTAATGGTTCCAAAAGGACTTCATATCTAGAATCTCAAAACTCGACCAAGTCAGCGTACTTAGAGTAAGAACACAATGCACACCATGCGGTATTTATTGACGTTTCGTTTTATAGCGTTTATATGATGAATAGAGTATGAATAGACTCATCGTGGTGAACTTTTGGTATATACCGCCTTGTCCGTAGACTTAGTACTGGCAAGTATATTTTATGTAGGTAATAGAGCCATGACTCTATAAGCTTTCCAAATCCTGCTCTCTTCGATAATCTGAATCTGACTGGATATCAATTTTTCGAAGGCCATCGCTGATAGGGTGTATTAATATATATGCTAGACCTCTTGTTCTCTTATAAAATATTTTAACAAGAAGCGAGAAGTATGTACTCTTATATTATTATTTCTAGTGTTATTGAAAGTTCTCCCTCTCATGGCCTTTGATAATTATTGCACGCAGATATAGTTAATGCTGGAACAGAATCAGATATCTCAAAAGTGTCTGCTAATAATGAATTTCAGATGTAAAATCTCAAATATAGCATCTTCATATTCGTAGAGGGTTGTCATGTATTACAACAATTATTATACATCTGTATGTTTTAAAAAATCCATGAAATCCAATTGTTCAACCGGCTCTGAATGTTCTGTCGTACTTGACCATTTTCTATCGTTTGAGATCGTATAATTGTTCGTACGAGTATTAACTGCTGGACGGACATTTGCAAACAGAAATGGTTTCTCATTTGGAACACTATTATTACTACCAGTTATACTATTCTCTCTAACCTCTGGCGTAAGAATAGTCTTCTGTCCCGAAAGAATACCAGAAAAGTCATGCATATTAGCCTGTTCCACACAATAAGCTTCATGCTTCAAATGATTAATATTCTCAGATTGACGAACTTCCAACGGTTTTGGTAAGGAGAATAATGGGAGAAACGATATTAACCTACGCCAGCGTGGATACTCATAGTTTTCAGTTTGTGATTTGTCTACTTTTATCGTCGTAATCTTCCATGGTTTCTCTCTAATTAAAAATACCGCCGTATCAACAGTACAATTGAATGGCTGCATGAACGCAGCAGTGCCGTTCATCCATATATGCGGTTTTACAGATAATCCAAATCTCAAATCCATTCCATGTACTATGGTTGTGAAGATCCATAAGAGAAGGTATGATGCAGGATAGATAAATATCGCCCTCATCTGCCATTGAGCTTGCATTCTGCGGGCCCTGAAATGTTGTATGGTTTCTTGGCTTATATCGCTCTGCAATGATGAACGATTCATACTTTTTGATTCATCATTTTTCGTAGTAAGCTTGAAAAAGAACAAATATCTCATTAAGTTTTTGAACGTTCTTGTAAACCTTTGTCGCCTAGTCCGGGAACCATAATTGGCCGCTAGCGTATTTTCAACATCGCTATACTGCTTCTTCACATGTCGATAAATGCAGCAATATATAACAATTATTGTTGCCATGATTATGTATCGAGGAATCCAACTCAAAGCCAATCGATACCAAATCGGTCGACTGGGAGTATAACACCAATTGGTTAACGGTACATAACCATGATCACTAACAAACGGTATCGCGGCTAGCACGACCGGAAACAATATTGACACCACGTAAACTGAATGTCTGTATCGATATAATCCACCTTCATAATTATCACCACGCTTGATTCTATTATTGGGTCGATACACCAACAATGCAACATGAATCGCAAAGCTCAAGATTGCAATATCGGACCCTTCTATCGCAAACGCAGTGAAAAACCCTGCCACTTTGCAGAATTTTAAGTCATCATAAGCTGCCATGTTTGCCATAACCTTCGCTGGAAAAACCAATAAAAATACAGCCTTGATCAAGTCATGTAGGATTAAGAAAATAACCAACTGATGCCTGAAAACCCGTTTTCTATAATCAATAGCCAAAAAAAAATATACTCCAATAAACCCAGCAACTATTGAAATTGAGGCCGAAATTATTGATATTAACCTCTGTCTATCAGCCTGTTGAGTAGTATAACGGCCAAGATCAGCCGAGGACGGCCACTCTGAGCTTGATTTATAGACATTAGAAATTGTTCCAACTGATGATGTAGATGGTTGTACTAATTTCGCATTTCTATTCATGTACCCCATGAAATAAGTCTGATAGTGAAACAAAAACTATCGATTGTGGACCAATTCTTACAGAAAGAGACTTGAATTAAGTAAATAATAAGTAAATATAGTATGGTCATGCAGTCCTTCGTTCTAAAACTAATAGGCCCTGAAATCGAGCATGTCATGCTACTTTATGTGAGGATCTGCTTCTCGCTTACTAAAATATTGCCGTCAATGCAACTTCATAACAGTAAGCTTTGATAATACATGTTACTCATCATCTATGCCCAGACTTTCCGAAGTTTATTATTGTACAGGCGACATCTGCAGTTCTAGAGCAATGCAATCACAAAGTTCATGCTTATCGATGATGGTGTAGGGGTGTCGTTGACGATAGCTTTGCAATAGAGGCCTACAATTATCATTACACTTCATGCTAAAGCATTACTGAATATATTCGTATATAACTTTCTATAAAATAGGCTTAGCATGTGAATATAGTCTTCTGAGACTTTTGCAGAGTACTTTATCTCCAAGATAAAGTATTTTATTTACCAAAAAGTTATATAATCAGATTACATGCTCTTAGTCTGGTAAATGTAACTAATAGCTAGATGATAATTTAACCATTGAAAACAATCCAACATTAAGTAAAATTTACAAACTCTAATTATTCAGATTCGAATATTAATGAATATTATAGTAAAACATATGGAAAGCCATCTAGATTATATAGGCTTACAAATGCCTATTATATAAAACACAAAAAGCTAGGTATGGTGAACCTCAAAAATTCGATGAAACGATTTGTATGTATCCGTAATCGATTCAACCCATGGGTGTTATGACCGGTGATTCAGGTCTCAGGGGGCTGAGCTGTAATTCAGAGATCGACTTCTCGTTCTTTTGTTCTCCGTTATTTTGTTCTCCGTTCTTTTGTTGTAATTCGATAACTTCCATTTTCAATCTCTCAACTTCTTTCTCTAATCTTTTACCAAAGACATCAATATAGTAGGTGGCACCATTATACGAAGCCCAGATAAATATAAAAAACATGAATGCACCACACGCATGCTTATACCTGAACCAAATTGGACAAAAACTCATGGTTAAGATTTGATATCCGAATTGAATCAAGGTAAAGGCAGCTATTTGCATCCACGTATATGGTAATGAATTTACAAATTTACCCAACACATCGTTCTTGTTTTTCTTCTTGAGGTAGGTAAATGATGTCACTTTACCCTTTTCAATCTGCTCTTTCCTCTTGATAGTGATAAAGTAATGGTAACAAACCTGCCAAAGAGTGTAGTAGATGGAAGTCCAAATTATACCGTTAATAAAGTTCCAGTGGTCAATACCAGCCACGGCTGGGAATCTGGTGGCCCTATAATCTTCAGGCAATTCGTGCACAATAACGAACAAGGTCACTGGGGGCATGATGTGTATAAATGAACTCGTGGATTTTTCGATGGAATGCAAAACAAGCGAATTTCTCCATGTAATCACAGCAAAAGACAATGTTCCCATTGCCAACGAAAATACCGACACGAAAAGCAGTCGTGATTCTGGAAACCACCAAATAAATACAATCAACAACAAGTTGACATAGTAGCATAAATCGGCCAAATAATATTGAAATGAAAGCTTAAAGTATGTGTAGAACCTAATTGGCATCAACACACAGAATAATGCCGTGTGGAACACATGAAACCACTGTGGGTACTTTCCGATCAAGAATCCGCATGTGGCAATCAAGCTTATCGCCATTGCATAGAACATCTTCTCGGTGGTCGAAGACCTCAAGCTATCGTGAAGTCTTTTATCAAACTTCCCCAAATTAGAAAATAGATTCTCATTGAGCCTCATCAACTCAGAATTCGAATCGGACTTTCTTGCATCCTCCTTAAGCCTCATCAACTCAGAATTCGAGTCGGACTTTCTTGCATCCTCCTTAAGCTGCTGAAACCTCTGTTTCGTCTTCTCTTTCATCCGGTTGAACTTCTTCTTGGTGGTATCACTCACCATATCCACGTCGAACCCAAAGTCGAAGTCCGACAAAAAGAGCATCTTGGACAAATCAATAAACGACACACTGGCCGAAGAATCGCTTCTCTT
This sequence comes from Debaryomyces sp. S3305, assembly GCA_024586305.1. Taxonomy (NCBI): domain Eukaryota; kingdom Fungi; phylum Ascomycota; class Pichiomycetes; order Serinales; family Debaryomycetaceae; genus Debaryomyces; species Debaryomyces sp. S3305. Next base: position 162,283 of record JAMYHY010000052.1, read on the forward strand.
CAATGTATACGTGCTGCTGCTCTCATCATCATTTATGTCCGCAGATTCATCCCTATTATCCTCTTGCTCGTTCTTTCGACGCAAATTAACTTCCAGTAGCATAGAACTTTCGTCAATATCACTCGATCCAACACTAGAAGCTGAACTCATTCGTCTTTTGTTAAAATTACACTTCCACTTAATGTTCCTAACTGAAACTTGTGACTGTGATGATATATGTCCCATTTTTGTAATTTTGTGTAATGGAATCCTGATTATGCCTTACAGCTTACTAGCAGTATAGATCTTCGATAAAACTACCAAATAGCAAAAGAATATAATATACTACATCTTTAGAATTATACTTTATTATTACCAGTATCAATCATAACATTATAGCGTTATGTATGGGTATTAATATCAAAATAAATACATGTGGTGTACAAACCTACCACGTTTCCCAATCACAATGGCTGTTAATACCACTTAGTAAGAAATTATGCGAGTCGATGACCATCAAACGATGCGTTTTAGTCGCTTGACGTGATTCCTAGTAGAGCAGTTGTTTTCACGAGTAATTAGGGACTAGCAGAACAACGGGTTTATATTGGACGGAACCATTTCCATATTAACCCGCACGTGACCTTTTCCGAAAGGTTGATAAGTATTGGTATTAGGCCAAGAAGACGAAATTTCAGGGTCAAAAGGGCAGAATAAGGAGCAAGAACGACATGGGGAACCAGAACTACAAGCCGTTGAACTTCTTTGCTTTCAACTTTGCTGGATTTGCGTGCATTGCGTTAGTGGTGTTCCTTTCGTCTACGCAGCCGTTCTTCTTAGACCTGGTGGTACGGGCAGATGATAAAAAAATTGGCAGTCTTATCGGGGCATTGGGGTTTATTGATGAATTGGCATCGGTTGTGACAGCGCCGTTGATAGGGACGTTCTGTGACAAGGTGAATAATATGGTGTATTCTTCTAGGATGAGGATGGTCGGAGGGACGAGGACCATCGAATTTGCGGGATTCGGGTTGATTGGAGTGAGTTTGATAGGATACGCCAAATTGGGAACCAGCGTGGACTGGTTGTATTTATGGAGGCCTATTTTTGCAGTTGGGGTTACAGGATGCATGAGCATGGTGACGGTGATGTTGAACGAGTTATCGAACTCCGACTTTAGATTGGCGTTCTGGAAGAAGCATAACGAAGTAGTGGAACATGAGTTTGAAGACAGAGAGACGCTCGAGCCTGTCGGATCGCATGCCGTAGAGGAGACTCCGATGTGGGAGGAAGGGAATAAGAAACATGGAAGATATGCTGCTTGTATTGGAATATCGACCGGTTTGGGGGCCATTTTTGCGGTGTCTTTCTTCCTTCCAATGCCAGCCAAACTTTCGGATTCACTTTCCATCCCCATCAAAGAGGGCCTCCAGAAGTCTTATTTGATTCTAGGATGCTTATCATTTATCGTGGGGGGCATTTTATTAGTGTCACTTTATGACTCGACGAGACACAACAGTACAATACCACATGTAAATAAAACTGGCTATTTTAGGTTACTTTATGAAGGGGTTCTTGCGTCTAAGGGCAACATTCGAATTCAATTGGCATACTTGGGGTCATTTGTGGCTCGGTCAACGACTGTAGTCATGGCGGTATTTATTCCACTATTAGTGTACAATTTCTACTACAAGAGTGGATTGTGTGGTTCCGATGGGGATGATATTCCATCCAAACAAAGCTGCCGTGATGGATACGTGTTTGCAGCAATATTGACTGGTGTTTCCCAAACAGTAGCTTTATGCTCAGCTCCATTATGGGCATGGCTCATAGACCATCCACTGATCGGAAGCACCAAGTCATTATTCATCTCTTCATGTCTAGGGATCATAGGCTGCTTTGGGTTGTGTATTTTGGGTTCCAAATCTGATATCTACGACCCCAGAACCGCTGGTTCTTTCATAGTTGTGGCTTTCATAGGCTTATCACAAACAGGGGTTATGATTACGAGTATGAGCTTCATCAGTAGTTTAAAGAAATCTTTGGACTCGACTGATACAATCGGTAGCATAAGTGGTTTATACAGTTTATGTGGTGGACTAGGCATTTTGATCATTACAAAAGTCGGAGGTTTATGGAGTGACCACTGGATTTTGGGTCCGTTCTTTGTTCTAGGCTTGTTCAACCTTGCATTGACCATAGTATCCGCTATAGGCTTGTAAGCATGGCTATAGGGTTATTTTAAATATATATATATGGTAGACTTGAATCAACAAAACTTCTCACGTGAATCCATTCAATGAAAATTTCGCTATAGTAGAGACTTCTTTGTCTTCGAATCATAGTCAACAGATACAAGCAGTAAGGATGATTGAGGTTCTATTGACAGTAGTACCATCCATTTGTTGGATTATTTATCGCTGTTATCAACTACTTCAAACTCCGGTGGAAGGGCTAATCGAGGATTTGAATATCGAAATTCCTCATGCACCCAGTATTTGCATTGATTCAATAACCCACACTTCCGTGGTTATTCACTGGGATATCGAGATAGCATCCGATGAAAGCCTTATATATGTGCTTTTGATCAATAACCAAGAAGGTATGTTAGACAAAATGTTGGAGTAATTTTTTGAAGCAATACTAACCAAAATAGCGGCAACAATGGGTGTCACATCATGCCAACTTAATAACCTTCTTGAGAACAAATTGTACCAGATTCAAGTGGTAGCAATAAATGTGGTTACTAACTTCAGGTCTCAATCCGCTCCGGTGTTTATTGAGACTTTACCTAAGCCTGCAAACAAGCTTCAAAGTAATAGGACATTACCCATGATCACTAACAATGAGATCAAAGTGTCCAAAATTAGCCAACTTAGGGACTCTGATTCGGAATCTTCTAAAGCTAACTTACCTATGTATTTAGAGCCAGAAGATGTGAAAGCTAACAAATCATCTGAATCATTGAACGAATATCTTTTAGTCTATCAAAATGAGTTACGCAAGGCAAAGGAAGAGTATGAGTTGAACCATAATCAACTTAGTCAGGAAATAGGCAAATTGAACCAAGACCTAAAATTTTATAAGAAGGAATACGAACAAGAAGCTGGGTCTAAGATGAGGAAAGATATCAACGTCAAGGACTTAGAAAAGAGGAGAGATAATTTAACTTTCCAAAAAAGTAAGATTGCTAAAGAGTTGAAATCTTTCGAATCGATGAATGATATTCATAAGTCAGAATTAAATGATTTGAAGAATAAGATCAAGAAATTGACGGAAAGAAAACAACAGATTATGAGATACGAAAAGACTGACCGACTGAAAATTGATAAACAAATCACTAAAGTTATGGATGAAATAGAATTAATGAAAGTAGAGAATGATAAAATTGAAGACGTTTGCAAAACTTTAACTTCGGAAAAGAAAGAGATGTCTATTGCGTTAAACAATCTTAAGCCAATAGTTGAATCATTTAACAGTGAAATCATTTTTAATAAAGAAGGAAATTTAACTCCGAAAGCTAGTGAGCTATTGGATAAGTTATACAATCTTCAACCGTCTTGGGCGAACGATATTACAAATGAAATCTATAGTTCAGTCAATTTTGAAATTAATTGGAAATCAACGTTCAAGGCGGAAATTCGGAAGTTTTTATCAATTCAACACAGTTTTGAAATCGCCAAAGTAAACCAGGATAAAACATACCAACCAGTTAAAATGTCTGAGCATCAGGCTAGTATAGAGTTTGGCGGTTTCAGCAACGCATTGCCTAAAAAACATAAGCGAAGCTTTTCTCCTTTGGCCTCTCTGCAATCACCAATGAATGATGAGAATAACAACGGTCAAGGCAAGGAATGGTATAACTTTTACGGCCAGGTTTATTCGAATGATTCAGCCGAACAGCTTCAAGGTATGCCAAACCAACAGCAATTTCCCGAACAGTTTGATTCAATGCCATCGCAGGGTATCACATACGATGATTCTGTTTACAGTCAAATAAATAACGGTTTCCTTAATTCGCCCGTCCAAGAGGATGCGGTGCTACAAACAGATTTATTGAACCAGGACATTTTAACGCCTAATTCGTTATTGATGAATAATGAGTCGTATTTTGGCTATCAACCTTCGTTACCCAATCTCAACACTGTGTGGAATTCAGGAATAGATACAAGAATGAACACTAACATGAATACTAACATCCCCAATGCGAACATCAATCACCCCAGCCTCAACAACGGTTTGTCCGGTGCCAATTCCAATATGAGCAATTCTAACATCAACGGTTTACCGGGCACCAATATGTCCAACTCCAATTCGAGCTTGAATTTCGGGTTGAACAATATGCAGCCAGACTTGAATAATCACTACAATAACGAATTCAATGGAAAATATGGTGATTTACAAACGCCCTACAACGACTTGAACAGATTACCGTACAATCCCGACATCAGCATTTTCAACCCCGTGATGGACCGCAGTGTATCGAGCCTCAATAACAAGTACTTTGCTCCCCAAAATCCGGAAGTTGAGCTCAATGACACTCCTACGTCTACAACAAGCAACAATCCGATCCCGTCACCGATAGGCTCCTTGCTTTCTCCGCCACCCCATGCCACTCACCACCAAAAGGACTTTGGCAATTTATGGCTAGACAAACCCTACGCTCTGCACAATAGAACCGTATCGGGTTCTAACTCCCAGATTTGGAGAAATGACCAACCCTTGGGTCAAAATCGTAATTTCAATTTGCAGTTGTTTTCGTCAACACCTTCGTTAAACAAAAACGAAAGTGACCTAGACTTGGGCCAGAATACCTAAACTCCGGCACCCCTGTTTATACTGATTCCCAATATCCACACTATATATACATATTGACTCTATATTGACTCCATACTGACTCGTGTATTTATTGTAGGCATTTACCTCGCTTCTCTCCACCTCCAATATCTATTTACATTTTGTATATGAAAAAAACCTGGTCTATTGTTAGCCCGTTGAACGTTTCTCTTTTGTTGAACGGCATTTTTTTTCGCAGTCGGCATAAATGGAAAAGTTGCGAATTTTTTGGCTGATGAGGTTCCAAAATTATAAAAGCCGCATATTACAAATAGGAACTTATAAATACCTCTAGTTGACATTTTTCTCAACGGCGTGTCATCTCATCACATATATATATAACATTGTCCGGGGAGGTTCATTTGGAATAAAGTATAGAGAAACAAAGCCACTCAATAGTACAAAAATACGATTATAGGCCCAAGATGACAGTAGAAATTGCACCAGAATATTCTACTCATAATGAATTCAGAAGTGATACTTTCACCGTGCCAACCAAGAGCATGTTGGAGTCCATCCAAAACAGCACTTTTGGAGACTCAGTGTATAACGAGGACAAGACTACATTGATGTTAGAGAAGAAGATGTGCGAGTTGACAGGAAAACCAGCTGCTTTATTCTGTGTTAGTGGAACATTATCCAACCAAATTGGATTGAGAGCCAACTTGTTCCAGCCACCATATTCAATTTTATGTGACTACAGAGCACATGTTTTCATTCACGAAGCCGGCGGATTGGCTACCTTGTCACAAGCCATGGTACACCCGGTACATCCTTCTAACGGAGTATACTTGACGTTGGAAGACATTGCTGAAAATATCACTCCAGACGATGGAGACATCCATGCGGCACCTACTAAGCTCATCTCATTAGAAAACACCTTACACGGAACTATAATGCCTATAGAAGAGATTGCCAGGATCAGTGCTTTTGCCAAAGAGAATAATATTAAATTGCATTTAGATGGGGCCAGATTGTGGAATTCTGCCGCGGAAACGGGTATTTCAATCGAGAAATATTGCTCATACTTCGATTCAGTTTCGTTATGTCTTTCGAAGTCGATCGGAGCTCCAGTCGGTTCCATTTTGGTTGGAGAGCCTACCCTCATTGCTAAGGCAAACCATTTCAAGAAACAAAACGGTGGTGGTATCAGACAAGCCGGCATTTTGGCGTCGATGGCTATGGTGGCTATTGATGAGAATTTCGCAAAATTGCCTTACTCGCACACCCTCGCTAAAGATGTCGCAAGCTTCTGCGAAGGTCACGGTATCGCTTTGGAAAGTCCGGCTCATACCAATTTTGTATTCATTGATCTCGTCAAAAACAAGATGGATGATTCATTACTCATTGAATTAGGTAAGAAGTACAATGTTAAGTTGATGGGTGGTAGAATCGCATTCCACTACCAGTTATCGGAAGAAAGTGTGGAAAATGTCAAAAAGGCTATATTGGAATGTTACCAAGATGCATTAAAAAACCCATACACCAAAACCAAGTGTAACAAGAAAATGTACAATTTTGATGCCATCAAGAATTCATTAGTCTCTAATTAATATATAAGCATCCAATAATGAGAGTGTCTCATCAACCCTATTAATATACGTTGTACGATCTAGAAGCATAGCAGAAATTCGCGACCTGTATTGTCTGATTTATTTGACACACAGAAACTGTCGATT
>JAMYHY010000053.1:0-163271 GCA_024586305.1 Debaryomyces sp. S3305
GCACGGACAGTTGGATCGACTTCTAAAGCCTTAGCCTTTCTGGCGATCTTGTCGTTGGCCTTAGAACCCATGATACCGCCACCCCAGTGTTTCTTGGAGTCTTCGTACTTTTCGATGAAGTTAGCGTTGATAGTAGAAACTAACTTGGCTAATTCAGCTTCGTCAGCAGAGGTGACTTCAGTTAAAGCAGCGACGGAAGAGGTCTTCTTGTGGACTAAAGTACCTAATCTAGCCTTACCCTTCACAATGGCGTATGGAACACCCATCTTTCTACATAAAGCTGGTAAGAAGATGACTAATTCGATTGGATCGACATCATTGGCAATCAAGACTAACTTGGCCTTCTTGTTTTCGACTAAGGAAACAACGTGGTTTAAACCGTATTTGACGACAACTGGCTTTGGAGAAGCATCTCTGGCAGACTTACCTTCGGCAACAGCGGCAGCTTCCTTGGTTAATCTTTCCTTCTTTTCAGAGGCAGTTTCTGGTCTGTATTTGTTGAATAACTTGAAAGTTTGGGCAGCGGTGTTCTTGTCCAAAGTGTTTTGGAATTGAGCAATAGCTGGAGGAACCTTCAATCTCAAAGACAAGATCTTCTTTTGTCTTTGTAATCTAACGTATTCTGGCCATCTGACAAATCTAGATAAATTTCTCTTTGGTTGGATATCTTGACCAATACCGAAGTTCTTTGGTCTAGATTCAACTAATGGGTTCTTAGAAGAAGCAGTCTTGGTGGACTTAGAAGCTAATGGTGCTGGAGCGACCTTCTTACCTTTTGGAGCCATTTTGATATATAATAACTTAAACAAGCAACTCTGTTTGTAGATTGTGAATTTTTATTGTAGCTGAATTTTTCACTATAGCGAGCAGAAGCTCGTCACAGAAAAAAATTCTACGAATCCAATCCTGTACATAAATGCGGTTCCGTTTCGTCATGTGATGAAATGTGACTGCGTTTCGATGTATGAGCTTTTTGCAGTAATAGCTCAATATGATAGTTAGGGATGTCTGTTTATTGATCATGGGGCGATAATAAAGGTTAAGTTAAAGGTAAACAAAACCGAAGCAGAAATTTAGGATAAGGTGAGGTTAAGCAATTAAATATCATCTAATGAGTTTGATTGTTCGAGGAACAGTTCAGCCTCGTAGTTTTTTGCTTTGTAAAGCATGTCACTAGTAGACTACACAATAATATTTATGTAATTCATATCTTTTATACCTAAATTCCAGAAGTAGGTGCATATAAAATTAAAGAATGTAAAAAAGCGCACAGATACGCCATTCGAATGTAAATAGTGAATTAAATGAAACGTATTAAAATAAGTGTATTAAAACCGAAGTATAGGGCCATCGGCCAGTCTCTTCATCCACGGAAGTCTATTTAGCATTAACATGGATGGTTTTTTTTCCTTTTTTGCTGCATGCGTGAAATTAAATTATTGTTAGCTGCAATCGAGCCACCTGGAGTTACACCATCCCTTGACGGTATACTGCAGTTTGGTATTTCCTCCCTGCGGAGATTGATCATTGTAAAAACATTTGCTATTACTCAAGACCCCTGCTGGTTTGGTGTAGTAATGGCTGCCTGCTTCAGCCACTCTTTTCTTGTCGTCCACGTACACGTAGTTCGACGAGTCGATGTATGCGCCTGGACAATTGTCAATTCTGGGTGGAAGTATCACGTTGTCCCATAATTTGTCTCGAGACAAGTTCGATACGCTGATGATGTTGTAACGACGGTGGAACTCTTTTGAGGCACGTGACTTGTTAATCACGTACGACAACTCCTGACTCGAATATGAAGACGGTAAGGTACTTCGACATCTCGCCTCGTAGTCGATGGCATATAGCCGGAGAAAAGATGAGTTCATGCGAGAGTCCCTGCCTCTGTACTCGTTTCCACGAGGCAATTCCAGTGGTGGATGCATCAAACTTCCTGATGCGCACTCGTGCGTTGCGGGTCCTTCCAAATGCGAATCCTCGTCTGCTCTCTCGTGACACGTAAGGCCTGGAACTGCGTCGTCTGTCATTCTGGGGGATAAGTAGCCAGGATGTGACAACACCGAGTAAGAGGTCCTGTGGATCGATGTCTTGAGCACCCTAAATGCACGGGCAAAATTTGACACTGCCAGGCCCTTCATACGGGTCTTCTGGTTCTGCAGCCTTGTCGTACGCATGTCTTTGTTCAAGCTGCTCAAAAGACTATCGGTGGCCAAAATGTCCGGCTTCAAGCTACCATCAAAAGGGATGTTCACGGGCGAGATGTTTGAGTCAGATACCGATTTCTTGGGTATGTAGTGCAATGAGCTCACCGATTTTGGTGCATTTGTATTGCTCTCACTTGAGAAAATGGAACTCCACGATTCGGATAACGCCCCGTCTTCATGGCAGCTCCCCGTCAAATTTCCATAGTCTTCATCGTCGTATTCCGAAACGTCGCCTTCGTCATCACTCAAATTCTCATATATACTCGCCTCATCATCTATCTCTACCATGCTTTCAACTTGGTCGACCTTCGTAAATAAGCTAACATACAGTACTATATTTCCAGCTTGGATATTACAAGTTTCGTTAACCAGCCCATCTTTCTCACAACAGCTTCTAGGCGTCCTTTGATACTGGTCGTATTTCATCCTATTAGAGTGACTCATATTCATGGTACCATCATGATAATAGTCTTCAGGTGCCCCACTCAATAGTACCGCATTTGCTTCATTTGCTACTCTTATAGGCCCTTCACCTCTGACTTCTTCAATAGGTCTACCCATAATACTCACAATCTATGCATTCATCAATAAAGTGAATATATATGTATATATATTATAATATTATGTTAAGAAATATAGAAGAAAAATATTAAATAGCAATTTTCTTTCACCAATAAGAGTAAACTGGAACTTTTTACTAAATACTCCTCTTGTGTTGAGTGTGCATACAAATAATTGCGTCCATCAATTGTCTTCCTTCGTATTTGTTGATACCCCGGACAAAACCCGAGAAGACCAAATGTAGTCTGTACTCTATACAAGTGGTTGCAACTATGGTCTATAAATGACATAGTTGTTTATGTAGATGTAAGATCATAACAAATGTCTTCTTGCGGCAGGCTCGGCGACTTCGTAGTCTAAATCGTCCAAATCGTCGAGCTCTAAGTCATTTCTGTTATCCGCCGTATTTGTGACAAAAGAATAATCATTCATGGGGGCTTTCTTACCGTAGAACTCATCGAATAATCGGTCGATGTCCTCTAACTCGGCACCCTTTGTTTCCGGGTAGAAGTAATACACAACAAACACTGAAATAATACAACTGCACATTGGGAAAATGTACATAACCCAGCCAATTGATTCTTGGAGGATGGGGGTGAGTTGACCAACGATGTAGTTGCTTAGCCAATTAGTGGCGGTGGAGAGTGAAACCCCCTTGGACCTCACGGCCAATGGATATACTTCTGGGGGAATCAAGAAGCCAATAGGACCCCAACTGTAGCCGAACGATGCGTTGTAAATGATAACGAGCATTGCCACCATTGATGGAGTGAATGATCGATTGAGGTACATGATGTAGGAGATGAGTGCAAAACATACTGCCATGGACAAGCCACCGCTTATAAGAATTGGTCTACGACCCCATTTGTCGACGAGAAACCAAGGAGGGATAGTGGACGCTAAGTATACCAAGCCATTGATTCCGGTCATCAATAGCGCTTTGGAGTCGTTGAAGCCTGCTTCGGCAAACACCATAGGGGCATAATATGATATGATATTGATGCCATTGAACTGAGCAAATGCCAATGCCGAACAGGCAATTAACACTCTCGTTAAGTAGTTAGAAAACATCTTACGCCAGCTTCTTTCAGCCTTTGGAACCAATTTTCTTTCGTTCAAAATCGAATTTTTGATCAAGAAGAACTCATTACGTGGTTTATCATCATCCGGCGAACTGTCGTATAATAAACATAATACATGGAAGCCTTGCTGGTCACTGTCGACATCAAGCAACCACCGAGGCGATTCAACCACAAAAAATCCTCCGAGAAGCAATACAAATGCGATTGCAACTTGTATAAATAACGGAAGTCTCCACGATAAGTTTGCGGCAAAGGAGTGAGGATTTTCTCTAGCATCGCCAATATCTTGAATAAAGTAACAGAAATAGTCTACCCACACACTTAATGCATATCCCGCTATATTACCAGTGAATTCACCACAAACTAATTTTCCTCTTTCTTCCGATGGAGAAATCTCACACTGATAAGAAGGAACCATGGTGGATAAAATACCCACACCAAACCCACTGATAACTCTTCCAACACTAAAAACGTACAAATTGGTAGCAAACGTTTGCAACAATCCTCCAACCATAAAAATGACCGTCCCCAACAATATCGTCCTCTTGCGGCCAAACCTGTCGGATATTTTTGACACAAGCATCGACGAAATCATAGCTCCTATTTCTAAAATGGATATTATAGTACCCACTTCCGATGAAGTTGGTTCATTAAAATACTTTATAAACGTAACAAACGTTAAAATTCCAGAACAAACCCCCTGCTCGTATCCGAACAATGAAACAAATAGCGAAACAAACGCAGACGTGAAGTACACCAACCTGTTCCCTTTAAACTTCAACTTCAGTGTATACTGTCTTGAATTAAAGTCTACGTGATCATATTGATTACCAAAATCATCGGTATACGTATTATTATCTGTCCCATCTGACGAATGCGACCCAAACTTAACCGGATCATCACTTTCGTCGTCAGTACTAGCCTTATGTTCGTGAAAAGATTCAAAGAGGGTCCTCTTGTCGCCAAATTCATCCTCTTCCAGAGTTAACTTCAAATTCTTATTACTTATAGGTCTTTGGTTCTCCTTCGTCAGTGAATTAGTTAATTGCTGGTTATGCGTCTGAGGTAAACCCGACACATCCAGGTTGAAAAGCAACGTATCTTCATCTGAAGTATCGTCATATGAATTAACAGATCTAGATACCATTCTCTAACGCGTATATACAACTTGATTCATTAAGATACTATACTGGTAATGTATTAGCATAAACATTAATAGAGACTTGGGGACTAAATATAAAAATATGGAGTGAGGGTCAGATTATCATAACCCTCTCCCAAAATTCCGAACAATCGTGTTGAATACATATATTAGGCGTAAATCCAAGACATACAATATATACTATATCAATAAATAGATGCCCAGTTGTTCTATTTTTGAGCACGCTTCATGTAGCTTTCAATGTAAAAAGCGGCAAACAAGGCAGTTAATGGGGTCAAGTAGGCCACATTAATGATTAATGGTAAAGCTTGGTCGGAAGAGCCAATACAGTTCGTGATCTGACCGGTTGATAAGTCTGTGTACCAAATGAACGCATGGACAACAGCTAATGAGCCACCGAGCACAAATTGGGTGATTTGCATTGATGTTAAAGTACGCTTGAACATGTTTGGAACCTTGATTTTCAAACATGATAAGGTGAAGTAGAAGTACATCAAAGAGTGTATGAAAGAGTTAAAAATGACAAAGATCCATATTGGAGGAGAACGATATCTGATACCAGCCCACATACACATCATGGCACCTGCGTGATGGTAACTTTGCAATAAAGATGATGGCCTACCCTTCAATAAAATGATAATGGTGTCCAAAACCTCGTAGAACTTTGATACATAGAACCAGAATCCAAACAGAAGCAAACCATCGAGTGGAGCTGACTTAGTGCTGAAAACACCAAGATCCAAGTCACACACCGATTGGAAAAATTGTTGGAAACGGCTGGGGTTCGTAAGCGGCTTCAAAGATTGTATATTCTGATAAATCGAACGGCTCATACCCACAAAAGTCCACACCGAGTACCAGCACAAGAATATATTGTGTAAGAGGACAAATAACTTAAATAATTTGTATTTGGCAATTGCAAATGGTGCTGCTGGTAGTCTCTTGATTTCCTTCTTTGTTAAGTCTTTGACATTTTTGTCCTTCATTGCTGTCTTTCTAACTTGTCTTTGGCAAATAAGTGGATTGACAAAGTGAACGAATGAAAAGTATACAATTGCTATGGTCAATGGAGTAGATGTCTTCATGCAAATTTCGTAAAACTTGACCAACCACTCTTTTTCAAACGGAGCTGGCGCCAAAGGAGTGTTTCCTTTAGGAAACTTCCATAAGTATTGACTTGGGAGACCAAACTCAACAGAATGATTCATAATTTTCATATTTATGGCCAATCTAAACTAAATGCAAAATATAAAATTTTGTCGGACTTATATACTTTTTTCCTGATTGTGCGGGCTGCATTTTAAATTTTTGTTGGATTTGGGCCTTTTCTATGATGCCGAGGAATAAAATCTAAACATAAATCGTATATATATCCTCCAACATTGTATACTTTTTAACGCTAATTATCGTAACGAGACAATTGTAACAATTTTCAATTTAGTTTAGTTTTGATCAATATAGGTGTATGTTGGAAAATATATAGTGGGGCGGCTTTAACATAATCAGGGAGCATGTAATTATCACATTTCATTATATACTATATGAATTACATGCAACTAAATTCTCCAGATGTAAGATGCCATAATCTATATGATATGGAATAATATACAGCAAACGGTATTCATTTCTTTTATTACCCAAATATTGGGCTTATCGCTAAAGAACTGCGAAAAAGAACAATGCAAATTTTTGTTACAGGTCGGACTACAATAAAATCAAAAAAAGAGACGTAAAATTCGTTACTAACCTATGTAATGAACATAATTGTTAATGGATTGTAGGGGAGTTGCATAGTCTATTCTTGGGAGACCAAGAACCGGGTTTTGGTTCTGGTTTTGGAGATATTTTTTAGATTTTCCACCGGTTGCATAATTGGTAATGGGCTTTAATTTGTTGGCCACCGGATTAGGTACTTCGATGATAGGGTTTAGTTGCATGTACAGTTTATCTAAAATTAAGAAGTTCTTCTCTCTCAAGTATAATGTCAAATTGCTAATCGCCACCGATATATCACTGGGTGCGAAAAAGCTCAACATTATCTCATGGTATGAGTTTTCGGTGGTTTTCACACTGACTTCGATTTTGAGCAACACCTTAAACGGTATTATGATTCTGTAATGAAATTCTTTATTAGACCTGCTGATTTCATTGTCGAATCTGCCGGGACAATAGGTAATCCTGAATTGATAATTTTGGGGTAAGAATTGACACAACTTCTGAGCACAAAGATAGGACTTTGTATCAGAACCTTTGATAGGAATGATTAATTTATCTGCATTACCAAATTCTTCAATGGATCCTGGAAAGTTGATATATGTATTGGTTTCGATCTCCAAGTTGTTTATGAATTTTAAGTTGTAGTTATGATTTACCATTAACACATAATGACATTTTCGCAACTCAAAATTGGTGGTATTATAAATAGTTCCTCCGTTGGTGACTGGTTTGTTATTCAAACAACAATGCATTACTAGCTGGTCGATTTCCTGTTTTACCAAGCTAATATTCTTCGAGTTTTTCTTCGGACATTTAATCAACACATTGTTGCATCTCTTGAACGAATAGAATATCTTATCTTGCGCTGAGTTAAAATTACTCGAAAATTTGATAAAAACGTTATATTTCTTCATAATGGACTGAATTATCGATCCACCATTACCAATAATCGACTTGTGAAATACTTCAGGAATATTAAATTTGAGTTCAGCAGGTAGTTCCAATTCAATTAATTGGATACCGGTCATCAAGTTACTGATTACCAGGTCACTATCACTAATTAATTTCAAGTCAATGAAAAAGTTATACTCATTAAACGGATTAAATTTAATGATAGCTAAATTATTTAACTGGTTCAAAATCTTGATTATCTTACCATTTTTCTTACCACTTATGAAGTCCTTTTGGTCGTTATTGATTTCAATTCGGAGATTGATTGTAAAATTATTCAAAATGCCACGCCAAAAATAATAATTTGCATTCAATTTACTTAGTATTTGCTTAATTTCTTGTCCCAGTCCATTGATTTCAATACCATATTGGTTATAGGTTATTATGCAAGTTTTCTTCAAATGCATCAAATTCAAAAGGTAGTACTCAAGTTCTTTGTTAAAACAGGTACGGAAATGGATATTTATAGTATAATAATCTGAGCTTAGCAAAGTGAGTTCATGTATTGATTCATTGATACTTTCAATTGATTGTCCTTGAACCTTAATCTTATAATTGTCGGCTTCTCCAAGAGAAGGTACTTGAATAAAAGTACCGTATTTGAACATTATACCTAAAATGTTAGATTGATTAAATAAAGTGATCAAATCAATTTTAACTTTGGTAAGATCGATTTCCTTTATGACGAGGGTGTTTTGTTCACCTAATATACGATTGATTAAATTGTTCAAAATGTCCTTAGTTATCAAAATCTGATAGATTTCTTTAGACGTGATCCAAATTTTAAGGCTCTTGGTAGTATTTAAGATTTTAGAATTGAATAATTCTGGCAATAAATCTGGGATATAAATGTTCGAATCCAGTTGTTTGGCAATTTGACTGAAATTAAACAATTCGATACCACCTATAATAGGAATTAATGACAAGTCAATATCAACTGAATCTATATGGAAACCATTTAACATGTTATCGATAAGGATTCTAACCTGAGACTCGGTGATGGTTATATTATCTTGATTTCCCAAAATATAAATATAATAATTTGTGCTTTTTTTATCGACATTCTTGAACTCAGTGTCTATATTATCAATTAATATTTCAACATTATATCTTAAACTCAATTTATTTAACATAACCAAGAATTCACATGGATCATTATCTAACTTGCGAAACTCATTGGTAGACAATTTAATCTGTTTATAATTAATTTGATTATAGCTTTGTAATATTCTAATTCTCGAGTCATTAATGAAATTTTTGGTACCATTAATAGATACTGTGATCAATTGGTTATTTATCTGTGGTTTAATTGTACTTATATAGTTTTCGCTTGTCTGACTGATTTTTTTTATTTCATTTTCAATTGACCCTAAATTATCAATTACTCGAAGATTATTTTGGACAGTAGAAGAAATTATATTCTCACCTACGTGATAATGATTCCATAGTCCATTATTTGTTTGAAAATACGTAGTATTGGATGAATTAACTAAGTAGCTGTATTCCAATGTAAGCAAAACTAAATTCTTGTCCATTTTATATTTGAATCTCCGTAAATTGATACAATATTTTTAATTTTAAAGATGTACCAGAGTATATAAATAACTAATAATCATATATAGTCCTGTTAGGAAATTTTTATATAGATTATCTTATCGTTTGTTTATTTACTGATGTTTCTTTATGGTAATTCATTTATAGAGATGCAAAAAAAGTTGAGGCCGAAATTACTTCTTTAGGATATTTTATCAACAAAAAATACATTTGAGGAATCTTAACTATTGAACAGAAGCTTTCAATTTGCACCCATCTTCGAGATTATTAAATAGCCATGTAGTAAATTTCATGTATCTATAGTAAATGACTTATCAAGCCAATCTCTTCGAATCCCATATATAAACCATTTCATCCCAACCAGTCGATGCGGCCCATCCTGGTTCACCCCACAAACTATAGTCGCACCCTATAGCAAATTCCTTATGTCTTCCCATAACGCCGGTACAACCACCATTCGGAGTATTCAAAAATCTCGCTTTTTCGTTAGATTGATCTTTCCATACTCTACAAGTCATATCATAAGAAGCACTTAATAACTCTTGACCACTGTGAGGGGACCACAAGACCTTCCTCACAGCAAATTCGTGACCCAAAAGTTGATTTAACGGGGTTGGACCTATAGTATGATATGCGGGCATTGGACTGTTGGAGTTTGGATGGTCAATACCAGTTATCATCCTTAAATCCCAAACTCTGATTGATTTATCAGTACCAGCAGATGCGACAATCGTTGACTTGTATTTATTCCAATCACAACTTAAAGCTTCCAATCCACCATGTGCTATATAATCCAACTGTAATGGATGAGGTGACCTTATATCCCATACCTGTACATGTGAAGACCCATTGCAACTAATGATCGTGGAAGGAGAATGAGGTGAGAAGGATGCATTATATATACAATTTGTAGTGTTAAGCTGCTGATGTTGTTGCTGGTGTGATAATGGAGGTTTGGCCGTTTGAGCAACAGGCGACGTTTTAGTCGTATAATCTACCTTCGGACTCAATGTGAGTAAAGATTCTTGTCTTTGAGGCGACCATATCTTCATTGTTCCATCCCATGAAGCAGATACAAAGTTACTTTTATCTACTAGGTTCCAATTAACGGAAAAAACTTCTTTTGTATGTTCTCTGTAATTCATCACTGGAAAATTAGGTACAGTGATATCGAATATCTTGATTGAACCATCTCCACTAGCTGCAACAACTTGATTTTCATGAATCTCACTCCAGGCTACATCAAATAATCCATCCTGTGTTTCCCAAGAAATTGGGTTGCCAATAGATCCATTAGGTTCAATTCCTAATATGAATAGTCTCCCATTACCCACCAACCCATAATTAGCGGAAGTAGCTACCGCTAATTTATTATCAAAAAATGGCGAATATTGAACCCCATATCCATTGTAGCCAGCGGTTCTAAATGATAGCATAGTTCTCAATTATCGTTCTGTCCTTTTTTAGTCGTCCAAGCTATGCTAGAATGTTAACATTCCGTTTTCTATTCTTATAAAATAATATACAGGACGGCCAAATTGTCTGTGTTGTAGTATTGAATCAAAGACTATATCCAATATATAAGAGTCGCTTACGAATTAAAGATCGAACAAATCACAGTCTAAGTGTTTTATATCCTTGACGTGTTCTTCGGGTATATCATCCCTATTTACAAGGTCAAATTGCAAAAGGTCTCCTATAGTAAGACCGGATTTTTGTTGGGCATATTTCAAATAGTCAAAATCGTCGTCAGATGAAGTGATTTCCTCTTCTTCTTCGTCTCCAATTGCATTTTCTTCCAATCTTAATGAATCAATGCCAACAGTGATGCTGTACGTGCTATCGATTACTTTTTCAGAAGAGTTATGACTATTGTTGGCAACATTTGGTCTAACTGGACCATTTTGAATTAAACCCCAAAGACACCAGTAAATTTGCACGGCAGGTCTCCAAAGAATACATTCGTTATACAATTTCTTTATTTCAAATTGAATTAAATCAGCAGCATTAACCTGGGTGACATCCTTGTCAAAAGCATGCTTGAGGTTAGATGAAGGGAATTGAAAGTCGTATTCAACGTAGGATTTAATCAAGTTCAATTGCTCTAATCTGCTAGGATAATTTTCCTCGTATATATAATAAGATTTCTCAGGGTCGTGGTAATCAGCCATCCATTCGGAAAAATGATTGGCTAAATCAAACGCTGGGAAATTTGGACCGGAATACTCAAAATCAATAACTGCTAAACTGTGGTCTTTCTTATTGCTGGTCGATTTGATAACCGGGGATTTCTCATCACTGAGCAAATTAGCTGAAGATGGCGGGTGTGATATAATAATGTCGCTTGCATCGAATGATTCATGCAACAAGAGATTACCATACTGAGTGTCATTGTGACAAAACTTATAGTTGGATGCAAGTGATTCAGTATCATAATGAGAGAGCAACCATTTCTCATATTTTTTTATCAACTCTTTAAATTTATCGAACTTCATTAAGAAGACCTCTTCTTCCTTTACCCCACTAGGACCATAACTTGGTAAGACTGTGTCTTCAAAGATACGGAGCCACTTATAAATCAACTTCCAGCACATGGGCAAGCCGTTAACATCTTCATGGCTTAATTCAACTTTATAGTGCAAATCTTTCATCCTTCTCCCTAACATTTGAGAAATAATTTCATCTCTAAGTTTGTCCTTATCTAAAGGAGAAAATCCATCTAAAAACTGCTCAAATCTACCATTTGAAAAGATCCCTAACAATTTAGGGCCAATGCTTTTCTGGGACAATTTAACTAAAACACTCAATTCCCTCTCTCTGTCAATTATTGAATCTAAGTTTTTTCCATAAACTCTCAATAACAAAGTAGGTAACAGAAAATTCTGTTGTTCGTCAGTATACGTTAGCTTATAGATCGAGTTAGTTAATGCTCCTGAAATTCTATTCACACTTAAGTTAGCAATCGTCAATTGTCTTTTATGCCATTTACTAATTCGAAGCGCTTTGACCATAGCAATAATATCCTGTTTAAAAAAATCTAATGGAACACTATTATCTAATGTTGCTTGAGCAGTTGGAATTAATCTTTCATCATCAAGAGTCTTTGGTGTTATAGTGAGCTTACTAGTTGAAGATGAAGAGAGTGACCTTTTACGTCCAAAAGTAGGTCTCCTAGTTGAGCTTGTTGATCGAGAATTTGCGGTTGAATTCCTGGTTCTTGACTTCGATCGAGACCTCGTTTGATTTGGGTTATATATATTCGCGTGAGTTATATCCATCTAGCTTGTATGTGGTCTATGCGCTGTTGCTGTTACTGTTATAATTGAATCGTCTTTAAGCAACTTTTCAGTCTTGAATCTTGTGAGTTTGGGAATTGGATATGGTTGTGTACACACCAATAGTAGATCAATCAATTTTTGTTTCAGATAGATAACGGTTATTTATATCTTTAACGACAAGAATGGGATGGAGCGATTACCTTGCAGCTGCTGGCTGTCTTGGGACTGCTGTGACTTATGAATTGTATAGGTCTAAAATTACAGAATATGAAAATGTATTGACTGAGCTATATGTGAAGATCGAAGACTTGGAACTTCAACTAGAACAAGAATGCCTACAGGCAAATAGTACTCTCAATGTCGAACAGGGCACTAAATTTGATTATTCCACTGGTACGTTGAATTCCGAAGCTAATGGTTCAGATGAACTAAAAAAAAGGCTTGCAAAAGTCGAGGAGGCTAATCAGGCCTCACAAGATAAAGTTTCTCTGGTGAGACAAGAAAAGGTCGAATTCGAAGAGAGATTAAAACAATTTCAGGGTAAAATCCAAGATTTAGAATCTAGTTTAGTAAAATCTGGTTCAGAAAAGATATCTTTAGAGGAGCTGTACCAGTTCAAATTAAATAATGAAATTGAAAGGCTAATCACTTCACGGGATTTGGAAATTGCAAACTTGCATGATACCGTGAAATGCTTGAATAAAGAGATGAAGAAGGTTAGTGCAATTAATTCCACGTTATCTGATGCTAATAAAAAATATGTTTTCAAGATTGATCAAAACACAAAAGAGTTAAATCTTCTAAAGGAACAAAAAGCGATCAACGATCAAAACATTGAGAGTTTGAATGAAAAGTTAGACGAATTGGAGTCTTTGAATGTACAGAATGAGAGAGATTTGAATATCAAAGGGAAGGAATTGGACAAAAATCAGATAGAGCTCGTTGAATTGACTCATGAATTGGAAAATAATAAGAAAGAACTTTCAAAGTTATTATCTGAAATCGAAAATGCTGAAAAGAATATTACCGGCAAAGAGGAATTGCTTTCTATAGGAAACCAAGAAATTGAAGAATTGAAGAGAGAAATAGTACACCAGTCCAAGCATCTAGAATCTAAAAATGAATCTTTGAATAAATCTCTTGAAGCCCAAGAAGAATTTATGACTAAATATAAGGAATTTGGATGCGAAATTGCAAAATTATTTGAAGAAGTTAACGAAATCGAAAAAAACTCCAGTGGGATAAATGGAAACTCAGATGAAGATTCTAAATCTGAAGAATTTGAATTCGTGAAGTATAATGATAGCAAACGATCTTCAGAAGATTTCGAAGAAGTGGATATTGCAGATGCAAACAGGACGTCAAGCGAGTCATCCGATAAAGAACATGAGCAGGATAGAGAATATAGCTCAATCCAAGAAAAGAGTGAAAAATCAGAAAGCTCCGAAGGTTTTCTAGGTGAGTTCCATGAACTCAAGGGCATGGAGCCATCAACTGATGATTCTTTCGTGATTAACTTTCGAAAAATTCAAAGAGTAAGAGAATATATCAAGAATTCCAGATCTACTATAAACGACCAACTATATTTGCGCCAGGACAAAAGACGTCTTGTTCAAAAGTTGAATACCATACTTGGTAGCTACGAGGTCAAGATAGCATCATCTCCTGAAGAAACTAAGAAATTAGAGGATGAAACGAGGTTTGTCGAACCCCTGGACTGTCTAAATGACCAAGCCTCTGAACGCCAGTTAGAAAATAATTTAAAATCAATCGTGCGTCAAGTCTCCAAGAGGGAAAGCCAAATTAAAACCCTTGAGTCAAACTTGGCCGACCTTTCTGACAAGCTAAAAGATATTGACCGCTTACAGCAGATGGATAAACATCTTGAACAGGTTCATAATGACTACAAGAAAACCCTTAATGCGAAAGAAAGCGAAATCGATTGTTTGAATATGGAATTAGCGAAATTACCCACTGCGACAACAAATATTAATAATTTAAATGCCGAATTATCCGCGAAGGAAAAACAAATCCACACCCTTGAAAGCGCCATACAAAGACTACTGCATGATAAACAATCTGGCAACTCAAAAGTCGAAATATCCGCGACACAACCATCCACCGATGATGACGACTTAAGACCGTCAACAGCGGCTTCTCAGATCTCTCCGCTCCTCGCGAAACAGCCCCAGCTCCCCGATGAACAGAAAGACCATGTTCACAAATCGTCGCATGCTGAACCAAAAAGCTTTCCTAATTATGCCCCAAATGAGCCAAGAAGACTGCCTGAAACAGAAATTGACATTTCTACATTGAGCCTGCATGCTGATAAGCGAATTGCAAATGAGAACGAAGTTACTACCAATAAAGAACTTGTGCAAGAAAATCCTGTACCCGTTTCGGAAGAAAAAAATGCTTATCAACACAAGATTGACCAGCTCACCTGTCAATTACAAGAGGCCAACCACAAGATTGACAAACAGCACAAAGTAATATCCAAGAACCTTGAGTTACTAAAAGAATCGAGGTCGCGTTCGTCTTCTCCAATGCCTTCTCCTACCAAAAGTTAGGCATTATTTGTTATGTAAGTTTGTCCGTAAATTTCTATTTAATACCTGCGACTAAAAGAAAATGGCCATGCGTTGTGCCTTAAGATTTAATAAAGGCCCCTTATGTATGTATTGTCTTGTAACTCGTATTATGCACTGTCAGTAATGTTACTACGTAATTTATACAATCGGTTATACATGAGAATAGTTGGCAGACCTTTAGTAGATGGAACGCCTTTTATAACAGGATCAAACATTATCATCCCGTTAGAGAAGGTATTAAATATGCTATTGTTTCACTTGTACCCAAACATTGCTATGTATAAATAGATACTGTAAATAGATAGACGGAACAATAATACAAGGAAGGCTTAACTTGAGAATTCACATTTAGATTTTAGAAGCAGGAAAAATCGGGTAATCATCAGAAATCATTTTTTTGTATTTTATTACATCCCAAGTTTCCAAGGAAAGCTACCAGACTGAGATAAGTAGTATTGAACAGTCTGTACATTTCATCGGCAGGTTATTCAACGTCATTCGTTATTACATCGTGATTACATCTAAGCTAGTAAGCAGACCTTTACCAAATATTATCGGGTTGATTCAAAATATATTTTCGATCAGTTATTTATGATATCATTACAAGACGGGAGCTAAAACATTGGGAATCATAAACATATCCATCATTTGCTTATAGAAATAAGGTTACGAAAAGTGACACCATGGTAAAGGTGCTTTCAAAGGCCACTAATCTTAATAGAAAGAAATCTACCAAGAGTATTCATTCTGTTGCCTCATCGACCTCAACATCAGAGTCTATAACTTCGGCACCAACGCCACCACAAACACCACCCATAGATAAGCCTCCAACCACGAATAGTACTTCGGCTCATAACTCAGCACCCTCAAATGGAATATCCGAAGATGATAAATTGGTAAAGTCCTTATTGAAACAATTTAAGAAGCTAGAAATAGATTTAGCAAAGTTTAACTCAAAAACAAATGGAACAACAAAGGCCAATATCTTAAGAGCTACCGTATTACCATTTTTGCGGAGCTTAGGTAATTTGGATGAAAATCTTCCAGTGAAGTCCAAGGTCTATAAAAGTTTGCTTAATATAAGCACATCTGTTTTGCTCAAATGGTGGGCCTCCTTATTAAATAATCTTGTGCCTAAGGCTAATCAGCAGTCGATGGTTTCAAGTACTGATAGAAATGCGTATTTGGAATGCATCTCTCGCATCCTATCCAGGAGAGATTGGGGTTACGTTGAGAAGGAAACGCATGAGAAATACGAGAATTTATTAATCAGGACGTTGGATTATTGTATCAACAAATTGCAAAGTATGAAGATAGTTCCTATTGCTATTTCTGCGTTTGTGGGGAAGGTTTTCGCCTATTCATTTTTCAACATTCCGAATATTAGTAATGCATTGTTATTCTTATTAAATGTTAAGCAGTACGTATTGGAATCAAGCTTATCGTATTTCAAAGATCTTACTATAGATGAGACACTTATAGACATGTTGTACGATGTATTTCCAACTGCAACTCATTATTTAATTGATTATAAAGGCTTGCCTACTTTAAATGAGCAGCAAAAAACGTTTATTAATTCAATAACACCTCCAACGCATCCAGTTAAAGGTATACAGGACCCAAATGGTCCGTGGGTTAGAAGATGGTGCAATAGCGATAGTGATGTATTCAATTCGTTTTTCAGGCATTATGTTACAATTTTACAAAATTATTTAGAGCCGATTCCTAATATTGAGCTGTCAATATTGTTCCACTGTCCTGGGTTCAACGTAATTATCAGTCACATCTGTCAAATATTCCAAGTTTCACTAACGAGAATATCTAACAACAATATGAATAAAATGAATAATGCTCCGCCTAATGCATTTGCAGTTCAACAATCCTCTCGTCAACATCTACCGCTGTTGCCTCCTCAGAGTAAAGGTAACTCTACACCTCCGCCGCTTATTAATGTTAGTAAACAGAATGATATTTATTACAATTCAATTCTAAAAATTTTCAAGACGATCAGAGATATCATGTATTCAAAGATTGAATTTAGCGCAAATATAATCAATTTTATGGATGACTTGTTTATATCAATTGCCAAGGATATAAGTATTTACGATCATAGTAAAAATGGATTATTACTTAATGTCGTTTATGAGTTTATTAACCATGTTTCAGGAAAAGTAAATTGGGAATTCTGGCTAGGATGCGTTTACATGATGTTGAATAATACTGACCATATTCAAATTGTTTTAAAAAACCTTGCGTTTTTGTTCAATGCTTGGGGTTCAATTCCCGAATGCCTTTCCGATGCACCAGGAAATGAAATTCATTCCGCGTGGCTTGTTGACGTCAATGAGAGTTTCAAATTAAACTTCATTAATTGGCTTATATCGAATGATATATGGGAAAGATTTTTTGTCCATTGGAACCCGATGATTAGATCCTTCTATTTAAGATTGGTTATATGGAGAGTTATAGGTATAAACAATTTTGAATCTTCAATTTCCTATCAGACGACCAAAAAGGTTGAAGATCAATTGCAGAAATCGTACGCGAGACTCTCAGAATTTAATAATCAGAATATTGCAACCAATTTGAACTTCAAGGCAGATAACCCGCTAGTTAATAGAAAATTTGGGATACAACCAATAAATACCAGTGACGAATTTATATTAGTCAATGATCAAGATGTGTCCTCTAGTTTAACCAAACCTAGTGAAATAAGGAAAACACACCCCTTTGAAATATTTGATGAAGCAATATATAGCTGTTCGTCATTGCCTGGCTCGCCAAAAATTGATTCTGGAACAAGCCAACTAAGTGGTAAATCATCCAGAAATAATTCACTAGTTAGCTCACTCGGTAGACTTTTCAAGATACTATCTACAGATGAAAAGGTTGGCAATGATCGTATAGACAATAACCTTTTGACGAGTCAAAGAAATTCAGCTTCTCTTACCTCGTTGTCGACTACATTCTCCATTAAGTCAAGGTCATCAAGTCCAAGTATAATGTCATTCAAGTCAACGCCTACATCTTTCACTGAGGCTTCAACTAATTCATCTTCATCAAAGTCAGATTCTGAAACATCAAGCGTCCAAACAGATTCAACCGAATTATCAGAATTAGTCATTCCAAACCCTCCAGAGCTATACAAAGTCCCTCCAGAAATAGTAAGACCCGCATTTAAATTTGGTATTATTATCGATCATGATTCTATAAACGAAAAATATATGGTCGTGAATAATCATAATAGAAAGTTTTTCGAAAGGTCGATGAAGAGCAATAATTTGCCATTACTTCCTAAGATTCCATGTATTTCGATCTTTCTCAATTCAGATCCATACGATAAATTT
The DNA here is from genome assembly GCA_024586305.1 of Debaryomyces sp. S3305. NCBI lineage: Eukaryota > Fungi > Ascomycota > Pichiomycetes > Serinales > Debaryomycetaceae > Debaryomyces > Debaryomyces sp. S3305. The sequence goes on from JAMYHY010000053.1 coordinate 18,450, forward strand.
TACATCACTAATGAAAATTTGTTAATTAATGATCCATCCAACGATGATTTGAATAATGAAATTGACTTGTTTAGTAATATGGCGAATAAGGTTAAATGGTTGAACTTAGGCAAGAGTTTAAATGAGTGGAATTCAATAAGTGAAGAGTTTGAAAATTACTTAATAAAGAAAATTAAAACTGACCAGTTTAATTTTATTAGTAATTTAAATGGGAATGGGAACGGGAAAAATGCTATAGATGAAGAAATTAGTGAACAGGATTACCTAAAGAGAATTACGCCCTTTTTGCCAGTCGATGGCTCTAATGAGTCTAAAATATTAAACGCCGGTTAATATAAGCATTACATATATTATTACAATTTATGAAGAGTTTTGTCTAATGAGCATGTCTTAAAAAATTAGTACCAGTAAAACCTTCATACAAATTCAGACGACAGGTCTTTTTTACAATAAAATTTAGTAGTTGCAATTGTAAATATTAAGGTACAATAAAACCAGAATTGGATTTTATTATTATGTAAATCATAGTCTATCGTAAATTTTCAATTAGTCATTTTTCTTTCCACCTGTGGATTTCAAAAGTACTATCATACTGCTAATTATGCAAATAAATGAACTTGGTATCCAAAAAATTAATACTCCAATGAATAAAGATGTGAAATAATAGTTAAGCATATAGTAGCGCATACCATCCCACTGTATCGTCATTTCTAGAAAGCTATCATTGTTATCGATAATTAGACGCTTATCTAGGCGTAATAATGCCTCATGTGTGCTTTCGTCGTCAGATATTAATTCAAGTAACTGTTTACCTGTAACTATAGTTAAAGGGCATTTAATGTTTATCAACTTGTCGATATTAGTTAATATAGGAGGAACCCAAAACCTCAACCTGTAAGGGATAAACCAGTTATTCTCATTATATATGAATCTGGTATCACAATTCAATAAGAAAGAGTTGTTCGATACTAATTTATCTTCAATAGAAAATGCTGAGTTAATATTATATATATCATCATAGTTTTTCCGATTACAAACAACCTTCAAATTCAAACCAATTTCATATTTAATCGCAGGGTCTTCTTTTAATATTTCTTGGATATTATTCAAATGTAATGAACTTTTCATCCCCACTTCTTTATAAGAGAAAGGATCAAACCTTAGAGGTATTCTTGTCATTGGTTTGGGAATTAAGGCCTTATAGAAGTTCAAATATGCAACAATCGAAATAGGCAAAAGAACACCAAATATAGATATCAATAGCGTTAGCGTATATAACCATTGTCTAGTTATGGCCAACGGTATAGTAAATGTAAGCTTCATTAGGTTTATTAGTTGTTTATGATAACAGTACGCTTATCAATATGAAATTTCAGTTCAATGAGCATTTTTTATGTTTGGCGCGCTTGCATCAATACGATTGTTTTATTTAATCTTATTTAAGAACACTAATTAGTACATAAAATAACTACGGATACACCGTCTTGATACGTGGCTTTCCAGGTAAGCATTGTCCTCTTGGTTTCTGAGAAGCGAGAGGAATATTCATCGGAATTACTCGATCATCGTAAAGTACGGCTAGTAGTCATCGCTCTCCACATGTTTCTTTAGGTAGAGGCATCTTCTTTTGCGGTTCCCGTATCGGGTTATTCTATTCTCATGTATTCAAAGCTTCAAAAGAAGTAGAATTATTATTTTTTCCATCTTTTCCATTTTTTCAATCTCTGTCTCGAAAAATCGGCAATTGTACACCTTAAAGTAATGCCGTGGGCAAAGGTTTCCTGATCATTTATGGCTTAGTATAGTACATAGCATTTTTGCCATCCACAATTTGATAAGAATCCTGAGAAAGGTTGGTGATATGGAATAAAAGTCCTATGGGTGCCATAATGGAATGCTTTTTAAAGATTTTCGCCTAAACCAAAAGCAAGTAAACGCCTAGGAGGGAGTGAAAGTCATCCCTAAAGTTCACTTCTTCAAGAGCATCATCAACTGGAGTAAAGTAACCCCCTTTGAATTCAACATTACTCATTTTTCTAAATCTGGCCTTCATCAATGCATCAGTGGCCTGAATAAGAAGTGGTGTCAGTGAAATAGCTCCTACTATATTCATACATCACTTTTGGGCATTATTCTCTCGAAAAATCTCTCTGTCGCATCGTAATTATCTCGGGTTCTTAACAACTGGGTACCCGATAAGACTCTTATATTTTGTTCATAGCTGTTCCTATCAGATAATTCGGCGATTACCCTAATATAACTGATATTTGAATCATTGGTGGTAATAGTAATATTTATCCTTTAAAAATACATATTTGACATTATATAATGACATTCTTTAGTTGTATTTACAGGTTCATACTATAATCATTGATTTGGGTGTACTCTCCTTTTGATCTATTAACATGTATCTCATTACATTATACAGTATCAGTATGTATTTGTTATGTTATGTTATTTCGTCAATAGGACCGCTGATTATTCTCATAATTATCATATTAAACAAAATCACTTGCCTTTCATACCTTATGCCGTTAGTATTCATTTGCTTATATGCGAACTACACTAACTTTAAGAAAGAACCCTCAAAAATTGCAACTATCTTTAAATGAAATAATCGTGAAATAAGTATTTCTTTTATGCTTCCTTTATTCAGTTATAATTGAAGAAGTTCGCCGATACGAAATAGATCAATGTATTCAATGAATCAAAATAGGCGGCGATGTTTTAGTCAAAAATATTAGACGGTATATTTCAAAAGGTAGTGAGGATGCTATGGATGTTCATACTGATTCTGATGCTGCTATGGAGGTTGATATTGATATCGACAGGTTTGAGACAAATTCGACTACATAGAATTATTTGATAGAAGTCTGAATGTATGCTATTGTTTTAGGCAAAATGTTCAAAATTGAAAATATATTGGACTTTGACATTGTTCGGGTTTGCTTTAAGAGTATAAAGTTGTTAAACATATTCGGTCAAATGCAGAATCTACATATAGAGATAATTTTAATAACTATTTATTCAGACCCATATGTGTATATGTTGCAGCTTTATTAGCCTTTGAAATTGAAGTCGAAGAGAATAATGCTTTCAGCCAGACAGGAGTTCATACCAGAGTGCTACATCAATCCAGAGATCTATTCTAATCTTATCCCGATATGGTAGCGTATGCTGAAAAGGTATGTTATCAATCTTTAGCTTTAGTTGAAGTCAAAAAATTACGTATTTTGATCACTAGAAAATTGATAGACTTTACAGATATAAAAATGAAGAAATTTATCAAGCAAGTTGTTGCAGAAATTTTTTCTTATCACACAAACGAAGACATGCTAACAGATTCATACACAGCAATTTTAACTGAAATGGATATTTAGAGGTCATTAGATATAATCGAGCAGAATGCCGAAGGGAATTATGGGAAGCCCATAGCTCTAAATTAAAAGTCCTAGATTGTCATTCATCAGGCCTTAACTTAAGGGGTGGTCTCATCTAATACTTATACGAAGCTTTTGCGGTGAGTGAGTCCCGATTTAGATGAAATTAAGAGAGGAATGGATACGATTCATAAGTTTATTCGCAAGACAGATGAAGAATATTGTATTAATGCAATTAAATACCATCCAGTAGAAAAAAGAAGCATACTATTTCTGCTATTGAAATTGCACTTGAAAGCTTTAACAAAGTTGACGTTAATCGGGGTTTACGTTCATTTCTCAAATTTTCAGAGTGAACAAGAAAGATGTAGAGGCTTTATTTAACAAGCCTATCAATGATGACGACCAATTCATTGTAAAAGTGTTCGATCCCATCAAAGCGGAAACGTTTCATAAGAATTATAGGACTGAACAAATAGATACCTACTACACATACCGCAAGGCCTATCTGTGCAAGAAACTGGCATATGAGAATTTATCAAATAATGGGTTGTTTAATAGTATGTTGACCAAAAACATGTATTTGGTAAATTCAATAGGTGAGCATTATCATGCGTTAGGGCTATTTATCATATTAAAATATATAGAACAAGCAAAAGAAAAACATATACGGTTTCCTATAGATAGAAAGACATAAAAGGCTGAAGCTCAATTGAAAGTCATTTAAAGTCGTGAGATAACCATGAGAATATTTGCAAGCGGAATATTCTTTATTCAGCAGGCAAGGTATATTTTATTGATTTTGGTATTCAAATTATAATAACTGTGGGAGAGGTTCTAAGCCAGTAAGTGCTCAAAGAGTACGAATAATGAACACAGGAATTATGTAGACTGTTCAATCAGTAAATTCCAAGACAGTATGAACGAAAGGAATTAGTTAGCTGTCATCTATTAGTTATTAAGTTGTAATAGTGAATATCACGAAGGCTAAACTATCTACTATATATATATATATATATATGTATATGTATATATGTGTAAATACACTCTAAATCTGAGCTTTAGCATTAGGCCGTCTTATATGACAACTTTTCATTCACGAAATATAAAAAAAAACTATATACTTGAAATGGGTCTGAGAAAAATTATTAAAATTTAAAGTATCAAACATCATGAGCGAGGAGAATTGACGTGACAAAAATAAAATAAAGCAGTATACATATGGAACACACGAACAATAAATAAATGTAAATGCAACTAGTGAGTGGTATGGCCTCTATGATACTTTAAACCGTTCAAATTTTTATAGCGTTTACCGCAAACTTCACATCTATATGGTTTATCCTTTTCCATTCCAGCACCATCTAAATATGGGGTATTTGATTCCGGGTCAATGATGGAAATTGTTCCATCTGGATTTTCTTTAAGAGTTTGATTCTGATGGCCATGCAAACGATGATATTTCAACCCATTCTGATTTTTGTACGTCTTCTCACAGCCAATAACTGGACATTTGTAAGGTTTATATTCATTGTTTTCCATTACATATAAATGACGTGCTGGATCGTCGATGTACATTGCATCGTCTTCATCAGGACGAGGTGTTGCGGAATCTGACTGCGCATTCATATTCTGGAACTGAGGTGGTGATTGATGATGTGATTGGTGTATTTGTTGAGTTTGATGCGTTGGAGATTGATGCTGGTGGTGCTGCTGTTGCTGTTGATGATGATGTTGCTGTTGTTGCTGCTGTATTTGAGGTTGGTTGGTCGGTATTGGGTTATTTTGAGGGATAGTGTTATTTAATGACGCTTGACTAATTGTTTGCTGGTGGATATTGAACTGGTTATTTGGGATATTTAAATTAGGATGATTATTGTGAGCATTATGGTGATGATTATTCAAAAACACATCAGTAGTGGAAACAGTTTCCATGATATTATGAACATTATTTCTGTTTCGATTTCTGGCCGAGTTTAATATGTGTTGGTCTTGCGGAGGAGAAGGACTGATATGGGCTTCTTCATAGTGCCGCAACAAGTCGTGTAATGTAGGTAAGAGTTGCCCACAGCACAGGTAATCCTTGCAGTAATCAGCCTCTAAGTCCGGCAAGTACGACGTCTGGATTGGTGGCGACATGGAAATGCTAGCATTTGGTTGGTGGCGAATCGAGCCCCTTCTGGGGTTAATCAAATGATGCTGTATATGTGGCTGTAAATGGCTGTTGGCAAAAGCATTGGTATTAGCATTCGCATTGTTGTTACCATTGCCCACCATCATAACCTCATCTTTCAACCAGGACCCGATCGTAACCGACCCCCATGAAACACCTCCCATCCCCTGAGAATGCGCGATTGATTCTCGTCTGAACCGAGAATTATTAAATATCGATGACTGTCTCTGGTAGCTAATATCAATCGGTTGAGGGATATTCAAATGGTCGTTCGTGGTTATGGTAGACGCCCCCAGCGGTGGTATATTAATCGCTGAAGAAGACTGGCCCCCCGAATTACTATTATCAAAGATTTTGGTATTAAACATCTATACTCTGATTCTTGCAATAAAATATGTCTCGTGGAAATTTATGAATAATCTGATATTTTAATTAGGGATTATGCTAATATAATATTCTATCAACTAATCTATCGAATTTCTTCTCAAAAGACCTCGCCGTGCTTAAAATAAGTTTCTATACTGCAATATTCACCCTTATTAGATGTCGATACTACTTTCACACCGTAGAATTCTGTATAATAACTAGATATAATACTAAAACTAATATATTTGGAATGGAATCGATTATTAATTTTATATATTGGACACGACACGACCGATTTTTGAGTTCGGCATACAACAGGGAGATTTCCGGATATCTTCAATAGTTGAAGTTTGCAGAGATATTGATGACTTTTTCAGTGGTGATGAAGAGGTTTTATTCTGGTGGAGACGCAGCCTTGGATTGTGACCTGTCTATGTTCCATCTTTGTCAATGAAACAATACAGAAATGTAGAAAATATCTCGCAATGAATATGGGAATTACGTAATGAACATAGACAGCTTATGCAATTGAGAGGTTTAAACGGTCTTCATTTTCACCTACAGCCCTACACCCATTGCGAATGGACTTGGTATCGGCGCAGAATCGTTGGCATAGAGGAGTAAGATAGTCCGCACTCTCAGCGGAAATACGTAGCAATTATCATGATTGCGATAACTGGATATGCATGTAGAGGACAATAGTGGGCTATTGTCGGAGTGGATTGAAGAAATGGGTTTGAGGCCAGAATCGAAAATCAAGGTAAAGATGGGGGGATATGAACAATCAGGTTATTTGGTATGGTGCGAGAGGTGGCACGGGTAGAAACGGTGTTTTTATAAGTGTAGGTGGTGGTTAGTGGACAGACGGCTTTGGTTAGGCTTTGATTGGTCCAAGGAACCGAATTTATGTACGTGCGAGTGATCGAATTATTTAAGGTTCTGTAGTATACGAAGTTCCTTGTATAAACTCTTGGATCTTATTGTAGGTTTAATTGACTTACTTGCGCTGGATGTTTGGATCTTGGGGTAAGGATGGTGGATTCACAGGCTCTTGAATTTTCAGAAGTATTGTACGATATTATAACACCATGTAAAGAGAAAAGCCAAACTATATCAGAGGTAGGTGTGGTCTTAAACGGTCCCTAGTGGTCCCGGGTGTTTCGCTGAGGTCTTACGGTGCATAGTTATGGTTTAACGGTGCCTAGCTGTGGTCCTGGTTGAACGTTAGAAATAATTCGCCTACTAACAATATTTCTAGAGCGAAATATCAGATGATAGTTATATGATACATTTATTACGTACTCCAGGTAGGCATGGCTGTTTTACATACCCCAGATAGGCATGGTTGTTAATTACACGCTATAATGCGCAATGTGATTTTATTGGATATTAGTCTTAGTATTCCCGAAGAATATATTTCTTGTGCGAATACGGTTTTAGATCCGATCAGATAATTTTTACCCGAGCTGATATATATACCAAATAATTTACGAAAGGCATATATAGATGTCCAAACATAAACATAAGTATAACACCATACCTTCAAAATTATAGAAAAATTACCAATAGATGTTATAAACATAATATCCCATTCACTAAATCAATTTGATTTAGTGAATTTATCCGTGACGAATAAAGGTTTGCATCAAATTCTAATTCCTGAATTGTATAAATCGATAACAGTGGATTCTACAAAAACACATCTCCAACACGAATTATCATACGGATCAACTACTATTAAGTCCTTGCATTCGTTGAAATTATTTTTGAATAAACTCATTAAAAATCCTCAATATGGGGGGTTTATAAAGCGTCTTGCATTAAATAATGAAATCCCAGATATGTCAGAAATTATCTTGAATAAATACTTGGAGAGAATATTCCCTATCTTGATAAATATTAACACGTTGAATTGGTTTATCGTTGACCCATATCTTTCCTTCGAATTATTGAAACTTTTACCCTTAGGAAAGCTCTGCAACCTTGGAGGAAATTTTAAAAATTTCGAAGTAGTGAAAACCTTGATTCATCAACCCCTCTTTGAGTTAGAAAAGTTACAAATTTCTGGATTCAATACCGCTTCGAATATATCAAAAATAGACATGTTGATGTTCCCTAATTTGCTTGATTTAACTATTCTGAAAAATTCTTGTGGTAAATCAAAGAGCGTAACGAATTTAATTGAGATTGATCCAATAGATGAAAACTACTTGTCAAGCATTTTTGTTCATGCGCAAAACCTAAATTTGTCGTCGCTTACAATAAAGGACATTTGCTTCACCTCTTTAAATGCAAATGATTTAATCAAAGCAATTCATATTCCCAATTTAAAAGAACTTTCAATTGTTAACTGTACCGAAATTATGTTCGAAGACGATTCGATTATAAGGAGAAGCGCTCCTCCTGTACTCTTTCTTGATTTGTTGGGATCTCATTTATCTGCTTTAGAGAGCCTAGTTTTGGATTTCCTGAATGACCTCGCAGACAATAGTAGCATATTGCGTTTACTTAATCTGCTATATTTAAATAAGCTTGATATACTCATAACGTGCAAAAATGGAGAAAGCTTGAACGAAGATTTAGCAGCCATAATGAATAGCCTCATAAACCACCCTTTGAAGGAACTAAAATTAGATTTCACTATACCCAATACTAACTACAAAAAAATAACAGTTCCAATAACTACATTATCTAATATCTCGAAGTTAGACCAGCTACAAATACTAAAGGCCCCAATTGAACAGCATCATTTTGATAGCTTATTTCCAATAATCTCCAAACTAAGAGAACTAATGGTGCTCCATTTAATTGTAAATACAAAGAAAATCACAACTAATTCCTTAATTGATCAAAATTATTTCAATTTTGCAATCCCTGGTTTAAGTCACTTACAAGAGAACCTTTTTACGCAATTTTATGACTACTGCAAAGACTTCAAGTTTTGTAATCAAAACTTAGAATATTTAATTTTTGAAACTCCGAAAATGTTAATGTTTGAATGCCGAAATAGAATAGAGCTAATAGATATGTAAGTCTTTTTTTTATATATACATTTTTAATTATCAGGTACATGCAATTCAAAAATATTCGAATTATACGGGAAAAAAAAATTTTCGTAAAATTTCGTAAAATGATATAAAATAATTGATAAATGTTTATTAATATTCCAACTCTTAAAACTAATACCGGCTATAAAATTTAGAACATCATTAGTGGTCAAACGATTAAATAGTGACAAGGTTCTTATTCTTTCAAATTTTATTGATAAGCGCTGAAAGGAATCGAAAAATATACTCAATTAGGAAATTCATGATAGCCGCATAGATGCAATAAAATGAAATTTACGAATTCACTTCATAGTCGTCCCTCTTACCTGCCTAGTTTGATAAAGAATAACTATGGCTTTAATCATAGTACCTCTAGAAGAAGAAAAAATGGCTACATCCGAAAAAGGGGTGGAAGTGAAAAATACTAAAGAGCTTGGGTGGTTACATTTAACGAAGAATAACGAGAAACTATTTTGAATAAGATAGAATTAGGATAAGCAATGCAGGTTATTTGAAAGCGATCGAAGAAATCAAGAAAGAAGACGTCTTTAATTGCAATTAATTTGTGTGTATGAGAAATGTTTTCAACTTGGTAGTTTCTTAGGCTGGAATGATGTTAATTGTAATATAGCTCGCATCACTACGACCTCCTGCTACAGTGTAAGTTTATTTATTGTGGTAATTACTATGTAAATGCGGTTAATTTATAAGACTACCATCTTACGAAATACTTACGTACCCTTATATTGTTATTTATTTAAGTTATTGTCAGACGAGCTAAATTTTGTAGCTTCTGTCGTGGCACTTGCGTAAATGAAAGATCGCATCAGGAATGTATACAGCTCTGCATAGCTAGTATTCGGGTTGGCGGCCATATGTTCAATATATGTCCCAAAATCTCTCCTTTTGGAATGCCTCTATGAGTTATCAGTTCCATATATTTCTGCATGTATATTAGGTACATAATTTGCTATGTAAGTGATAGGTTTTATTCTTTAGAATTTGAAAAATCCAATTGTGCTGTGTTCCAAGTTGCACTGGTGTCCTATTCTTGTCTTTAGCATTTGCTTTTCCTACGCATTTGAAGCTTTCAATTTTAAATTATCGATTATCAATTATAAAATTTCCTTTTATATAGTATTCCTTGATGGAACATTTGCTTACAGGAATCTTTAAAATAAGCTATAATTGATTCCATCGAATTTATTTTGCGTTTACGTATATTTCGTAGAGCTAGAAAAAAAATACTTTTTATGCTGATCAGCTTTTCTTCGGTTCAAGTTTTCCGTCATAAAACATAATTGGGCAAAATCTGAAAGCCCAGCTTGTGCACACGTCCAGATGCGTACTCTTTCAAAGAAGCATTCAATTTTCTGAGTTATTTTGCAGCTAGTTTCGATGGTTAATGTTGGGTTGGTTTACTGGTCGAATTAAGCGAATTTTTCAGGCGGACAAAATTCTCGCTGTTTGGTTTTGATTGCTTGCATGAAACCAACATTACTTTTTTTCTAAGTCTATTAGGCCGTATTCTGTTAACCATATTTATAGTTTATTAATCTTCCCTGATACTATTTAGTTAACTGTTTCTTCGTATACATTTGAACGGTACTAGAATCTACAAATATATACACCATCAACATTTCAATGCGAACGTCGAATATGTACTGCTATCCATACTCTTTTCTTTTTTAAGATTGTTATCTACTTTGGAATCTATTTTATGCATATATTCTAATTATTTGACGTCCTACGTGTATAATTACCCCCATTACCTCTTGTGCAAGTACAAACTTACCCTCCATTGAATAGTTGCAAAATATTGCCGAAGACTTTCTGGGGCGTTTCCTCCACCAAACTGAAGCTTATTTCAAGCTGTCAAAGCAAATACTTAAAAATAACCATATATAGACTACACAAGGGAGCAATGGACTAACTGTATTCCAAAATAACCTACAAAACTCTATAATTAGTCCACAAGTAAACAAAACAGTAGGTCTTGGGCAATTTTTATATAAGCAAGGATGAAATTTGGCGCACATTTACGGAAAAAGCGAGAAATGAACAGCAAGGACAATGTGCTACTTAAATGGGGTCAATTCTATAAAGAAAACACATAGCAAAACCATAAAGCATATTTTCTTATTTCAAAATTTTAACTTAGTTTACATAGAAAATTAAGGGAATATACCGAAAATAGGGATAGTTGAAAAATGACGGGCGAATCGACGAAATATGATTTAACTACTGAGGAAATTAGATTACAGGATAATAAGAAGAGAACTAAATATTGGAAGCATTGGGGACCATATTTAGGAGAAAGACAATGGGCAACTGTCAGAGAAGATTATTCTCACGATGGTGATGCTTGGTCAGACTTTCCTTTCGAACATTCCAGATCTAGAACTTACCGTTGGGGTGAAGATGGGTTGGCAGGGGTTGCAGATACCCATCAGTTGATCTGCTTGTCCATGTCATTGTGGAATGAACAAGATGATATCTTAAAAGAAAAGGCATTTGGTGTTACCAATTCGCAAGGAAACCACGGTGAAGACGTTAAGGACTTGTATTACTATCTTGATAATACCCCTTCGCATTCGTACATGAAATACTTGTACAAGTATCCTCAAAGCAAGTTTCCGTACGAAAAATTGATTGAAGAGAATGGTAAGAGATCAAGGGAAGAACAGGAATACGAAATCACAGATACCGGTATTTTTGACGATAACAAGTACTTTGATGTGGTTTTTGAAATGGGTAAGAGTGATGATGATCCAGAAGAATTATTGTTCCGTATTACTGCCTACAACAGAAGTGACCAGCCTGCTCCATTGCATATTATGCCCCATGTTTTATTGAGAAATACGTGGTCTTGGGGTACAGAAGAATCTAAAAAGTTAAAGCCAAAGTTAAATGCTAAAGGAGATTGCACCATTGAAGTTGATCATGCTAAATTCGGCAAGCGTAATATGGTATTTGCACCTGCTCCAGGTAATACGGATAGTTCTCCTGATGTCGAACCAGTTTTGTTGTTCACTGAGAATGAAACCAATACCAAACGTTTGTATGACCAAGAGAATAAAGTTAAGTATGTTAAAGATGCTTTCCATGATTTAATTATCCATGATGAAAAGGAAGCCGTTAACCCAGAAAGAACTGGTACTAAAGCTTGTGCGTGGTTTTCTTTTAACGAGAATGGAGGTGTCCCAGCCGGAGATTATGTTACTATCCGTTATAAGTTATCTAAGCAAGGTGGTGAGATTGATGAATTAGAATTCGATCAGACTCTTGCAAGACGTCAGGATGAAGCAGATGCTTTCTATTGGAAGGTATCTCCATTACCAATGAGTGACGACTTAAGACAAGTGCAAAGACAAGCATTTGCTGGTTTATTATGGACCAAACAATTTTACTACTTTGTTCACAATTATTGGTCAAGAGGTGATCCTGATACACCTAAGCCACCTACTAATAGGGCCAATGGAAGAAACAAGGACTGGAAACATTTATTCATTGACGACATTTTGTCCTTGCCTGATAAGTGGGAATATCCATTCTTTGCTGCTTGGGATACTGCTTTCCACTGTGTTCCTTTGGCAATGATTGATCCAGAATTTGCCAAAAAGCAACTTGATTTATTAACCAGAGAATGGTACATGCATCCAAATGGTCAAGTTCCTGCTTACGAGTGGAACTTTTCTGATGTTAATCCTCCAGTCCATGCGTGGTCCACTTATAGGATTTTTAAAATCGAGAAAAAGATGTATGGGACTGAAGATTTGGACTTTTTAGAAGCTGTTTTCCAAAAGTTGTTACTTAATTTCACTTGGTGGGTGAACAGAAAAGATTCTGACGGGAATAATGTTTTTGCTGGTGGGTTCTTAGGTTTGGATAATATTGGTATTTTCAATAGATCTGAACCTTTACCAACAGGTGGTAATTTAGAGCAAGCTGATTCAACTGGTTGGATGGCGTTTTTTTCATTGCAAATGTTGAATATTGCTTTAGAATTAGCTAAGACGAGACCTGTTTATGAAAATATTGCTTCTAAGTTTTTTGAACATTTCTTATTAATTGCCGATGCTATGACTTACAGAGGAGCTGCAAAAGGTGAATCAGAGGCCACAGAAAGATCTTTATGGGATGATAATGATAAATTTTATTATGATGCTATTAGTTATGGTAACCACTCTCAATCGTTACCTGTGAGATCTTTGGTTGGTTTAATTCCTTTATATGCCTCTTTAACATTAGAACCAGAATTATTGGACAAATTCCCATCTTTCAGAAAGAGATTAGATTGGTTCATTGAAAATAGGAAGTCAGTTGCTGAAAGAAACATTGCTTCCATGGAATATCGTGGTGTAGGTGAAAGGTTGTTGTTATCTTTAGTGGATAAGGATAGATTAGTGTCTATTTTAGAAAGAATGCTTGACGAAGATGAATTTTTGTCACCATATGGTATTAGATCTTTATCTAAGTATCACGAGAAGAACCCATTTGAAATGGATGTTAATGGTGAAAAATATGTGGTTAAGTATTTGCCAGGTGAATCCGATTCGGGTATGTTTGGAGGTAATTCAAATTGGAGAGGACCAATTTGGTTTCCTGTTAACTTCTTACTCGTTGAAGCCTTGCAGAGATTCTACTTGTACTATGGTACTGATTTAAAGGTCGAATGTCCAAAGGGATCTGGTGAGTATTTGAACTTGGCTCAATGTGCTCAGGAAATTCAACATCGTTTAATGCATTTGTTTATCCCTGACGAGACAGAAAGTAAAGCCTGTAATGGTGGCAATGAATTGTTGAACAAAGATCCATTGTTCAAAGATTATTTCCCATTCTATGAATATTTTGATGGTGACACCGGCAGAGGATTAGGTGCTAGTCATCAATGTGGATGGACAGCTTTAGTTGCAAAATGGATTCATGATAATGGTTCTTCATGTAGATTACCTAAGACTCCAAGAACTCCAAGGACCCCAAGGTCTTCTGTCTTCTTGAATAACAGTGAAAATACCGACAAGACTTCTAGCGAAGATTCTTTGAATAATATTGAACAATTCCGTCCTAAAGCAGGCCCATTCCCAGGAAAATTAATGAGAAGACGCTCGAGTAAGTCGTTGCTTAATATGACTATTAACTCATTAGATTTGGACGACGAAGAGGAAGAAAATCAGGCCAAGATGAACATGATGAAGAATATTCCATTGACTAGTTCAAATGTGAATCAAGATCAAATCAAGGAACAGTTGTCAGAATTGGCTCCAACATTATCAAGAGGATCGGCTAATGAGTCAGAAACCAATGAAAACTTCTTAGGCCAGATAAAGGCTGCATTCAAGAAGTATAAGATGAGCGATGATGAGGTTTCTGGTGATGAATTCGAGGCCAGAAACTGATTGTCTTTTCTTGACTTTGAATAACTTGTTATTTTTATATTATAATTCTCTTTTTTTATTACTCTACTTTTAAGTACTATATATATTTATAAATCTATAATTCTTATTTTTCATCGAAAGAAGCGTAGGGTTAACTTTGACTCTATGAAAGGACCATTATGTATGGAAGGACTTTAATGTATAATGAGCGATTACGTAATCAATCCAAGAGGGTATCGAATTCTAAGATTAAGGAAGGATAGAGCTAAAGCAGTAAAGCAGAATCTATCAGTAATTAACTATGTCAGAATTATTCTCCACTTATGAGTCTGATTTGCAATTGGCATTACAAGAAGCCAAGTCCAAATTAGCTCAAATATCGTCAGCAGATGGAAGTATGTATAGTCTAATACTTGTGGCGGCGAAGTTGCGAGAGATTTACTAACGAATAGAAGATGAACGTAAACAGTTTTTGAGGGCCATTGAGACGGCAACGGATGAATGCTTAGAAGTATTGGATCAAATGAGTATAGAAGTGCAAAACCTACCTTCCAATCAAAGATCAACGTATAACACGAAAATACGTCAGTACAAATCGCAGGTGGAGGATAGTAAAGATAGATTAAAGAAATTATTGGATGACCAAGACAAATACGAGTTATTTGGAAACAGATACACGGATGATGACTCGTACGATGATATACACGATTCTCAACGTAAGCAGTTGTTGAATAATAATTCTTCGCTAGAAAGAACATCCGAGAGATTGAGAGACAGTCAGCGAATAGCTCTCGAAACAGAAAATATCGGGGGTAACATACTCAATGATTTAAGATCCCAGAGAGAGCAGATCATGGGATCCAGAAATACCTTAATGACGGCTGATGGATATGTCGACAAGTCAATTAAAACTTTGAAGTCCATGAGCAGAAGATTAACTGCAAATAAATTCATAAGTTATGCTATTATTGCAGTGTTGATTTTATTAATATTTTTAGTACTTGCAAGTAAATTCTGGTGATCATGTAATGGCACTTGCAACATTTTTGTTGGCATTTCTTTAAGTATCAGGGTATGACACCTTTTTATTCATTTCTCCTCTGTTATTGTTCCGTAAATATTATTGTACATATATTAAACAATTATAAATCATAATATACGTATGAATTTTGGTATTTTGTATTGTGATACAGTAAGAGGCAGTTGGTGGAGGTTGACTAGTGAGTTTCGATCGATGACTACAGGCTCGGTGAGATTGAGACTGAAAAAAAAATTGAGCATGAGTAATCAATATTAAAAGCATTATCAGCACTTTAAGGCATAATCACATAACTATATACTGGAAGATGTTCAGAAGCATACTCAGATCAAGTCGTTGTATCCCAAAGACGTTAAAGAACAATTGTCGTTCTCCAAACCTTGTGAGTCCTTTGAACTTGTACAAACAATTCCATCAAACCGTACCAAAATTTCATGGCCATCTCCATAAACCAAACCCAGGTGAAGAGCTCCATATTACATTCATAACTAAAGATGGAGAACAATTATCTTTCGAGGTAGCAGAGGGTGATAATGTTTTAGATATTGCCCAGGCCCACAACTTGGACATGGAGGGTGCATGTGGGGGTTCTTGTGCCTGCTCCACTTGCCATGTTATTGTTGATCCTGAATTTTATGACGAGATTCCAGAGCCAGATGACGATGAAAATGATATGTTAGATTTGGCCTTTGACTTAACCGAAACTTCCAGATTGGGATGCCAGATTAAAATGAGCAAGGAAATTGACGGTATAAGGGTAGCCTTACCAGCAATGACCCGTAATTTACAAAACAAGGACTTTAATTAGACGTTCATTATTTAATTCTCCCATTAATCGGTTGCTTACATTATTTCCTTGTACTATCCCAATACCTATTGAAGTTGTTTTGAAAATTTTGATTTTTCATTAATGCAATCTTACGGCTCTTTAAGTTGCCTGCAATTTATCAAGAGATGTTTTCGTTATAAATATTGGTCATAATATACCTGTACATACTATATAACTGCCATATTACATGCTAATATCGTTAGGTCCATGTTGTAGTTGAATAGCTTGTAGCGAAGATAGGCTTCACGTGCACATGTTTACATTTTGATAATAAGTTTACCTTTAGATGATTCAATCATTCTTTTACACATCCATATTCTTAGGACTAGACGAACGGAAGATAATACAGAGTGTTTTGAATCGAAAGCTCTTCATACTACAGGATATCTGTTTTGTTTTGTGAAATAAATCTTAATTCAAAAATCGTAATTGTTTCAAGATTGTTTGTGATTCGAATATAATGTCTAAAGCACCACCTCCTGACTACCAGGATGAAGTATACGATCAACTATCACCACAGAAAAAACGTGTATTGAGTGATATAAACAATACATACTCGAACCCATCTAAGAAAAGAGCTGATAGTAAGAGACAATCATTAGACTTCGATATGGCCAGAATTGATTTACCTTCTGATATGGAGACACATGCATACAAAACTCATATACCACCGGCACCTACAGCTTCTCTGTTTGCGGTGAAGAACATTACTGAAAAAAACAGACGATCTAGTAACATTCCTGCTCCAGCCAATCCAACAAAGTCCGATTTGAACATTCAACATATCAACAAACTTATAGGCATAAGTCAAAATTTATCCAAGAAACCACAACAAGACATTACATACGGTACAAAGCCAACATTACGGACCAGATTGAGTAATGTTGAGCTGTCATTTACGAGAGATATAACGAGACAAAGTGAAATTAACCATGAATTAGATGCACAGGTCAAACAATCAGCATCGAAGGTTGACGAGTTAGAATATGAGTTGTTGGACCTAAAAAGGTCCCTGAAAAAACTTAACCATAGGTTATTAGATCTAAAACTGACAATTAACTCGCAGAAGAAGAAATTTGAGTTCATGGAGGATTCGGTTATGAAGAATGTATTGCATAAAGAACAGCTTATCAACGTTCAAATAAAGGACTTATCTAACAAGCTCACAACAGAATACAATGAAATTAAGTTTCAATTACAGGATGAGTTAGCAAAAGCAAAATCTTATAAGGATAAGGGGGTAATAGAAGAGATACATAGTTTGAATTCCAAGATTGAGCAGCTTCAAAACCAACTCGAAGAAACAAAATCCAGAAAAATACAAACGCTAAAAAGTGAGACTACCGAACTAGAAAAGCAGTTAGAGAAATACTTGCTGACTAAAGTTGAAGAGGCTGATAAGTTGACCTCTATTTACCAAGAGAAACAATTGGAATACGAAAAGATATCAACGAAGGTAACAGAGAAAAAAAACCAAATTCTGTCAAAGGAAAAGGAGAATAATTCTGTAAGAAATTCTATAAGTACACTTGAATCGAACATGAATAACTTTTCTACTATGAGGTCGTCGCTATTGTCAGATTTACATATGGAAGAATGTGCATTGATTGAATTGGAATCGAAGAACAAAGAGTGGGATGAAAGCTTAGCTAGATCTCAGATGATTTATGAAAAGGCATACGATAAAATCAAGAAACACAACCAACAAAGGAGGGTTATTGAAAATTCAATAATGGATTATGAAGGAAAGATACGGGTTTACATAAAAGTACCGCATAATATAAGTATTACGAGCGAACATGAAGTTCAATATGAGAACCAATATTTCAACTTCAACAAATGCTTTAAGCCTGATGCGTCGAACAGTGATATATTCGATGAATTTAGAGCACTTATAAACAGCTCAATATTGGGATCTAACTGTTCTGTAATATTTTCGGGTAATGTGACAAATAATCTTATTGTTGAATCCATTACATCAAGTTATGAAAGTATTGTGGAAAAGTCAGAAAAGTTTCGAGAGAAATCGTGGGAGTTCAATTACTATTTGAAGTGCGTTGCAGTCGGGCAGAATTCATCTGACATGTTGAATTCTTCGAGTCCCTTAAACCTAAGTCATTTTGATCATAGCAATTACAGTCTTAGTCAAATATCTAGCCAGACAATGTCAATTGATGATACATCAAGTCTATCAAAAGTTATAACAAGCTTACTGATACCAGAAGGAGCAGAATGTGTCGCATATATAATAAATGTTGATGCCAACAATTCCCGTTTATTAAAAAGCTTTGAATCTAATATTATGTTATTAGATATTACAAATATAAAGCCATCTAGGCAAAATGACTTATTACATACCCCAATTGTGTCTGATTCTTTAATATCAGAAGATTTAATACTTCTACTAAACTATGCCTACTTACAAAGCAAATGCTTACATATATCTGTTCTTGATGCTGTACCAGAAACTGAAATAGGGCATTTTTTGAAAAACTTAGAAATTATGAACTCTTCTGATTCACCCTATAAACGGAAAAGCTGAAATATATTATGTATAATTAATTGATATTCTATATTATTAAATGTATAAATAGTAGATTACATCGTAGAAATGAGGTCATGTAACATCCATTTCAATTCATCGGTCGTTCCAACATGAACATCAGGTATTGGTGGCTTCTGAGATGACGTTTGTGCCTGTGCTATCGGTTGTTGTGAATTGGTTGTCATTTCTTTCGGTTGTTGAGATCCTTCTTTTTGAAGAGCAGATCCATCGGCCTTATCCATATTTGTATCGGGTTTAATGGCATGCAGAGGTTTCGTATCTGGGTTATTTTCATTTTCTTTCGATTCAGAATGTACGGTACCATTAGGTTTGCTTACAGAAATTTCCTTTTTTAGTATCCCGTTTGCAATTGGTTCATTAACTGGCTCTAACCTAGGAGGTAATTCATAATCATAGTCAGTAGACACCATATCATCATTCTGTAGCATTATATTAGATAGTCTTAATTTCGGACCAGATGGCTCGATTAAATGTGGGAACATTTCAAATGTATCGAATAAATCATTGATATTCAATGTTACTTTACGTTTCTTTTCGTTTTCCAAGTCATCATCCCCCTTTCTTTTCTTGACGTTTTCATTCGCATTAGAAGGTTGCATAGAATTTAGAGTCGTGGATATAAAATCATTAGTAGTATACTTATTCTCTCTATACCTCGCGACATCAATAGCACTTTCAATAATATTCTTTAAGTGGGCATCTAGCCCAAGTAGAACCATTTCAAGGACTTCGGTGCTCAATCCTCCAGTCAATCCATACTCTCTCATTGTCATTAGTATACGCCTTGATAAATTATCATAATCAGGAATTTCATAGTTTTCGGTTGCAATCGGGGTATTGATACCATTTACTACATCCTGCTGCCATTGCACTAAATTATTAACCTGTAATTGTTGTTGTGCTGTATCCTGGATCATTGGGATCTTTGGTAGTAAGGAATGTCTCGTTAACGTTATTGATGCGTTTAATTTACCCTTTTTACCGCTTTCTCTCGTGATATTCTTAATTCTTCTTCTCTCCTTAACTGGTAAACCCATAATATTTTGCTTGAATTTTTCGTATTGACTTGATCTAATGTTTTTAGTTTTATTTGCTTTTTTATTCCAGAAGGATGCAAATTCACTTTGAAAGTCTAACGGACCATCCTTCAACGAATTTGAAAAATTTAAAAGCAACAACTTGTTATGATACTTTCTTAATCCATTTTTAAGAATTGGGGTAATATTCTGTATTAATTCTGGACGTGATAGTTTTCCAACCAAAAACAAACTCAATGATTCATGATACTTATCCCAGTCAGACCCAAGTTTAGTCTGAAACTCTCGTATAAGCGTCTCCAATTCCATCCTCTTACTAGACTTGGATGTCAACGCTTCGGCAGGCGTAGACGTAGTCGACATCTTAATATGAATCTAAGTTAGTTACCTTTATTTTATATATGCTTTACTTCTTTCAATAATATAGTAATAACCTAGTATCAACGAATAATTTAAACCCTTAATTTAGGTTGAATGTACAGGAGTAATAATATTTACAAAAAGCCTTCTTATACACCTCCTAACGCTATACAAATGTAACTTATGTTAGATTGATTGATGTATGTTGAACTATGCTTATGGTTGGTATAGGATTAATTTTCAATACAAAAATCATATTGATACGCACACGCCAGCTACAAAATTCGGTAAGAAGTATATCATTGCAAAATTAATCTATATATCGAGTGGTAATTTTATTTCCTTCGAGTCAACGTCTGTGGTCGAAGGTTCTTTAATAACAGTAACCTCGGGATCAGGGTCGTTTTTAGTATGTTGGGCAATTATAAAAATAATAGCAAATAAAACTCCGAGGAAGGCCACGCCAATGCCCATGTAAATTGCGGCTCTATAACTTTTTAGCGTATTATGATAATGTTGCATCGTTTCTATTTCCACTGTACTTGCAATTCCTAGAAACAAGGAAACAGAATAATTAACTACGGTTGAGACCAACGAACCTGCCATCCCTTGATGATGGAGAGGCAAGAAATCCGATAGAATCAAGGCTGCCGCAGGGTAGCTTAGATCCATACCCCACGCTAACAAAAACATCTGGCCCATAGAGATTTGAAAGTAAGATTGTTCAACTGGCATAATGGATAACATAATGCACCCGCACATGAAGGATACTGAGGCAAAACAAATAATGTATGAAGGCTTTATTTTGGAAATCAAGACGGAAACAGAAAGTGCTGCGATAATGCCCAACACAAAAAATGGAATATATGTCAAACCAGCGGCAATCGGCGTGTAGTGTCTCAAGTTTAACACAATACTCCAGTAATAATATTGCCATATGCCAAAGGAGCCCCAGCCAAAACTGATACACAGCAATAAGAGGCCAATTTTAAAATTGAAGATTGACTTTGGTAATAATGGATATTCGGCAACTTTTAGCTCAATTAAGAAGAATGATATAATTCCAATTGATGATATAATTAAGAGCACGATAATGTAGACAGTATCCCAACCTACTACAGGCCCTTGATTCCACACAAAATTGAATAACACCAAACTTATTATACCTACAGTAGAACCTAATATATCCATTCTTTTTAATTTTTCTCTTGTATCAAGCTCACTATTCACGTTTGAAATATTATTTGGAATGATGAAAAACGATGTTACACCCAACATACAGGCAACTATGGCCAATATCCAAAACACCCACGGCCACCATGCTAACTGAGCAAGTATTCCTGCAAATATAGCTCCAAGTGTGGCACCAACAGGTCCAGATGCGCCAACACAACCAAATGCCAAGTTCTTTCTATCACCTATTGGGTAAATATTACCTAAAATACCCAAGGCACAAGGCAATATAAGAGCAAATCCTATTCCCTGGAACGCTCTGCAGATTATGAAAAATATGATTGAATGGCTATAATAAGAGAGTCCGGTGACTATTGCCCAAACTACAACCCAAGCCCAACCGACTAATAGTGTCCGTCTCAATCCAAATAAATCACCTAGTCTACCTGAAATTAATATGAATGTACCCACAGTTAGCGCAAACGAACCCATAAACCAAACCCTCTCTGAGCCCTCTATTGAATCTGAATTCTCCGCAAACGAATCGAGGATTATGTTCATGGGAGTTAACGACATGGTGATACCTCCTTGGGCTAAGAGCTGGGCCATACATATGACAAATACGAACAAAATTTCATGTAAGGTTGTCTTGAAATAAAGTGGTCGGGGATCCATTCTATGAACCTCCTATTAATTAAAGTAGGCTCTGTATAACCGGTATCTATTAATGTAATAATAAGCCGTTATAACGCCTTTTATAACGCCCTTATATGTATGTAAGAAGAAGTCTTTCTAGGTATAACTCTTACGAAGGAGTAAATATAAAGCGATGTTCTAATGATTGCACTAAATTTACTCTATGCAGCACTATGGAATAACAAACAAGGGTTTTTTGTAAAACTACTTCATAAATTTGTCATAAATAGGGATTCATCTTTTGGAATTGTATTTTGCAGTATATAAGCCATATATATCCTATATTCATATAAGTTTGTGTACTAAGTAAATTGTGAAAATTTTAACGTCTCACATTTATATCTACCCTTAAGGTTGATTTGATCAACGGGTAATCTTTTTGAGTCTCTCGACTAGATATGCAAAATTTTAAGTTCCCAATAATCATATAAATCTTCTACAAATATTCTCCGACTTAGAAAGAATAATGATGATGAAAAGCGATGCATTCATGTCAAGAACTTTTGGGCTCAGAATAATATAAGGTTAGAGTTAGATTTAAATTTCACTCGCATTCTGGTACATTAAACATCCAATATTTCGTTGAAAGTACATATTTCGAATACTTAGTATAGTCTCAATTTTCTTCTCACTTTATAAGTTCTTCATCACATTTCTTCACTTGCTAACGTTATTTCAATATTTCATACTTCACACTTGCTTACATTCTTTCAAGTATTCCTTCGAATCCGCTGACATCTTATTCAAGATTTCATCTACAGTTCAAAATCGATGATATGAATGCATCCCTATCAATATAAACTCATTCAATACAATTTATGAGAAGAAAGCTTTATTTATGTAAAGCTGCAAATCTTTCACCATCTTTTAGTGAATCCATATTGTCCTTCTATGAATCAGTGGTTACACCAAGAAGACTACAATAGCCTTAGAGTAACATGAGCTATCATTGGATAACTGTTCTGTTTGATGACCGGTATTTATAAAATGGTTTATTGCTCCATGTATCTGTCGTTGCCTTGACGCTCCTTACCTCCAAAACATGACTTTCTAACTGATAGGTCTTGGACAATGGATGGAATAGCCCTACCAAAGATAATAGAAATCAAAATTCTTGTGACCCACATCTAAGTTGTCGCTGTTGAATATATCCCAATTCACTCCGTGGCCAATGCTATGCGAGATAGGTTTGCACCTGTGCCAATATTCGGTACTTATCGGTGCAAGATCGTCTTGTCTATAATCTTGTAGAAATTCATTTTTATATTTTAGGTTTAGAAATAGAACATATGCATCTGTCAAAAATTAGAAGATTATATCGAAGATATATTGTCCTGCTTGTTCGTTTGATTTAGGAGTAGCCAAAGCCAGACTTCTAATTCTTACATGGGATTGTTGCGCTTAACTGCAGGAGAGCGTCTGACAGCTCGCTTACCTTAATTCGAGCCTCATCAAATTTAACGATACCAATCTTAGTATAATATTTTCCGATATCCTTGAGTCTTTCTAAAGAGACATATAAATGTCGCCGCATATAATACAGAGGCCATAATAATGGGAACAGTTGTATGATGTAAGTCTAAATTTGGTAACATCCAAGCTTAAAAACACACGAGGAACAAGTATTAGTTTTATTTTATATAAATTTATGTACCCAATCTTTAGCTGATTATCTCAGCTATAGCCAGATTTATAACAAAGCGTTTCAGAAGCCCCACCCTGAAAAAAGGAGGAAACATATACAGCACACGTTCTAGTTGTGTCTTTCTGTAGAATAGCAATTAATATCTGGCTAATTTGTAATATAGTTGCCAATTTAAAGATACTGAGAATTATTGCAGGTTCAAAAGTTGGACTTTATGGATATTTAACCTAATGCATTGGCTATTAGATCACCTGTTATGAAATGATAACTGTCTTTATTAAAAAAATACATGAACGATAGTTAGTTATAGAACTATTAATTTCCTTCATTATTGCCTAGACTACTCTGTTTATTTGTCCCTAGAATTGTCAAATGCATGGAAATACAAGAGTATCGAAGGCAAAGCTTCATGATGATTGCCATCATACATATCTAATATGCTACAAGATGTAATGTTATTATAAAGATATGCTTAAATATACTACTATACAGTTTATAGCTCGAGAGAACTAAAGAATTCGTTTTCATTTGATTTCCAGGATGTATTTCAACTTCTTGCCACTACTTGGAGTATCGAGATAGCAGATCCAATTTGGAAGTGTCATTTTGCATGGACGAGTGTTGTTATTCAACATAGGTCGAGAAAAACCGAGGTATAGAGGTGGACAAAATCACGCAACAACTATTAAACCAGCCAAATTGTGTATAAGACACTAGTTTTCATCACCTATGATCCCAAGATATTGCCAGAACATTGCTACATTATTGTACACAAGCAATGTTCGTGACTTAGCGTGGATCACGGTCAGTATTTATTCTGGGACTTTGTGAAGTGTGGCTCAACGTGGCCAAAAGTCACCATCCGTCGAGTCAATCGACCAAAAGGTTCCTATTTAGTTCCCACAACACTCAACACCACCGAAACCAGCGTGGCTTCACTCGAAAACCGCTAATGACTGCAAGAACTTATCTGTTTCCACAATAAAGTTGCTATTACTTATTTTCTCCTCCTCTTTAAAATCTACCGCACTCAAACTGTTAAACGCGATGTTTTTCACGTAGTAGTTCGAATACAACTCCCACAACACGTTTTGAAGGTTATCTATCGACGTGTCAGAAATAAGTACAAACTTCAACCCCGTGGCAGACTCCAAGAAATGCGTTCTATACTTAGACGTACTAAACGACTTTAACAAGTTGTTCATATCACCGTCTCCTAGCTCAAATTGCAACACATACATGTATTCTATACTTGTGTCTTTTATAAATTTCAATAATTGGTTTCGTGGTCTAGTTGGTTATGGCATCTGCTTAACACGCAGAACGTCCCCAGTTCGATCCTGGGCGAAATCAGTTACGAAGCGCAAATGGTTTAGTGGTAAAATCCAACGTTGCCATCGTTGGGCCCCCGGTTCGATTCCGGGTTTGCGCATTCTTTTTAACATAAATTTTTTAACAATCCTATTTGAAAAAACGTAACGCTTCCTTAGATACACATCGTTCTTGGATTCTTAGCATTACGGTAACTATGAAATTGAGATATTAAATAGCTTTCAAAATAAGTGGATTATTAAAACCCAGATGGACTACATTATGAATTCAACAGTTTCTACAAGTTATCTTGAGTTGATGTAAAGTTATTTATTTTTACTAGATATTAATGAATACGAACGCTAATTTTTTAGTTAGTATATGTTTTTTACGATCACAATCTAAAACTTATAAAGAATATTGAAACACTTCATGTAGGTGTTAGTTTATTTCAATTTAAACCCGAGACATTGTAAAATGGGTAAAATCATGACGATAACGCATGTTAATTCTAATCATATATGTTCTTCATTTTCCTTATAAGCAATGCACACAGATGTTACATACAATTAAATCTTATATAGTGTTAAAAGAAATAAATAAAAACTAGTTTGATCAAAAAAAAACTTTTATATGTCCCTCTCAAGCAGTATTTAAATTACACAAATATTCACAAATTTGCGCATAAATTGTTTAGGGTTCCACATATTACTATAGAAATTAGCTATGCACTGCACCCAATTTATTTTGATAATGACGAAGCTCTCTGCACCAGTTGATTAAAGTATCGATTCGGTCGATTCCTGTGAACTCGTTGTTTTCTTCAATTAATGTTTGAGTGATATTAATAGGTCTTTGCGTAATACTATTTCTATTAGTATGATCTGGGTTAGGCTCATTGATATTCATACTAACAAGGTTGTTGTTGGATGCATTTTCAGCACGTTGCTCAGAAAATATTTGATCTTTTTGGGATAATTCGTCTTTCATTTGGGCAGGAATAGCACTTGATATGTATTTGTACCAAGAATCAATAACAGCAAACCACTCTTCTTCGAGCGAAGGCATATCATTAAACAACAAGATTTTTGAGAGAATAGATTCTCTACGTTGTTCTTTATTGAGAGATGAAGATGATGCATCTTGCTCGAAAATGGAAGTAGCTGTTCTGGGTCTCGAATCGGTATCAATTTCCATACTGTCGTCCACATCATACTTAACATCATATACATCATTATTATCTGAAATTTCACCATTCATATTGATCGCATCCAAGCATTTCATATTGTAATATATCTCTTTTGAATCAATTGTCAAAGGTAAGGGGCTCATCTTTTGTTTTGAATCGATTTCAATATACCCACCAATGAAATCTAACTTTGCATTTAATAGCTTACCATTGCTTGCTAACTTTAATATCATTTCTTCCAATTGCTCTTGATGAATACTCAATTTCTTTGTGATATACCCAAACTTAATGATTTTATACGACTTCAATAGGTTTATTATTATTTTGGATCTTAAGTTCTCTAGTATCCTATTAGAGGCAAAATTGAAAATTTCATCGTTGGCTAATGGGTCGTTTTCAGCTTTTATTTTTTCTATTATCCTATTGAAACCTTGCAAGTCTAATTCATCATGACATTTAATGAGAAGGATTAAGTGAGTGTATTCCGACAATTGAGAGTATGTCTGAGTTTCTTGTGACTCAAACGGGTTCACTTCATTTTCAGCTAACATAGAACAAAGTGCTAGGTACTTGAGTATCTTTTTCTTTAACGGAGAACCAGTCTCGTCAAAGTTCTTAAAACATTCATAGAATTCTAACCTTGCCTTTTCGTAATTACCTCGGTAGAAATGGACCTTCGCTCCACATTCACGAATTGTTCCCATAATCTTCGGATGTGTTACAGCCGTCGTGATCGTCATACTTTTTCTATATAATTGATTCAATTCTGAAAGACTAGCCCTATTCAGCTGTGAGTAGTATTCAATTTCGGCAGCAATTACCTCTAAAGAATATGAATTTCTTGTTGTTTCTGATACTAACAGTAGCGTGTGATTTATCAGTTCAATTAAGCCAGAACATTTATCAAATTCTCTGTTTTCCAATAGTATATTCAATTTATTTATATTAATCTTTAACCACAACCTATCATTGTATTGATCGGATCCGCTTGATTGATCCAAAAACTGCAAGATTATATCATAAAATCTAGACACGAATTGTTTATCAGTTGCAAGGGAGTAATTATTCAATATTTTACTCATTGATTCTTCTGAGTAGTTTCTATTTACTTTCAGCATTATTTCTGTTAATTTCTCGAAGTATTTGAGTGTCTCATCATATCTCTGCTTGTTGAAGTTGATCTTCATCAATTGCTTATATGATTTAAATATCCATTCAATATTCTCCTCATCGGTCGAATCTGCTTCTATTATCACTTTCAATTCCTTAATCGCTCCATCTGGGTCATCATCTTTCAACCCTTTTGCATTGTAATATTTATTTTCCTTAATTTGTTAGTATTTCGAATCGAAACTTGCCATTGAATTTGTACTTACCATTCCATAATCTTGATGATTTTCATTTTCCTCAACTCCTTCATCCTCATCTTCTTCAAACTCGAATTCATATGATTCTTCAGATAGGAAATCTTCTTCATCAGACATGTTCAACTACTGTATTAGGATATTATTAGATATAGCGATATTAAAGTCACCAAATATATTATCGAGATAATTTTGTGTACTAATTTTCAATGTTCCAAATATGATATTCAGACTTCAATAAACTAGAAATACTTTATAAATACAAACGTCTAATGATTATGTTTTCATTTCTACGACTTCTGAGTAGCAATTAATTGTGATATTGTGTGAAATAGTATTAATAAGGATTAAAAAGAATAGATAATAACTGTATTATTATTGATTAAAGTACAATGGAGTTTAGCTCGTATGGCGCAGTGGTAGCGCAGCAGATTGCAAATCTGTTGGTCCTTAGTTCGATCCTGAGTGCGAGCTAACGTTTTTTTTCTTGATTGTATTTTTATAATTTTATAATATAAAGATACTACTTATAATATATAATTGTATAGTCGATAGGCTAGCGAGAAACAAGGAATTAGAAATTGAAACTTATGAAATGAAATTTAATTCAAAAAAACTGTCTAGCACATAGCAATTGCATTAATAGTACAGATATGGACTAGACTATCTCCATTTCGTACAAGACAAATGGCTCATATTCAGTATCCACCAACGAGGCGTATTCTTGAAGGTTTGCGTTATTATTCATTCCATCACCACCTAAGTAGCCGAACTTCGAAACCAATTCCTTCTTAGATTTGCTCATATTCTTAAAATTTGCTTTGTCGAATTTAATTAGATAACAGTCGAATTGTGGAGGTAAACCATATCTCAAAACAGATTCAACATAAATTCTTATAGCCTTAATATGGACCCAGCCAGCAAAAATATCTGAATATGCCGTGGTGGCCAAACGAATCAAGTCATTTTTAGATTTGGATTCAGTTGCTTTACTTAAATCAAATTCTTTTCTCAAGTTGTTTAAGGTTTCTTCAGAATAAACAAAGTCATTACGGGGATGCCATTTATGTTCTCTTGCTTGATTAATGAAGTCCTGTTGATACTTCTTGAACAAAGTCACTGTGTATAAAGAATATTCTTGATCAGTAGCTATAACTTTAGCAGATCTTGGTATGACAAATTCGGTTAAGGTTTCGTACGATTTTTCGAAATCAGAAATCAAATTTTTGGGAACAGCTATTAATACAGTAATTAAATGCTCCGAGTCCAATACGAAATATTCTGGTCGAACAATCTCATGGAGAGACTTTATTGATAAATCTCCGTTTTTCTTTCTATCTGCAGCCAAAAAGTTCGACTTGGCATTCTGGTAGGTCTGATACGAGCTTCTCACATCATTATCCAATGTAATGGCTTCGTTGGAAATCAAACTCACCAATTGTGTAAGTGGTTTATCTAATCTATACTTCGAAGTATTCCACTGAAATGATTCAACATAATTCAAAACTTGCTTTCCATTAACGGTTTTTGATGACGACGATTGGGTAACTGAATTTAAAATATCAACAACTTTAGCAACTGATGTGCTCAATTGCGAGTCAAGCTTACTCAATTCATCACTTTGTTGAACCAAAGAATCCAAAGTCCCTATTTGGAAATCTGGTAATACAAACTTATATAATGGAAATTTCCCCCCATTCAAACTTTGTTCTAACCATTCTCGGGCGTTGATAGATTGGGGTAATGAAAGTGCCAAATACTTTGCAAGTGGATCCATGTTTCACGTACGAAGTGCCAATGCTTGATTACCTTATCTGACTTAAGAAAACCTTACATTAATAGAAAGGAGTACAGTGAGTATTAGATTGTATGCGTAATTGACAGTATAGTCTCCATACATAAATGTGCTCATATATACCCATTCTCCAACAAACTTGAAAACCTATGCAAATATCCCCTGAATCCTTCATAATGGTTCTAATACCCAAATGTATACCATTAGATTCATTACGGGAGTATATCGGTTAAATAAACTCAAAAAAAGTATGGGTTAGATTAATGTCTAATTCTATCTATGAAAATTGATGGGATTGAGACCAGGGCTGCAATTGCGATGGGAATATTTTTTTTTCCTATAGAGACATAAAGAGTATATGGAAAGTATATATCATTAGGCATTTTACCTCTATAATACGTAAATAGATAAAATTTGTCCCAATTTGAGGATATGAGTAATTCATTAGAAGTATGTTATTTGTTCGGGTGTTAAATTATGCCCTGGAAGAAGTTGTGTATCAATATATGTTGCGATCAGAAAAGACTAACCAGATTTTTAGGAGAGGTTAAAAACCCATTCAACCGCATTTGATGGCTTATTATCGTTAATACCTGCTAAATACTACTACGACGATGCAACACAGGACCAATGGCAACAGAAGAAAAAGTCGAAGCAAGAAATGCAGCAGAATAAAAGAGCCAAATTGGATCCTACCTCGAGAGAAGATGCAGATGATTATACCAATTCACATGCCAGTGCCAAAGATGTGATGGATAATAAGTCCAAGACAGCCAAAAAGGTAACTTTGCCATCGAAGGATAAGCTTCCAAAACCAATAGTCGATGATGATAGTGATGGAGTTGAAATTCCAGACATGGATGTAGATGACGATGACGAGGAAGATAGCATGGATTCGAACGACCAAAAGGAACAAGCAGATGAAAAAGAACAAGAAGGAGAAGAAGACGAGGCATCGGATTCGTTAATACAAAATACTACTCAATTGGTGTTCGATGACGATGGAAACGAGCTTTCTGCAGATGGGTCTGGTAAAGTTGAGAAGACCAACGATAAACCAAATAAAAAGACAAATAAGAAGGAATTATCCCCTGAAGAGCAAAAGAAGAAGAAGGAAAACTTAGCCAAGTTGAGAGAAAAATTGTCAGCTAAAATCAGTGTTTTAAAAGAAAAGAGAAAGGCACCCGGATCCAAGACAGGGGTAGCAAAATCAAGAGACCAGATCTTGGAGGAGCGTAAAAGAAAGGACGAGTTAAGAAGACAGGAAAAATTAAAGAGAAAACTTGCTGCTTTGGACGAAGACGAAGACGACGACGAAGCATCGGAGTCGGATTCTGACGATGACGCCGATGCCAAACAAGACAAATCAGTATTATATGGAAACATAACGTTTAACGATGGATCCAGAGTCACGTCTGATTTGAGCAAGATTCGCTCCACCGCCGAAAAGAAGAAGCTCAAAGGCCCTGCGAATAACGACATCAAAGCCCATCTATTAAAATTAGAGCAGAAGAAGCATAAATTATCGCATTTAACCCCAGAAGAACAAGAAAAACAGAAAGAAAAGGACCAATGGCAAAGAGTGATTTCGCAAGCTGAAGGTGTCAAAGTCAAGGACGACGAAAAACTCTTGAAAAAAGCCCTCAAAAGAAAGGAAAAACAAAAATTAAAGAGCGAAATTGAGTGGAAGGAAAGAAAGCAAATAGTCAAAGATACGGTATCAGCCAGACTGAAGAGAAGAGAAGAGAACTTGAAGGCAAGAAAGGATAATAAAGGTAAAAAGGGTAAGCAGCAACCAAAATTACGTAAGTTTACCGGTACTATTAACAACTTCGCCAATAGTAAGAAAAAGAGAGCCGGTTTCGAAGGCAATGCGAAGTCTGGTAAAGGTAAGAAATGATCCTCTTTCTATAGTTCAGATAACTTACTCTACTCTAAATAAAACGTCATTGTGTAATTGTGTTAGTAGTTTATTTCAGGACTGCATACAATCATCGACAGGAATTTCGTTGTAACTCGAAAACAGATTTAGAAGCAATCGTCCATTTCATTCTAATATTTGACAACAGATTCATTAAATCAATTTATCTATTTTTAATTCAATTGTATCGTGAATCTAACTATCAAAGTAATTATTTAGAAATGTCGTACCAAAATCAAGCAAAGAGCTTTTTATCTACTATTGACGAAGTATGTACCGGTATTGTGCACTTAGGGACCTCCTAGTGGCAGGGTAAATAATTTTAACATATACTAATCAATTACATAGAAAACCAAGGATCTTCAAATCTTAAGACAATTCGAACTCAAAACCGGATTACCAAGATCATACGCTATCTTAGGTGGATTTGGTTTATACTTTGTTTTAATTTTCTTGAACATTGGTGGTGTTGGCCAACTTTTGTCTAACATTGCTGGATTAGTCATCCCAGGATACTTCTCTTTACTTGCGTTAGAAAGTACCACTACCAAGGATGACACTCAGTTGTTGACCTATTGGGTTGTTTTCGCAGCTTTTAATGTTGTTGAATTCTGGTCCAAGGCTATTTTGTACTGGATTCCATTCTACTACTTGTTCAAGACTGTGTTCTTGGTTTACATTGGTATTCCATCTACCGGTGGTGCTGAAACCGTGTACAATGCTGTTATTAAGCCATTCTCCAGAAGATACATTGTTAACAACAAGAAGTTTGCCCAAGATATTAACAATGCTGCGCAAGGTGTTTCATCTTCTGTTGAATTATAAGCTAGCTAATTCGATTTATTGCTCCAAACAAACGAGTTTGCTTTCGCTTTGAGTTGATTTTTTTGCCTGAGTACTATATAGGTTACTTTTCTTACAAGTTAATCTAAGTAACATAGGTGACTGTTCTTTATTATAAGTTATTTATTCTACTTTTTTTTATCGAATAAATCTTTTTTTTATTATCTATAATGTAATTTAGACTATTGACAATTATAATGTCAGACTGAACCCAGCAAAGTCGAACAAGTCTTCAACTGTTTCACCATTTAAAACGTATTTAGCCTTTACTCTTAACTTCAACTTTGATCCTTGTTTACCAACAATCTTCAATACTTGCTTTATGTCGGAGCCATTCTCCAAAGTATCTCCTCCGGAAGTTGATGATATTGATAACTTTTGAGTCTTAGGAACGGCAATTAAGAGCTGGAATTGCTCAATAGAAGAACTTGGAGAATTCGATTTTATATGTGCCTCCATAGTTGCCTGGCCGTTTTGCGGAAACGATTTAGGGAAGAAAGAAATCGCAATATTTGAATTAGAGAATGCATTAATAGGTTGTGCGGACGATTGTGATAATTCAAAGTTAGACTGAACCGGTGTTTGACCTCCTGGTGAGTCAAACAAATCTAGTATACTTGCATTATTAGAAGACTTTGGATGTGATGACGTTTGTGATTGTGATGGATTACTGGGCCCTGCAAACAAGTCTGATAATAAATCGTTGTTATTTGTAGGTTGGTGATTGTTGGAAATATTTGAACCGTCATTATTATCATCCAAAAGATCCAACAAGTCATTAGTTGACGACGGAACACCTGCATCATTATGACTATGACCTGCAAGTTTAGTTTTATGAGTATTGGTATTCTGTAATGATAAGGATTCTCTCTGTTTGATTTTTGGAGCTGGCATTCTTGCCAATAATCCCTTCTTCAATTGTGTATCCTGAGCAAAGATTTCTTGGTACTCTGCTGTTCTAATCTGGATTTCTAAGTTATTATCATATGCTCTTGAATTCAAAATCAATCTCAATTTCTCAATAGAGTCTGGGTTCTTGAATTTGATTGATAATTTTATTATAGCCGTTAGAATATATGTAACCAAATGAACTGTTTCTTGATCAGAGTAAGTCGAGTTATTAATCAATTCATCGATTAATTTCAAAATTAATTTATCGGTAACTGGTTCTTGTTTACCATTAACTTCAACGTTACCATCCAAAATTAGATCAACATATTCCCCTAAGCACCAAATAGTTATCAATGATAATCCATATTGCGTTGAGTCTTCTAAACATAAAGATAATAATCGGCCGACTACATGCTTCTTCAATTCCAAATCATTGCATTGCATAATCAATGCTAAAATATTTGAAATAATATCTGGCGTGATAAAATTACCAGAGAGTTTAAGCATCCTTATCAAGGTATCAAAATGCCATTTTTCATTTGGAGCAAACTTATTAGCTGCTGTCGTCAATTGGGAAGAAATATACGGTTTCAATTCATTGTCTCGACAATTCTCTAAGAATAACAATATTTCTCTTACCAACACCCGGATATTTTGTTCATTTAATATGGCAAATGATAATTCCAAAGCTCTTCTTCTAATTGAAATATCACCATCAGA
Organism: Debaryomyces sp. S3305; assembly: GCA_024586305.1. Taxonomy (NCBI): domain Eukaryota; kingdom Fungi; phylum Ascomycota; class Pichiomycetes; order Serinales; family Debaryomycetaceae; genus Debaryomyces; species Debaryomyces sp. S3305. The sequence goes on from JAMYHY010000053.1 coordinate 52,173, forward strand.
TAAGCAATTAACAATGGTAGTTCTGTGCCTTTGTACAGCCAATGGTTCGATGTTAATGACAGTTAATAATGTATCAAGAGCCACATATCTTGTATTGTTATCCTTGGTGGATAAAAATTTTCCCAATAAGTTCACACCTAAAATCTTCAAAGACTGGTCAGATTGGATAGCAAAAATTGTTTTTACACACTCATACAAAATTGCATGAGCTGCATTTTTACCACTTTCGATATTGGAGGCAACTTGGGTTAAAATATCATTAATTTCTTCTAAATATTTAGGAGGGCAGTTTTCATCTACCGCTAAAATTCTTATCGTTGTTAGTAAAGAAACTTGAAGGAAAGGATCCAGAATCCCTAAAACATCATAGTCAGGGATATAACCACTGCTGGCAACTCTCTTTAAATGGCCAACAATTTTAGGTATAGTTTTAATCAAGTTTTCCCTATTTTCGGGACTTGCAAAATATAATGCTTGAATCAATCTCAAAGCACCCAATAAGACTCCCGGCAGCTTATCAGATATCAATTGCGGAACTTTAGGCATGAATATTTCAGATAATTCTGGATCTTTTTCAATTAATTTAGCGGCCACAATACAAGCTTTCTTCTTCAAATAAAGGTTATTAGTGGTGATAATCTTGTCAACATTAGTGTACAAATCTCGTGCTAATTCGGGAGAAGCAATATTACCTAAACAGCATAATGCCAACCCCACAATAAATGCATTCGGATGTTGCATGTCATTATCTAACGAGTTAGTCAATAATGTTAAAACCTCTTGGTTCTCATCTAGTAACAACATCGTGGCCAAATATCCTAATCTTTTATCAGCAAAACGTGGAGATGCTAGTAATTTAATACATTCAACTTGTCCAAAATGTGTCTTTTCACCCATAATGTATAAGTATAATAGCTTAGAAATATTGATCCTTCTGGTAGTCTGATCTAATGTAGCATCTCTAAATGATGTTCTAATAGCCGCTGATTCCTTCATAACCACTGCCCGCTCATCGGCAATCGTCTTCGACTTTCTGACCGCTTTGATAAACGATTTCAATGAACCCATTATAAGAAATTTCTGTCAGTTAGCCTTCGTGATGTTTCCTGATTCAGAGTACTAATGTTTATTTTGAAGACTACGTGTTGAAGTGTCTAATCGTATTCTGGTATAAACACGACAATTTTTCAACTATACTAAATATGGTCGATATATATAATTCTTTTATCCATTCTATAGCTAGATCCCATTCGGAGATAGCAGAAATGACTCAAGAGAAATGATGAATAGTTTCTGGAATAAAAACCAAACCGATGGTAAGTTGAAATTGGGAAAAATTGAGGTGCATGAAGAATGTATTATGGTATAATATAACTTCCTTCTGTAGCATTGGCATCTTAGTTGATTGCTAGATAATGTAGTCGTTATATATTCTTGATAATAATAAGTGTACATATTGAATTACTGGCAAAATAATTCGTAACATGAAAGAAGTCGAAGCTTAAATGCGTAGCGAATTTCACAACTTTTCTTCAGTATAAGCATTGCAGCATATTCGATGAGTACTTTAGAACCTGCTACTACGGCCAAAGTGGTTCTTATAACAACAAAAGGGCCTATTGAGATTGAAGTATGGGCGAAGGAAGTGCCCAATATTAGTAGGGTGTTCATTCAGAATTGTTTAGATAGAAAATATATTGGCACAACATTCAATAAGGTGATAAAGGATTACTTGGTCCAAACAAGCAAAATCAAAGAACCCCACACATCACAGCTAAATGATGAGTTTCATTCTCGTTTGAGATTTAATAAGAGAGGTTTGGTGGGTGCCGTACATAATGATAAACGAAATTCGAATAATGTTGATTCGTTATTCATAACGTTGAAACCCACACCAGAGTTCAATAACAATTATGTATTATTCGGCAAAATAATAGGAGATTCGATCTACAATGTAGTAAAAATCAATGAAAGTGAACTTGAATCGGAGGAAGCTCCGATGTATCCAGCTGAAATAATAGATATTAAGGTCTTGATACGATACTTTGATGATATTGTTGAATCAAAAGAGCATATTGCTGAGCCTGCGAAGAAGAAAGCAAAGAAAGCAAAGAAACCCCGAGTCCAATTAGACTATGCCCTAGAAGATGAAGAAGATACGGGATTTAAAATGAAATCAGCTCATGATTTGCTTTCAGATTCAAAATTGTCCAACAAATTGTATGCTAATAAAAAGAAAAGTCTATTAGAGGAGAACGAGGAACAAAAAGGCGTCGATAAAGATAACAATATGGAAATGAAGAAGGTAGTCCCTGAGAGCCCAAACTACAAACCTTCTGGGGATTTAGAAAATAGGACGAAAATTACTTCGTCTGAGAATATGAATCATGAAGACAAGCAAGAAAACCGAGAAGAGCAAGAAAAGCCTAAACCTAGTTCAAAAGTTAAATTAGATAGGAATCCGAATATCGATTCTGATTATGACTCAGATTTAGATTTATCATCTTCTGAATCAATTGACCTATTTGCATTTAAACAAAGTAACTTTCAAAGACGCTAGTACAATTTGTATTCGTTTTTTGTGATTAGTTAATGCAAAAAGAAAGACCAGCTCTTTGTAACAATACATATGAAACACTATATAAACAATAAACAAATACTAAATAAATGACAATTATGAGGTAAACCCTGGAATATCATTATGATCCTTGGGTAAATTTGTTGCACTTTCAAAATCAAAATTAGCCAAACCAAGATCATTATTCAACCATGGATGGTTAGCTAATGACTTGCAGTCATATCTTTCACCAAGATCATAAGTCAAGCATTTCAAAATTAAATCATTTATTAATTGAAGGTTGATATCATTTTCATCAAATTTATACTTTTGAACTAGAACGTCATGGAGTGACCAATACTTCAACTTATTAATATTTCTCAAAGAATACTCACCGGCCGAATCTTTGTTAAAAAATGTCGAAGTTAGATCGCAATTGTTCAAATAATCAGCCGTAGGAAATTCACCCAATAGCTCGATTATCTGCGCCATATGGTCTTCATCTTTATCAAAATTATTACCATTATGAGGATCGAATAAATAATCCCCAGTAATTAACTCAAATATAATGCAACCTATCGACCATATATCCGCTGACGATCCCCAAGTTTTATGTTTCAAAATTATTTCGGGTGCTCTATATTGTCTTGTCTGTATTTGATTTGTAAAATGGTAATGAGAAAATGTTGCATTACCAAAATCAGCAATTTTGATAGAAATAAGCTCACTAGGATCCTTATTTTTTTCAATTTTAGGTTTTAAGGCCGTCATATTGGTAGGGCTGATTCCACCTTCATTAATTTTACAAATCGAGTTCTTCCTACTCTGATTTCCATTACCATAGAAAGACACTTCTTGAAAAGTAGTATCCGAATTGATACTGGATGATAACGGTTTTGAAGTTCTAACAGGCGAATCACATTTGCCACATACTGAATTCCTTGATTTTCTATATAATCCGTAACCCACAGAATCTTGCCTTGTCTTAGGGTTTGTTGAATTTGCTCTATTAAGTCCGATCTTATCGGTATTAATGTTAACAGTAGATATTGAACTGTCCTTTCTATTCTTATATTTTGCATTGAATTTTGTTATTTTTTCCTGCTCAATGACTTTAATGACATTATTGATATCTTTGATCTCAATCAATATATTTTCTGGCTTCAAATCAGTATGAATGATTCCACAATGATGCATATAATCGACAGCTAAAAACATTTGCTTTACAATTTGTTTAACTAGAGTCAATGGAATTCCCCCATACGTTTTTTGCACTCCAATTAACTTTGTTAAAGAATCTGAAGAATTGTTCTTTATGCATCCAACACCCGATAAATTATCGTCGGCCGCACTTGTGGGAACCTCTTTCTTGGGGTTATTAATCAAACCTAAACTCAATTTTGATTTAAATAACTTGAAATTTTTATTATTTTCAGGTTTCGGATCTTTAACTCCAATAGGTGATTTGGTATTCTGTTTCAAATCTTTGCTGATGGTCTTAGATTTGAAAATCAAATTTAAAACGTTCTCGCCCAATATCTCGAAAACCATACAAATATGCTTACCATTTGGTCCTGAGACTTCGAAATCATCCAATAATCTCATAATATGTTTGTAACCGGGGTGACCCACTGGCTGGTTATGTTTGTTAATCTTGTGGCTTTTAAAGAATTGTTTATACTGTTCTTCTAAATGTTTGCCGTAGACTAGAGGCTTATCGAGAGTCTTCAACAACTTAATTTCATCTTCCGCAGCTTCCATATAATTATCGCTCGACTTGACAAACTTGATAGCCACATAATAGTCATTCATATCGACTGAAGTCTCCTCCGATGTAGACGGATTTAATTCTCGGTTATATCTAGATTTGGCTAGCCAAACGGTCGAAAAGTGACCCCAGCCTAGCTTCCTCAATATTATGTACTCCCTATTGGGGTAATCGCGAGAGAAATATACCTCTCCCTTGGAAACTGGATGATACCCTCCAACCTTATAGTCATTGGCATTTTCTTCCTGATTAGGGTTGATATTTAAGTCTGACTCGCTTTCCGATAGATATTCGACCACGTCATCCTCATCAGCCAAGTCTTGTTTATATGCGTTAAAGTTATCGAAGTGTTGGTAGTTTTCAAAAACTTCACCCCGGGGATTTGGGTTATCAACTACGGACGTCACCGACTGGTTATTATTAATCCTCAATTTGGGATACTTCAAGTTCTTTTTCGTGTATTTTCTGCCAATATTCACAGGTGGTGGCACGGTATCTTGTGTAAAAACAGAATCTTGCTGCTCATCGATAGACTGCTCGTCCAGATCTATCTGTGATGTAAGTTCGCTATTCTCCAACGAAATACACTTAGCAGTGAAGGTGGCATACCTCAGCTGATTCCTGCTGGGATCTCCCACTGGTATTATTTCGTGAGTATAGTTACTGTTTCCCTCTGTCATGTTCCCCCCTCCACTTCCCACCACAATATCGTCCGCTGGACTGCTTTTGGCCGTTGGCGACAATGAAATCTCTGCCGGATCTACCTGTCCCTCTTCCTCTTCTTTCACTTCTTCGCTTGGCCTCTTATTCACAGGGAGCGGAATTTTCTTCAAAAAACCCCCAAAATTAAACTTGGTCCCCTTTTTATCACCACCTCGTGGACTCTGTGGTCCTGCAGTGGCTTCGAGATCTTTATCTTTATTTCCTCTCATAGTTTGATTCACTAGTATCATGATCCTGATGTCTTATATCTGGTGTAATCGACGCTTTTTATCTCTAACATGGGCAAATCAATGTATGCTAGATGCCCATCAAATAACCGATTCTTCACTATACTTTTTCTATATTTATGTCCTGCCCGATATCTTCCTAATATCTTCTAATTTATCCTTCTAAACGATCTGATAATATCCGCTTATAATGCAAGTCTTGTTTATCAATTTTCTCTACAAATTAACTAAATGAATCCTAATCGTTATATTTCTGCTTCATAATAGGGTATTTGTTGTATTTTTTTGGTCAGGACTCGTCTAACCATTTGGCGTAACATGTAAAGTACTCGGCTGGAACCATCGGGTGATCATCGGTAATTGTGCGTAACCTGTAATATGTCCCGTACTCCGACTTTACTCCACTGCCTACTTTTTGCTGTTGGGTACAATTGTCAATGTAACGTTACATTTCTAGCTATTGTATAGCGGCTTTTGAGTCCGATGTATGTAACCCGAACAAACGGATCCCCTGGAGCCGCATTGGCGCCAACCAATTAGCGATATTTAGCGACTAATTACGAGATGTGGCGGTTGGTTGACAGGTCTACGACATTTTGTCGCGAAATAAGATATTGTCGTAGAATATTCGTGAGCACGTATTAGGCTTTAGATAAGCATGGAAGCAGTCATATCGAACTTTAAATTGGCTCACTATTGGTAGGATGGGAAATACGGGGTATTGGAAGATATAGGAATATCAGATTTCAATAAAAATCTATTAGGTGAGTGTTTACGGTAGATTTTTATAGTATATACTTATGGTGTGTGGAGTTGAATGCTCTATTTTAGCTTTGTATGTAGCCGAGGAAGAACGGGAATATGGGAAGGTATGATCGAATATATGGTTATGGATTTGCGAGTGGCATATGGGACACAATACTCAGTCAGATTAATAAGCAACGACCTAGCTTACGAGAATCGTAATGTTCAATGGTTAGTGATAATGTGGGGTGAACTAATGCAAGGGAAACTGGGCGAGCGAACAAAGGCGAACAGGATCAAAATGGTAACACACAAAACGATTGGGGGTCGCTCGTAAAAGCGCACGATGTAGTTCGTAGATAGGCTATCTAAGGATCACTAGAGATCTATTTATGGATAGAACGCGGGCAGGTGGGAATTCCAGTTGCGCATGATGCATTCGTTCAAGGAGAGAGAGATATCAACTTGTGCAAACGGCCATTTTGGGCAACATATGCTGCCTAATAGCCTTGGCTCGAGTACTTCAAGTGAGATGCCCCAATGAAGTAATTAAGGAACATGGAATCATAATAGTTGCTACAGATAAGCACTGCTTGCAGGCGAAACGATAAAACACATGAAAGAGAACATTCGCGGGGGACATTGTGAAATATTACTTGCGCAAAATGCAATGTTGGGTAAAATTAGAACAATAAACAACTAAGATCATTGAAAATTATATTTAATTAGAGTTGTTCTTACAGAAATTAAACCTTTCATTTAACAAAGAATAGGTAACACCAATCTCTGGGTCGCACGGTGAAGAATTTCTATTTATTAGACTGACATGCTAGATATTTCAAACTCTGACTTCGATGTCAACATTCTTGATGGGGCTTTAGAAAACCCCACCATCCCCTTGACATTTCCGTTACCTACCGACAAAGATACGTATGTGGAATTGGAAGGTAATGAGAAACTAAGCAAGAGTTTTGGTTTCCTAAATAACTTCTTTCACTTCTTCACAGGGACCAAATTCGATGACATTTACAAGAATAATGAATACCATTATTCGATCAATAAATATACTCCCCAGTTCAACAAGAAAATGAACGACTACATGAACGACATGTTAACCACAAAAGATCCAAAATTGAACGAGTTGGTATATTCATTGATAGACCAAGAGTTGAAATTGAATCTTATCAAGGCCAAGGATCTTCCCTCTAGGTTTAAAGAGGTAAAGGAATTTATGATCAAATACTACCAGTTGGAAAACTCAAAAACGATGCCGAGTTTCAAGTCTCATAATTTCATTAGAGTCTGCTACGTCACTATTATGTGCATTATGCGTAAGATGTTTCCTAAGGGGATCTGGTGTAACAAGATGCAAATGAGTGAGTTATATGCGAAATATTTAAAAGATCCTATGTCAATCATTTTTTTCCCGAACCATCAATCACATATCGATTACATTATTCTTCATTTGGTATGCGTTAGATTTCAGTTCTCTACACCTACTGTTATTGCGGGGGAGAATTTGAATGTGGCTATCTTTGGGACGTTTTTGAGAAACTTGGGAGCTATTTTTATCAAGAGATCCTTCAATAATGAATTATACACGGAAAGAAATTTGACAAACTTGATAGAATTCATATTGTTGAACAAAATAAATTTTGAGGTGTTTATTGAAGGTACAAGATCCAGAGACGGGAAGTTATTATTGCCAAAGTATGGTATCTTAAAGTATTTATGCAGCATTTATTTAACTCAGAGAGAAGTAGAAAAAAATGAAAATTTTGATATGCTTTTCCAGCCAATTTCTATTACATATGAAAGGATTTACGAGGCAGATGGGTACTTAGATGAGTTACTTGGTAGTGACAAGAAGCAGGAAAGTATGACAAACATTCTTATGAATGGTGTGAGCACTTTATTTTCGAATCCTGAAAATAATTATAAAAACTTCCCTAGTACGAAAAAGCAGAGGGAGGGAAATTACGACAACTCCAACAGAAAGTTGAATGGGAAAATATTCGTTAAGTTGGGCGATTCATTCACTTTATCCAGTTTCATTGAGGAAGACAAAGATGATGAAGCTCATTTAGTCGAGTCTATGGTCGAAATTCCCGATTCACCCGTTAATTTGAAAAAATTAGGATTCAAAATTTTGCATGAAATCAACAGAGTTGCGTATTTACCTGAAATAGCAATTATAGGTACAGCTCTTCAGGCGTATTATTATTTTCATGGAACTACTGAGTTTCCGATCAATGGCTTAGTTTCTGCTATGAGATTAATTATCCAAGTATTAAAAAGACAGGAAGAGCTTGACCACATAAATACGAATGTGAAACTATTAGAGGGGTTACTCAAAAGTTCCGATGATGATCTCGCCACCATGATTAAAGATCAAGTTCCCCAATTCTTCCGTTTCATCAAAGTGAATTTTAATGAGAATACTATCAAAATTGAAAATGCAGTTGAGTTATTGTTCTACAAGAACCTCACGATCCATCTTGTTATTCACAAGAGCTTAGTGTGCTTTATAATCACACTGCTCAACCAAGCCAATCCAAATATTGCAACTGATGCTTATATACGCTCGCTTTATTACATATTCACTGGGTTTTTGAAAAACGAGTTTTTGTTCGATTACGACTACAACAAATCCAACGACTTGTCAAATATCTTGAAGGAATTGGTGCAATGTGGGACGATCAATCATATCTCGGGTCACTACGAAATTGTGGACCACAAACATATGAACATTTTTGCCGAAGTGGTCAAGCCTTTTATCGAATCGTACATGATATGTATGAATACCCTCAACATCATTGATAACCAGTTTAACAAGAAACTGACCCACATTACCGACGAGCAATTAATCAATGACGATCTCATCAGCAAGGACTTCCCCACCACCAAGTCGCTTTTGCGGATCATCCAATCTTCGAAATTCCAACAAAAGCACATTGAATCCATCAATAAACAGTACTTGTTGTCATGTCTCTTTTATCTCGACAATCTCCAGCTCATCCGCATCTTTAAGAACAAGGCTAAAACTAGGGCGTTTGTGGTGACGCAAAGACAGAAGGACTTGCGGTTTATTCTCCGTCTTCTTGACTCGTTACTCAATAACCCAACCGAGGAAGTTTTGAATGATACCAACTTACTCTATATGACAGACATTATCGACAAGACGTTTGAACGTACTCTCAAAGCCAAGTTCTAAACCTAATTCATGAGCTCATAAATTAGCGAATATGAGTGGCGGAGGCACTGTTCTTTATCTATACACCTTATAGCAGGTACATTCTACGTGCATTTTGTCTCATCTATTTATCGTATATTGATTAATTGTAGTATATAGCGAAAAAATTTCAGGATATAGTAGATAATCAGTAGCAGTGCATAATTATGTGCCATTTCGAAAACATGTTACTCACTAAGCACAAATAACTAACTAGCTAGCTTCGCTATATACGCCCTATTGGAACTAAGATCTTCCTTCGTTGGCTCCGTTTCTTGAAACTGTTCGCTTACCGTGTCAAAAACGATGTCATGCAAAGAATTATTATCATCGTTACATTCACTAGTAGATTCATTAGTACCGCGTGAATTAGACGGAATTTCTTCTTTTCGAGCATCCCGATACTCGTTAGCAGTTTTTTATTTCCTCATCATAATAGTTGTTTATGGTCTCATGATAAAAATCTGTCTAAGTTCCTCGCGACTTTGACAGACTGATAGCCCAAGGTCAATGAAGGATATTTAGATATGGAAACATGAATATTTTCAAGCCTAACATCATTATTGTGTAAACCTCATCTGAAGTATTTCTTCGAGTCATTGTTTGATAACTTCATACACATTGTCATAATCCTATTTATCCATTGGTTTTTCTTCTCCTAAATACTCAATTATATGTATTGGGCGGCTTGGCGTTCCATTCCAATATCCTGACATAAGAAGCCTGGGCAAGTTTGCTGCAAATTGCGGGTTTTTGAGTAATATGTTAATTTCAAGTTCTTGAGATACATATCATAGTAACTATCCTTTTCTGGGAAGCTCTCACTTATCAGATCAGGATAGTTTGTGCATTTTAAGAAACACATTGTAGGAAGCCTCAGTCTTAAAACTGGATACTATTTGGACGCATCGTATATTAGTGCAATATGTGTTGCGATCAATCTCGTCAATTTCAACAATACCAGCACTTTCTTCAGTATACTACTCTCTTCAATATTTTCCTAATGACCTAAATGATCGTTTCTTGACAACACATCAACGTCATATTTCGTAGCCTACTCTTCAAATGGCTTAGGAGCTACGTTCCCAAAGGGACTCGGGTCTTCCGTTCGTTTAATTACATGAAATCGTTCTTCAACTTCTCTCTTATGTCTCTTGCGTTTGTGCCTCTATTGTAGAAATACCTAGTTTACCGATTCTAACCCGATACCGTCTGAAACAGTCTCAGCATCATTGATCATATAGTAATCTAGACATTTGTTCGTCATCGGAACGGCAATTCTAAAAATACAGAAAGATACTGATGATCTGAGATGGATGCTCTGTTAGTCCCACAGAGTAAGGCTTGATAAAAAAGTCATCTCAAGATCAATTCGCATCCCACCCTAGGACTCAACTCTCGATCTTGAAATAAAGTTTTCACTAGTTGCAGCCTCTAACTTTTCGTGTTCCAAAAATAATCCTGGTAGCCTTTTACTGCAGATTTTAATTCTCCAAACCCTTTTGTTACATAGTTGTCGCCTGATTTGTAATCGCCAATGTCATAACAAACTGGATACCCTGAAATTGGCCTCAACATACCCATTCAAAATGAATTATATGAGGCTTTATTTTCCATCTTCCATCCAACAGTGGCCTATGTAAGTACCGGACTGTAGAAATATTGACGTACATCATCTATATCCCGATAAAGATAATAAACTCCACAGATATTCTGTCTTGAAATATCGCAGTACACCAAATTCAATGTCTAAACAGATCTAAAGGATAACTATGCTGCTTCGATAGATGCTCAAATTTTACTTTTGATCTTCTAAGAGTCTTATTAAGAGGGTCGAAGGTACCTATCTTTAATTTCATCACTACTCATTTCCCGAAATTTATTAATGCAACGCTCACATAGAAAGGAACAGATTCAAATGCAATGTTTCTACGGCTGCAGATGCTCCATTCCTCTGGATTAATTCATATATTAATCCTCCTGTTTCGAATCATCGTCACCATGTATCCTCATCATGTATCCTCATCGAAGGAGTATCAAGAAAACTCGCCAGATTTTCATAGTCCTCTTCGATTGCATCATATAGCTCCCAATAGAGCCTAACATACCAGCTGTCAGGATCATAATCGAAAGTGATGCCTTCATATCCACCCCTGAAAAGTACATGCGTACCATTATATTTGATTATCAATTTCTGATAAGGTTGGGATGTCGATATACATGTATGGAATATATGGGACTGTATATAATTGATGTCCTTACCGTTCTAGTAAAGTGTTGCATACGGCTAGTTGACTGCGAAAGACGACGTCAAATGCATAAGCATACGATATTCCCACGCTGGTAGCATAGCCAAACCCTGGCGCGATTCCACTGCCCGAAATATCTCACAATACAATCACTCAATGTGTCCTGTTTTGCCTACTACGAACTGCAAGCAGAACAATCACCACAAACACAGGAATATCTAAGAGGGATGAACATCGCACGATCAAATAAAGGTCGTGTGACCGATTCGTATGATACAATTGTTACCAGCGAGCCCACGTTGGTGCCCATGTCGCCCTAAGTCGCGTACGCGACATCGCAACCTCAATACTGGTCCTATGATGTCATCGATGGACTGATGTCGCGTCTGTGGCGGTATTGCTTCTGCATTAGGTCTGCATAGCTTCCTCGTCTCTGCGTGTTGTCACAACCACAAAAACCCATGTCGCACCGATGCCTCCACCAGCCGTCCTCCTCTACCGAGAAAATGTTTTCTCCCTCTCTTCTCGTCACATTTCTTTCCTTTTTGGACCATTTCCCCGTGTACCATCTGCGTCATTAACAACCGTCTGTATCCACCTCTGTATCCACTGTCTATTATCCATCGTCTATTGTCCATTGCCCTCCTTCTTGCTTCCCTGACCTCCAACCCTCTATTCATCCCAGCACTGCCTTGTGGTGGTTGTCATGCATCTTCCTCTACATAGTTGCGTTTTGGGCAGTGCACAACGATGATCATTTGGCGTAGCACCCTAATTTTTCATTACACAAAAGACCCAAATATCCAGTAATAGGGGAACTGCGAATTTCAGGATTTTAATATATATGGTTGTTTATACTATTTTTATTTAATTATCTTAAATTAATATTCTTAAAGAGCATTATTATACGTATTACCTAGTCAATATATTCTATAGTGGCTATACTTCAATTGCATACGAAGTTCGATATAAAAAAACAACGGTATTATAGACTATTACAAGAAAGTGGTTTTGATCGAATATTAGGCGATTATTAGTGTAAGCATTAGAAAATAGAGTCTACACCAACTTAATTCATTCATTATTAGAAAAAGGATTTTTAAAGGACTACAGTAGGTAGATTAGACTATACATAATGAGAAAGGAGGTTAAATACATACTATGGGGGCATGTGATGTTAGTGATGTTTTTGGTTTGGTATACGTTTGACTTGATTACATTGTTACATGACGATAGCTTCAGCGATGCGCTTTTAGACGTGGAGTTGAACCCAACGAATGGGGTGCTTGATAAACCGCCAATTATCCCTAAGATTATTCACCAGACGTACAAGACAAGCCAGATTCCTGAGATTTGGAAACCAGGCCAGCAAGCGTGTGTAGACTTGCACCCAGATTACCAGTACATTTTGTGGACTGACGATATGTCGAGAGAGTTCATTGCTGAAGAATATCCATGGTTTTTGGAAACGTGGGACTCGTACCCATATCCAATCCAACGGGCAGATGCGATTCGTTACTTTGCTTTGGTACATTATGGGGGAGTCTACATCGATCTTGATGATGGGTGTGAACGTCGTCTCGACCCTCTCTTGACTGTGTCGGCGTTTGTGCGTAAGACAATTCCTACTGGTATCTCGAACGACGTCATGGGTTCTGTTCCTAGACATCCGTTCTTCTTGAAGGTTTTGGACAGCTTGAAGCCCTACAAAAAGAACTGGTTAGTGCCTTATATCACCATCATGTACACAACAGGACCTTTGTTTTTGTCGGTTATTTGGAAGCAGTACAAGCGTTGGGGGGTTCCAGAAGCGGGTAAAGTTCGTATTTTACTTCCAGAAGACTATAAGACTCACAAATACTCATTCTTTGCCATTGCTCCAGGCTCTTCATGGCATCTTGACGATGCCAAGTTTGTGAAATCACTTGCTAACCACATCGGATTAGCAGTATTTGGTGGATTCGTAATTGCCGGAATATTCTTTTTCTTGGAATACTTGTTGTATTTGCTTGTCATTTCCAACGGATTCAAGAAGTTTATGAAGAAAATCACTTCAGTATTCACTCCGTTGAACAAGTATATGCCTCTAAATATTCGCGGCAAGAATTTGAAGAAGAGAGCTAGAAAGGATTCAAATTTACCCCCTGAGGTTGATTTTGACAATGACAAAGCTATGGTTTAGTTTCGTCATTATTGAGACTCACGCACATTCAACTCTAAAAATTCATTAAATTTAATGCCATCCAATAGAGTGAAGGCTTATTGTCATTAAAGTCCAACATTTAATGCGATGTTTTACTCGCTGTTGCGACTTCATTTTATTCATATTTAGACACACAGTAAAGTGCATATGACTTCATAAGGTGTTATACAATTTGTCATTACTAGATTCTCATGCAATGATACCTACAGTTGTTTCATCATTGCCAGTTAGAATATTAATGCCTTCTCATGGTAGACTTGAATTTGATAAGACATGCATAAACTAGTCATAAGATCATTCATTGATATTTTGTTTTATATGTTTATTACTTCATTTTTGTATAATAGGGTTGTTAAGACCATTTCTCATATTATTACCAACTAACATACATTCTTTTTTACTGATATAGTTAACGAAGTTATGTGAAATTTTAATATAATTATTCAATTGCATGTTACAAACGTAGATACTGTTTATAGTTAATTGGTGATAACCTTGTATTACTGATTATCTTCTGAAATAATTGGGAGTGAAAAAATCTTGTAGGAAAAAATATCTATTTCAGGCTTTTTGCAAATTTGGTACAAAATTGAAAAAATCTATATAATTCGAATATCTATGATTCTGAAAATGCATTATGGAAGCGATAACTATATATATAGCATTTTTCGACTGCCAGAAATCTAGTCCTTGGTTGTTTAATAATTTCGTTTCGCTCTATTTAGTCATGCCCTATGTCTGTACGTACACATCACTAATCTTCTACCTATCGGCACCTACTTCTAATAACTTCATGTTCATTCTCTCGTATCTCTCTTTTTCATCGGCTTGTAATAACTCCTTGATTATATCAGTTAAATTATCTGCTATGACATACGCTCTTTTGGCTAACTGCATCAAAAGCATGACATCTATAGGCAAACCACCATTCTTAGACAATTGGATCAAGTCACGATTCTTATTTATTGTTATAACGAGTGAACCATCCCTTAACAATTCTTCCTGCTGGTTGGCGTCAATTATGGAAATCTCCTCGTTTAAATCTCCCTTAATGTTTTCTTCTATTCCCACAGGATTGAAAAACAGGAAACTTATACAGATAGGTACATGCAATATGGACAATGGAATAGGCTGTCTTTCGTCAATACTATGCACTATAATTTCTTCCCCGTTGATTGAAATATCAGGCTTCTTAAAATGTTGCAATGCAACCATCACCCCCAAACTTGAAGCATCGATGATGCCCCCATCATAATTTAAAAAGTTAATATCTGCCCTTATCTGCCAAACCTTAGACCCGGCCACAATACACAATGATTCCAAATCCAAAGCATTTGATCTTCTAATGGCCTTTTCGATCAATCTGGATATCAAAATTTCGTCGTCTGAATTTTTTCCATTTTCAAACTGGGCCGATGCCATAGGCGATATTTCCGTATTTATCATAAATAACCCTTCAAATGGTCTGTCCTCATACGGAACAACAATCTCTGCCGAAACTCTGACCGCCAATTTTGTTAATCCCCATTCAATCTCAACATATCCATACTCATTTGGACTTAATGTTATATTTGGCTGTCTAATCTCATCTAATTTTCTACCATCTGTCCTGAATCCTTGTTTAAGGGACTCCAAAACGTATAACTCTTCGTTCGTTGATATTTCTACACCTTTGACCATATCAAATAATACCTTATATATATATGTATTAATCCGCTAAACGACTCTTGCAAAACTCATCTGATGATGTTCATGAAAAGTCAAAATAGAAAATTGCGATTTTGTGTCACTTTTATGGCCTTCATATATTCTTTGGTGGCACTGTACTAAGTAAGATTGGGTTGTATTCATAGAGTACATAGTATTCAACCACAGTAAATCATGTTAACGAGACAGACGGTTATAAATGCCAATAGGTTAATTGCTACTAGGAGACTAACAAATTTGCAAAATGTTAGAAGATTTACTAATAATCCGTCCAATTTCCAACCAAGCTTATCATTCTTCCAGAAGGAAAGACTTCCCGCTAATACGATAATTAAGTTCGTTCCCCAACAGACAGCATGGGTTGTGGAAAGAATGGGTAAATTCAATCGTGTTTTATCGCCAGGTATTGCGTTTTTGATTCCAGTTTTAGATAAGATTACTTACGTCCAGTCGTTAAAGGAGTCGGCTATTGAAATTCCATCGCAGAATGCCATTACAGCAGACAATGTGTCGTTGGAGATGGATGGTATTCTTTATGTTAAAGTGAATGATCCTTATAAGGCGTCTTATGGGGTTGAGGATTTTAAATTTGCCATAAGCCAGTTAGCGCAGACTACCATGAGGTCTGAAATTGGTTCATTAACCTTGGATTCAGTTTTGAAGGAAAGACAGGCATTGAACTTGAATATCAACAAAGCGATTAACGAGGCATCCAAGGAATGGGGGGTTGAATGTCTCAGATACGAGATCAGAGATATCCATCCACCACAAAACGTCTTGGAAGCAATGCACAGACAGGTTAGCGCCGAACGTTCGAAGAGAGCAGAAATCTTGGAATCTGAAGGTACTAGACAATCCAGAATCAATATTGCAGAGGGTGAAAAGCAATCGGTTATTTTGTCGTCAGAAGCTAATAAGCAGGAGAAGATCAACATGGCTAGGGGTGAAGCAGAATCAATTCTATTGAACGCAGAGGCTACTGCTGAAGGTTTAAAGAAGGTTGCTACAGCCATTAAGGAAACTCCAGGTGGTGAACAAGCTGTCAGTTTACAGGTTGCCCAAGAATACGTTAAGCAGTTTGGTAAACTCGCGAAGGAATCAAATACTGTTGTTATTCCTTCTAACATGGGTGACATGGGTAATTGGATGGCTAGTGGTTTATCAATTTACAACAGTATGAATAAACAAATTGATAATGAAAAAAAGTAGACAACTAGAAATAGCCATTTCTAATTAATTAATTAATTGAATATGTTGTAAATAGCTTCTATTTTATATACGTCTATCTATTATGCTTTTTTGAAAAATCCATCTAATGCACCTTTACCGACAGCAATTTTCTTTATCTCCTTCTTTTTTACAACCTTTTTCCTGGAATCCTTTTTCTTTGATTCAACTTTTGTGGTGGTCTCAACTACTGCATTCATATTTGATTCAACTAATTCAAGCTCTTTTCTTTGTACCTGTATATCCTTCAAATATGCGTCCAATTTGTCGAATTCATACCCTTCATTATTCATTACTTGATTCCTGATTTCAATTGGCGTATATGATCCACATATTAAATCAATTGAGTGCCTTATAATCGACAATTGTAAAATATCTGACGGTATGTCACTGTTTCCTTCACTTATTGGTCTATATAATTCTTGCTTGATTTTCAGTATTATGGATAAGTCTGGTTGAGAACCTAAGTACGCCAGCAATTGAGAAATTTTTCTATTTAGATAGTCAATTACCTTTGCATTAGAGTATTTGTAAAATATTTCATCATTTTCTTCGATTGTCTCGCATATTTCAGATAGGGCTGATAGATACATTTTCACAGGTATAGCACCCACCCAGGACTTATATTCAAATATACTGGATATGGTATCACTGAAATCTTCAAATGTAATAAATCGTTTGGAGAACGAATCGTTATTATACATGATTGACATCAAATAGTACACTAAATTGAATTTTGTTGATACTATCAAATTTGGTGACTGAATAACACATCCATTTTCTTCCGATTCAAATATAAATGACTTTACGGACAGTCCCGTATTAGGGATGACTGGTCGCTTGCTATCACTAGGAAGATAGCGATTGTCACCTTTAATTTCTCTCAACTCGAATAGTTGATCATCGCGTAACAAATAGGATTTAAATGATTTTTGATCCGAAATATTCGGCAATTTAATAATGGTATACAACCCATTTTCCTTAGGCAACAATATTACCTTAGTTCGTTCATGAATATTCATTATAATCTATAGAACAAATAAATAAAAAAGCATAAATATTTATAATAAATACGTTAGAATTTCTGAATTTCGATTCACTACGCGATTCCGATATCGCTACAACCCAACCCAAGATTTAATAAGATCTTTAACAGCACCAATACTTGCCATAATGACCATGATTGTACCAAATATACTAAATCCTAACGAGCTCATCAGAGCAGCTCTAGGATCAACATTTAATAAATGGGCAGTTGCAATGGCACCACAATTAATGCCCAAGCTAACACCTCTCGTAACATAATCGTCCTTGGAAACCCTCAACATTCTAAAGAAAGTATCTCCTACTAAAACTCCACATATACCACTCAATATGGTACAAACAGCCATTAGCGATATTGAGCCGTCTAAGGCATCAATTAATGGTGTACCCAATGCTAGCGTAACCGATCTTCCTATAAATCCTATTGATCTTTGTGATGCAATACCTATGTTGTAACAGATTATAGGGTAGCAGAAGAAAGTCAAAGCTATTGAGATTATTATTGGAGGAACTAGAACCCAGAAGTTCTTTAAGAAGTCCTTTCTATGAGTAAACATTGGCAAAGAAAGCGAAACAATGGAAATGTCCATTAATGAAGACAAAACATCTCCACATCCAGGCCATTTTGGGGTGGCCGTGTAGTCCGAATCTAGTTCATGGTCAATTTTTCCACTATTTAATAAGATCTTATCATTGAATAAGTTGAGATATGTCTTCCCTGTTTTGTAAAACTTTAAGTCATCTAAAAACCCTTTCAATTCACCCTTGTGAAAAATCAAAGATCCAATAAAACATACGAAAAGGATTTCGGCTGTCAGGATTAAAATTGGATGTGCAATTTTCTTTAATTTTGGCCACCTCAAGGGAATTAATAATGCAAGATAATATGAAATTATTGTCAAGCCCAAATGATATGGTAAAAAAACATGAATTGACTTAATATAATAAAATGGTAATGATACAATGAATAAGATGATGTATAATATCCAGTCAATATAATTAGTAATGAATATTATTATGCTCTGACAGGATTTGGTTAAATTGTCATTTGCGAATATTGGTTCAGATGGGGAAGATGATGCCACTGACGAGGAATTTGATCTTACAATAGTACTAACTGGTGTCAGTTTTACGCTAGGAGGGGGCTGCGAGTCCCGTAAGTAAATTGGACCAGGTTCAGGAATATTTGGAATATCCACTGAGTTCATAGAAACTTCTTGAGTAAACGGGTTCTCATCAATGCTATTATTTAGTACTGGTTCATTCTTGGTGGTTCTCAAACTCGATAAATCGATGGTGGTTATATCATCTCTCATTGCAGTTCTATCATCTCTCATTGTAGTTCTAGCGCCGTCCCCACTATTACTTAAGCTTTGTAATTCGATTTCTTCTATTCCTTCACCATCACCATCTTCTACTTCGGGGGTATTTTGCTTGTTGTCGTGAGTTAGATTATCATCACCTTTCAAGAAACCAAAACTTCTATAGACCCATTTCATGCCTAAAATCAAATAAACATCAACGCAGAAAAGACTAAGAAAACCAACAACAAAGACCCCAGCAATCTTTAAGCATTCTATGAAGGATATTGGATCGGATAATGGCAAAATAATGAAAGACGGAATAAAAAAAACGTTTATCCATTTCAATGTAAAATTCATCGATGGCTTAATTAACCTTAAATAATTAGTAAATATAAATGAGCTCCATTTACTAGTTTTATACTTCAATGAAGTCTTATCAGTACTTTGCAATTCAGCTAACACACTCAAGACACTCAATAATATCAAATTTATCAACATTCCTAACACCGAACTGGGAAATCGGATCTTCAAAACGTTACTTAATAGTTGATTAAAACCATACAATATTGTGAATAACACCAAAATTCCCAAGGGGATTATAACGAACGAGTCCACTAAATGAGTCTTAGAATAATAGACTCCATATGCAATACCTTTAACAAGATCTTGCAATGTTGCATCTCTCAAAAATCGTTTGACAGATTGTAATCTAGATTCTTCTTGAATCTGATTCATTTCTCCCTATAATATGGGGTAATTTTTGCAATAATTTGTAGCTGTGACTCGAATGCGTGGAGTTCAGGTCAATATAGACAGATATATCTTAATTGATAGATATGACCAAAACAGATTAGTATTTGATAATTTCGTTAGAATAATTTTGGCGATAGAGGTCCCATATTGTCCATCACCCTATATCCGAGGATCGCTATTTTCTTGTTGAAGAACTACTTTGTTTCTGATACAATTTTAAATTAATTAAATAGCATGATAAAGTATATAATATATAAAGTTTATGAAGGAAGGATAATACAACCGATTAAATGAATTTATTTAATTTATATCCGAAGATATTTTATGAAAATTTAAATGTCTGAATGGCTATTTAGCCATACGTGCATTGATGATGAGTGAAGATTATTGAGAAAAGCAGCTTCGTATCAACTGCAATTGACCTTAAGCACACAATTAATATTTATGCTGGTAATTATCTTAAATGTCAGCCTTTGATTCAATAATTTCTCTGAATTCTTCTTTCGCGTATCTTAAACCACAGTAGCCGCATGTATTGGCCTTAGGTTGGTCTAAGTTGATGAAAATCTTAGGATGTCCTTGTAAGTTGTCACCTTTGTTACCATCACAGACTGCAATATTCCCGTCTTCATGAGAAAGGTATCTAACTGGTTCCTTGGCAATTAAATCTATAGCTGCATATGGTCTAGGTTGTACATCCAAATCTCTTTGAACAAATCTGGCAGGGTGTCTGGCAATAACTTCCGATCTGGCTTCTTGGGATTGGGACCAAGTTGTTTTTCTGTTTGGCGCTTGTTCGGTAATAGGGTTTTGTTTTAATTCAGGTTTTGTTAAGCCAGTACTGGAAAAGCGAACCATTTGTTTGTTGGCTATTAAGCTTCTAGCGCCTATTCTATAACTGGACATCATCTTGAGTAACTATATATCGCTAGAGAAAATGCTAATAAGTATGATACTATATAAGCATTAAAATGTCTAATTTTCAATTGGTTGTTCAAATGAGACTTTGTGTCACTTTATATTTTGAGCCAACGTTACCCGGTTATTAAATCATAATAAACTTCTCTAGATACTCTACATAACACTAGTTTCTAGTAGCCTCTACTATCGTAATAAACATGTAGCATTGATAAACATATAAGAAATAAAAACCACTATCGATAACATAAAACAAGGGAAAGAAAATTATAATATGTAGTATATATAAACATAAAGGGTGTTAATTAAATTAATCAAAGCAAAAGTAATGTATAAATATTAAATTATTATCATTGTCATTGTCATAATAATAGGCCAGTGTTTGTAAAGCTACAACAAGAATCGTAATATCACATCTACTTTTGAATCAAGAACAAAGAAAATATTAACCTGGGAACAACAAGTAATAATTTAACGAATCAACACGGGGAGTAAGATGCAAAACTTATAACACAACACACTTCTTCTTCTTTTCCTTCTTTTCCTTAGTCTTCAACGAGGCTCTGGTAGCAGCTTCGAACACTTCTCTGACACCTTCCCCAGTTCTGGCGGAACATTCTAAGTAATAACTAGTGCCAATCTTTTGGGCGACTGCTTGACCTTCGGAGGTCGAGACTGGTTGTTGTTGTTGTTGACTTAATTGATGGATCGTGTTTTGGTCGTTTCTTAAATCAGACTTACAACCAACCAAGATGATTGGCACACCTTGACAGAAATGTAACACTTCCGAGATCCACTTTTCTAATACGTTATCCAATGAATCAGGCGAATCGATGGAGAAACAGATTAAGATAACATTGGAGTCGGGGTACGACAAAGGTCTCAATCTATCGTAATCTTCTTGACCGGCAGTATCCCACAAGGCCAATTCAACCTTTCTGCCATCAACTTCGACGTCAGCGACATAGTTTTCAAAAACAGTTGGGACGTAAACTTCTGGGAATGTACCTTTGGAAAACACAATTAACAAACATGTCTTACCACAAGCACCATCACCAACGATAACTAATTTTCTACGGATTTCAGCTGGAGGAGGAACCATTATGCTACTAGAAAATTGTTAGTATATTGTTATTCTCTTCATTCCCGAATCAAATATTAAATCGCAGGGCTGCACCAGTCTAATGTTTGCTCGGACAATCTTCTTCAAAACAAATCCGGATTGTCAGATCGCGAGGGGTCGAAAAACAGTGTGTAATGACAAATCATCACCGCCAAACCTGTCAGACACTCCAATCAATCCACACGGACTCATATTCCTATTCATGGATGCTGGAGTTGCTACGGTCGTCTTTTCTGTCAAAAGGAGGTATATTTTGGTATCGCATTCCCTATCACCATCACCGACATTTTCCAACCTTATAAGCTAGCTAATCGCCGCCATATGATCCCAAACGATCGATCTGCCTTCCATAACGCCTCCCGACAATCCTTAATCCTCCCTGAGTCCTTAAATTGCGATTTTCACCACTCTGCTCTTGATCTCTTCCCGCTCGTTGTCCTGATCTCATGGGTGTTTCCTGCGATTCAAAATAATCAATTAATCAATCATATTGACCAAATTGTTCAACGTACCTATTATTATGTATATGCTATACTTTGATTATAAAATAAATAAATCTAATACAATAATCTGTTGTATTTTATCAATAGTATATAAAGAGATTAAAAGAACAGATTGATATTTAATACAAATTAGCCGCCCTTTTCGATACAAAAATTTCATTCTAAGGCCCACGCGACATTTCTACTTCCAACCACATTGTAGTCGCCCGACATGCCGCGACATTGGGGCCAAATCATAATACAGCAAGTGAGGTCGGCGCAGTGCCAACAATCACAGAACAATCCACGATTGATGATAGACTACAGGCGAGAGAGCAACCAAAGGACAGAAGGGTGTGGTAGTATGGGTGTCGTGAAGTAGGTAGAGTATGAAGCATGTCCATCTTAAATATCCAGACTGTTACAAGGTCCCAGGGGTAAATAGAGTATCAGCAAATGAAGTATGGAAGTATAAAGTATAAAGTATGTGTATATGAAGTATGTATTTATGAAGTATACAGTATGAAGCATATGTATAGTGTAAAAGTGGTAGGTATGTTATTAATAGCGTCGAACTATACACAGGTCGGAGTAGATCAGAGGGCTGGAAGCAGTAACGACACGGATGTCGCATGTCGTGATGCCGCATATATCGCGGTTATGACGCAATGGCACACATAGTGCCAAATTCGCCGAAAAGGGTCGTGTACTCTTTAAAAGCCAAACCGGATTCGACGAGCCACGTGAGACCACTCGTGATGGGTTGCACTGGAGGAATATACTAGTGGTGTACTAGAGGGCACCATTAGATGGTTCGTCTGATGATTCAGACAATTTTGGTTGCTCAGACAGTTCAGGTTGTTCAGAAATGTCTGATGGCTCAATTGATGCTTCCTGCTCGGCCTCGTGTGTGAGCTTACCCTTCACTTTTCTAGGTGGGAGAACCTCGTTGAACGCCTTTCCCCAGTCTTTGTCGTTCTCAAACCACTTGCAACACAATTCAAATACGTGTGACGTGGCTAGGACCTGTCTTCCATTCATTTTAATGAATTTGTCGATGGGCAATCTGCCAATTTTAAGACCAAGCGATTGCGCTTTGTTAAGACACAAGTTCTTGTACCTGTTTTTGTCCACAATGCCCCCAATTATATACGTATGCTGTGGCTCGAGGGTATCAATAACTTCGTCGGTGTCGGCCGTTAAATACACATACTTGCTGAGAGCCTCTTTGTCGTCCATTGGCAATATATCCTCTAATTTATCGTTTTCGACAAATGTCACATTGGTCCATTTATCGTACTGCGGAATGGCCTTCTCGAATCGTTTCTTCAAGTTCTTGTTGAACGAAGTGATGTCCAATTGAACGTCGTACGTGCTGTGTTTCTTGGCCGAGTACGATCTGGTGATTTGGTTCGACAATGATACGATCTCCTTGTCGTTCATGAGTGAGTCAAATTCACAGTCCATTATTATTTTAACGTCGGTACCTATCTGCTCTTGTGGTGCAACCTTGGCTCTCTTCATCTGATGATAGTTGTGGAGTTCTTCATTCGTTTCCCCATTGGCTTCGGCTTCTTTTATGCGTTCCTTACGACGTTCTCTCGCTGCTTTCTTCTTTTCTCTTTTCTTTTGTTTGTATTCATCTTTGGTTTCCTCCCAACGTTGCTGTTTCAATTGTCTCTTGTATTCTCGTTTGGTCATACCCTCTGGTACAACTACTTTCTGACGCTTAAAATCATTTTCTTCTACTTCGGATCCCCTTCTTTTTTGCGATTGTTCGGTATCCCGATTTTCCATTTCCTTCGAAATGATGGCGTCTGCCTCTAATGTGTCTACGTTCGTATCTGCCATTTGACTGTCAATAGCATCAACATTATAATGCATCTTGAAAAAAATTTATCTCGCAGATTTTGACTTTACAGATTACATACACGACTGCAAAATGATATATATACATATTAAAACAGTGCTTACAAATACTAGCTACAAGTTTGTAAGCTTCATAGCCATTAGTGAATTACTACTATTATTCATTAACGCTGTTTTTTTCATTCAAATATTGCATTATTTGGGTCTGTTTCAAGACGATCGCTAAGAGTGCTCTGGAGTTGTTGATTGAAATAACCAATTGGATCAAAACCTCCGGATAAAAGCTCCATTGGATCATACTTCAGTGCCATCACCAGGAGCCACATTTGGTCAATCTCTTCGTTATTAGGATAGACAAAATCCTGAAGCGGAGACTCATTGGGCATCATCGACGGTGGAAAGTCTAAAATGGAACCAATATCAGTATCAGGATTCGTTTTATTTTTATTTTCATTATCGTTATTATTGGCAGGAAAATTATTTCCCACGACCGTGCTACGTCTAGACTTGTTCGATGAGTTGTAGTTTGCAGTCTCGACATCGATATCTACAGAATCTTGATAGTTAACTATCGCCTCTAGGTCTTTGCCTAAAGAATACGTTAACGCTTCCATATCATCTAGTTGTAAGTTATTAAGTTTTAATCGATTTATACCTCGTGAATTTGCTGGAATGCTTTTGTAAAACTCAGGGTTATTGATAATTGATAAAATATATTTCTGAGCCTGTACCACCCTCCATGCATAAAAATATCGATCTGAAATTTTGGACATTAAACCTAGCATAAGGTTTCCAATTGTTTTGTTGTTCTTCAACAAATTCGAAATTTTGTCAAACTTCTTTTGATATTCCACGTCTTCTTTCATAAGACGTGAATGATCATAATTGCTCAGCATATCGTGATACTTGTACCCAATTCGCACAGAAAATGCAAGATTGAATTGATTAAATTTATGAATCGCCATCTGGGTATGCGGATTAAGCATAAGCCCATCATTGCTTAGCTTTCCGTGAAGTACGGCAAAAATATATGGTAACAAATCGTTTTGGAAAATCACATAGCATTTCTTGAAATAAAAAAACATAATATCAAACCTCGATTTATTTTCATAATGGAGATATATATGATGATACAATATCAAAATCGAGCGTTTAAGTGCAATAAATACTCTGGCATTAACCACGTCAATATATCGTTGAGAAATAGGGCTATTACTTGACACTTGCTCTAAAGTGTAAAAGTCTTCTCGACAAACTCTTTCTACTTCATTTAGTTTTTGTGCCAATTCATTCATGGCATAAGATCCATGAATATCCAGAAATTTATCAACGATTTCTCTGATTTCATTTAATCTATAATTAAACCATTCAAAACTCTGAGATATAGCTTTCTCCAATTCAACATTATCTGAAGTCATATTATTTTCTGTGGTATATGGAAAGCTCACATCATAATGCCTAGGGTCAATTGACATTGGATTACCAGCATGAAAACAATGTATAATGTCACTCCGGACTAAGAAATGCCACATCCTTCTCCCTAAATTATTTATCCGTTCATCATTACATACATCCTTAAATTTATCAGGCTCCCTATTCAACCCTAATGCATATGCCATCTGAATAAGAACAGCCGTGGATACTTGAGAATCGCCACCGTCTGTTCCGTCACCATCTTCTGGCGCTGCACTGTGATATACTCTCATAAATAATGTTGCCTGAAATACCGTTAAATTAGTCTTACGCGATATTTCAAACCGATCCAAACAGAGCTGTGCCATTTCTATAACTATTACATTAATAGGATTCATTAATAAATATTTCAAATCGTTTATGGCAGGTGATGGATCATTGGAATGCATTATCTTTTCATTCATACACTTCCTATTGGAAAAGAATGATAAATAGGTAAATCTCAATATTATCAAACAAGTCGCAACATTTGCCAAGTCTAATCGTTTTATAATCTTTATGTATTCAAAAGGTTCGTCTTCATAACTTTTGGTTCCAAATATCCTGACCATATCAGCTGTAAAGTAATCCTTATCAACAAATGGTATAAATGGATATAGTGTTTCGAAAAACTTATCAATCAATTTCCATACTACTTTCTTTTTGGGCATTATTGTCTTGATATTTTCAATCAACTTTAATTCAGGGTCAAATTTTCCTTCAAACAAAGTGCTGGTCAAAGTTGACGTACTGAGATCTATTTTTTTCGCTGATTCAGTATTATCTGCTCGAATAGTTAACAACTTCTTGTATGGAACTAATTCTTCGTACCCCTCAACTTTTAATAATTTGCTAACAAATTCCCCATCTGGAATTCCCTGTTTCCCATCTCTAGTTGATAACGCATTTATATTCTCTTGACTTAAATTGGCACTTTTCATCAAAAACCAGAGAGGCGTCGGATGTGCTTCAACAAATTGGCAAACCTTATATAAACAGGGATCTTTTTTCAATAAACTTGCCCAACAAAGTGGATTAAAACACAATCTTCTTGACTCGTCCTTCACGTGGATAGGCGTATAACCTTCATGAAAGTTTACCATATCATCCTCCGGTCCAATGGGATTAGAAAAATATGGATTAAAAGCAGGCACCACGTAATCTTGGGAATAAAAGCTTCCCCTCGATGGTTGTGACCAAGCTTTACGCAGCACATTGGAAGAGGTTGGAGATGGAGTGATTTTGATATTTTGTTGAGTTGCTTGTCTCTTGTTTCTCAGGTTGTCATCATCTGCAAAAGATATTGGTTGCCATTTATTATCGTAGCTGCACTCATTACTAACATTCGAATTCACACAAGATGAACATGGTAATTCTTTATTACATTTGATTTTTCTTCTCTTACATCTTGTACATACCAAAGTAGGCTTATTTCGTTTCTTCGGACGATACTCGTTCATTTGTCTTCATGAAGCATCAAACTAATGGTTAATTAATTACTAAGTAAATAATGCAAATAAATTTTAATTATCGGACCGCTCCCGTGATTTATGACGTTTTTCCAGATTTCGTATTTTTCAGCCTTCTGCATTAAACACCTATACCATATTAAATATATACACAATCTTAAAGACCTACATTATCAGCATTATTAAATACCTGGTCAAGGGGTAACTCACTGAAAATATCAAAATGAATAGCCTGCTCTAAATCGAAACCATATCTATCGATATTCGAGTTGTTATTCTGACTTGAGAACGGTGTAGTTGCCTCCTGTGACTTGTTAAATCCCGTAGCCATAGGTCCTTTCTGAGAGGATTCATTATTATCCATATAACTAACACCAGGAGAATTTGTGAAAGCATTTGCCATTCTTTGAGAATCATAAGTCAAAGGGTCACCGGTGTCAGGAATACCATTGTCGAACATTTTATTATCATGTTTTACACAAAGCATCTGGAACCACAACTTATCAATTTCTGCATTATCAACATAATTAGATTCGAAACCCTTATAAATATTTTTGTTCTTTATGCAAGATTCGCCATCGTTCTTATCAGTATTAGCAATATTCGTTTTGAAATTTGGAGTAGTGGAATAGTTATTTTCAGTACTAGGATGCAGTTTGGAACTGGGTGTCACGCTTTCCGAATAAAACATGTTGCAGAATTCGGATTGAAATTCGTTGGAAGTCGTTTCAAATTTACCAACCTTGTTTAATGTCGTTTCGCATATTTTAATGAGATCTTCCATTTGTTCAATGGTAAACCGTTGAATACAGAGATGGCTCGCCTCTTTGTATTTTTCCACATAGAAATCTTTGTTTGTAATTGTTTTCAATAGATAGGTATGACCTTTTGTAATTCTCCAAGCATAATAGTATCTATTACTAATCTTTGAAATGGCTTCAATTGAGAATTCAGCACATCTAGTCAAATACGTCGATAATTTGCACAAAAGTCTAAAATTTAAGCGATAGGCCAGATCAATGATCATCTTCTCGTTATGTTGATTGTCGCGAGTCATACTATATATAATGAAGTTTGCCTTCACCAAGCACGCAAGGTTGACTTGATTTGATTTGTGAATAGTCATCTCAAGAGTTGGATTAATAACGAAATCACAAATGATATCACTATTACCTAACAAATCAAAGTAGCGTGGCATAATATCTCTAGTAGCAATTAATAACATCTTCTTTAAATAGAAAAATGATAAATTCACATTTTTCTCTTCATAATAAAGATATAAGTGAAAATAAAGTGAAACAAAAAACGCATTAATTGACAAATATATTTTTGTTCTGAAGTTCCTAGTGAATACGTATGCATGACAATTTTTCTCGAGGGGTCTTAAACATTCGTCCAAATTACCATATTCATCGTTCAAAATTATCTCAAGATCCGACAACAACTTAGTCAATTCTGACATTTTCGTCTTGCTATTAACATTCAATACAAGTAATAGAATCTCTCTCATCCGTATACAAGCCCCACCACAAGAAAAAAACGCTTGTGTCACATTTCTATCCATATTAGGATCAACTGTATTCTCGTTTCCTTCCTCGAAAAATGGTATTTTAGTATCGAAAAACATGCTATCGACTGACAATGGATTGCCAAAACAAAATCCGAGATAAGAATCAAGAAAGCATAACGAATGCCATATTTTTCTTCCTAAATGGTTCATCTTAGGATCATTACAAACATCAGGAAAGTTATCTGGTTCTCTATTTAAACCTAGTGAGTACGCCATTTGGACCAACATTGCAGTCAATACTTGCGCATCCCCACCATCAGCTCCATCGCCATCTTCAGGGGCATACATATGATATAGTCTCATATACAAACCCAATTGCAAAACCGGAAAGCTAGATTTTCTTAACAATTGGAATTGGTCCAAACATAACTGCGCAACATCAATTGTATTGATATTAATTGGGTTCGATAATAAAAATTTCATATCTTGAGCTTCTGCGCTAGGGTCAGTAGTATTTAGCCTTTCCTCATTCACTGAACTCTTATTGCAGAATAAAGATAGGTATGATAATCTTAAAACTACCAATAGTATTCCTATGTGAGCTAAATCTAGTCGTCTTTCTACCTTAACCTGTTGGATTTTCGTATCTTCAAAAGACTTAGGTCCTAGTATTTTACTAATATCTCTAATAAGCGACTCCTCATCTATAAACGGCATAAATGGGTACAACCAAGTAAAGTACCTATCAATAAGTTTCCATATAACTTTTCTTGTCGGCAAAATTAATTGAATTTTGTCGATAAGGTGTAGCTGAATTCTATCACTAAGTCTCAATTCTTTACCAACTTGTCCTTCATAATATGTAAGTCCCAATGGCAATGCATTCTCATTTAACTTTGATTTCTTGTTATACAGCTCTGTTCTCGCCTTCAAGACATTTGTATAAGGAACCATATCATCATATCCATCAGTTTCCAATGCCCTCTTTTTGAAATAAGCCTCAGGGTTATCAGATTTGTCACAATAGAACGTAGAGGTAATAGCGTTTGTGTTTTCTTGCGTAACCTCATGTCTCGATTGTGAAAACATCATACTGAAATTATTTTCTCTAGATGACTTCTCCTTTTGCTCAATCATATAATCCCACAAAATTTTCAATCCGGGGTCCTTCTTCATTAATGAAGACCATGCAAATGGCCCAAAACTTATACGTCTCATGGGTTCTTGCACATGAATAGAAGTATAATTCTCATAAAAATTGATCGTTTCGTTTTCATCTCCGTATGGATTGATACCACTAAGCGATTCAGGCCGACTTGATCTAGTGCTTTGAGTGGACGAAGTATTCAAAGACTCAACCGAGCTGGGTGTATTTTCGAACAGAATATCACATTGAGCACCCTCAGCTTTTCCAGAATTAATGTCCAGCATATTCCAATTAATGGGCGGCAATTGAATTGACATGTTGTTTTTCTTCACTGGATACGGAGATAGTTTCATCGGTGAACCTATTGGTGACATCATTTCAGACTTCATACCCACTGAGTCTCCAGCACCCAACAGCTTAATTCCATTGAATTTCGGATTCAGCTTAGATTGCGAAGCCAGCGTTTTCAATAGACTCTCAATTTGTTGCAAGCGCCCCTTTAGATCATCTAACTCTTCTTTGGGTATCGTTATCTCTTCCGGCGTATTGGATTTATGACTAATATTAGAATGTCTGCCATTGCTCACTCCACCACCACTTGCAGCAAATGTAATTGGATTTTTGGCACTATGAATATAAGGAAGTGAACCATTACTAGAGTCACTTTCTGAAACCCCATTATTTTGATATATACATGAACTCGTTATCTTTGCCCTTATACATTGGGAACATGGATGGCCCTTATCACATCTAATCTTTTTCTTCTTACAATTATCGCATACAAGGCTCGCCCTCTTTCGCTTTTTTAGATTTGGATCACTCATCAGTGTTTAACTATTATGTTCGAATTATAAACCGTCAGGACGTCTAATGTCTAGAAATAATAGAAGATTATCTTCTGAAAGAAGACTATATGATGCATTAATAATCTACAATGCGGACTTAACCCAAAATAGAAGTTTTCCGAAGTCGTGATAATCTATAGGAACCTATTACACAAAGATATATACTACACTATATTTCCGCTGAAAAGTTGGTCCAATGGTAAGTCACTAAACATATCAAGGTCATCGGTATCGCCAAAGTCAAATGGTAGATTAAAGAAGTTATCAGCCTGAGTGTTTGGCCCTTGAAATTGAAAGCTGTTGCTTGGCAATTGAGTTTGCTGTTGGTTTTGATGTTTATCTGGGAAATTTTGGCCTGAGCTTTGGTATTGGCCCTGATATGGACTTGGGTATTGATTCTGTGAAGGTCTTTCTTCGTGTGATTGATTTGCAACCTGCTCACGCGCCAGGCTGCCAAATAATGCGGTTGCTCTTTTGTCAGAGTTCGACAACCCGTTGTAATTCAAAGGATTATCTTGGTTGTGCATAAAATTTCTCTGTTGATTCTTCATGGAGAGCATCTGCAACCATAATGAGTCGATTTCAGCACTGGTACCAAAATTAAAACTATCAAAGTCGCTCGTGGCCATCATTGGTGTAGAAGGTTCTGCAAAGGATTCGGGTACTTGCGTGGTATCATAATCAGTCAGATGATCAATTATACCCACAGAGGAACTTGGTGAGTTTGTTTCTGATGTATTGATCAATATACTAGGCATTTGTGGTTGATTTTTCAAATCGAACAACCTCTGAACTTGATAGTCTTCACAATGAGCACCTATAATTGAGTTTAATGTAGCAAAACTACTCTCAGTTATATCTATTAATTCTTGTAGTTGATGAGTGGCTATATTTTCAACACCAATGTCACAGTTCATATTTTGAAAATAAAACTCTTCATTTTTAATGATTCTTAGCAAAAAACTATGGCTTCTATTAAGACCCCAGGCATAATAATATCTTTGACTCATTATTGAAGTCCCCAAAATGCAAACTCTTGCACAGTTTTCAAGTAACACGATATATCGACTCAACTTCTGAAACCTAATTTTATAATTAATGTCCGAATTTTGTTTCATACGATGATCTGGGTTCCTCATCATACGGTGCAATGTGAAGTTGGCTCTAATCAACATGGAAAGATTTATTTCATTTATGATATGAATAATTCTCTCTAAATGGGGATTAATAAGTAAATCAGCCCCTTCTCCAAATATCTCTTGACCTTTGCACACATGCAAGAATAAACTGGGTGTTAACTCAGCTATGCACGATGATATTTTCTTCATGTAATAATAGGATAAGCTATGTATCTTTTTCGCATCATAATGCGATATCAAATTTGAATAAACTGATAAATAAAATCCTTTTAGAGATAAAAGCACACCTAATTTGGTCATTTTCACAAATGAGTAGGTGTCGCCTTCAGATTCTAAAACATTCGTGTAGTCACTAGGTTCACCAAATAGCTTATTAGGGCAAATCTCAAGCCGATTTAAATATTTTGTCAATTCAGACATTTTAATATCTTTTCGTAAACTTGAAGTTAGTCTCAAAATATCTTTCATTGGGCCATATATCAACCCTCCGGCAAATCCATGGCATTTTCCAATAGCTTCTTCCAAATTGTGATTCAAAACATTCTCGTTTCCTTTCTTGTAAAACGGGACTTTTGTATCATAGAACATACCCGCCGAAGTCAATGGACTACCATAAGTATATGCATTCATAAAATCATTGATCAATAGACTATGCCATATTTTCCTGCCAATATTTTTAAGTCTTTCGTCATTCAAAAGTTCTTTGAAGTTATCTGGTTCTCTGTTCAAACCCATTGAATATGCCATTTGAAGTAGGACGCAAATAGAAAGTTGGGAGTCTCCTCCGTCAACACCATCACCATCTTCGGGTGCATACTTATGATAAAGTCTTATGAAAAGAGCACATTGCAACACAGGTAAGCTATACTTTCTTGAAAATTGAAATTGATGAAGGCATACTTGTGCTGTATGAAATGCATTTATATGGACAGGATTTGATAATAAGTACTTTGCTTCTTGGGCAGCTGGCGATGTATCTTTTGTTGTTAATTTCGCATTGTTAACTGAGCACCTATTGGAAAACAACGATAAATAGGTTAATCTCAAGACAATTAAGAGCGTACCCAAATTAGCCAAATCTATTCGTTTCTCTACAAAAATTTCTTTCAACTTCTCATCTTCATACGATTCAGGTCCAATTATTCTACTGATCTCGCTTCTGAAATCAGCTTCATCCAAAAACGGGAAAAATGGGTAAAGGAAACGGAAAAACCGTCTTACCAATAACCATATGACCTTTTTCTTCGGTATGGTGTGCTTAATTTGTTCTACCAATTTGAGCTCTCTATCTACTTGACTGTCAAACAATGAAAGACCCAAAGATAAAGAACTATTATTTAATGACCGCCTACGTGGACCAACATACGGACCTTTTATAGCTGATTTATTATATGGCCTAAAATTACTCGTTTCGAAATCCTTCCTTGCAAAGTGTTGAGAACTTTCTGAGCGAATTTCACCAGTCATTATCTCATTAGTAGGGTTAGCAGAACGTTCTGTTACCGAATTCTGTACGTTACGTCTATTAGGTACATTTCCATTCGTGGACAAAGACGAGTTATTTTTGTTTTTGTTCTTAGATATTATAAGGGTACCCCCTTTACCACTCTCAAATTTTTCATTTTGGCTATAGTTTTTCAATAAGACCAAAGCTTTGTCTTTTTTCCATACCGACGACCAGTTGAAAATCCCATTAAAGTTACTAGAAGGCTCCCGTATATCTACAACGCCCGAATTATCGAATAGGTTGATAGTTTCGTCTTCATCTAGGTAGGGATTCACCCCTATATATGCGCTTCTTGGCTTATATAGTTTATCACTATTAGTCAACTCATTTTTTATTGTTTCTTCTTTTTCATTTTGAAGGAAAAGCGTACAGAAACAACAATTGTTCACCTCACCTGGTAAATTAGGGTTATGCAATACAGAGCCTGTCATCGGACATGCTTCTATGTGTTGATTTATTGCTGTATTTTGTATTATTCCATCATCAGAAAGCACTACAGTTTCAGTAACTGCCATGGGTGCCTTGGCTTCGTTTGACGATGCTTCGTATTTTTGCAATTTTGCGTTTAACTCATCAAGTTTTGACTTTTCTATAAGCAAAACCGAGCTTTCACTGGCATTTACATTCTTTGGACTAGCTTTTCTGTTAGAGCTGTCTTTTTCATCAACTGTTCCATTAGACGTAAGTACAGCTACCGGATATCTAGCACTGTCGGAATATCCTGTTGGGGAACTTGTTTTCTGTTTCTTCTTTATAGGCCAATTGTAATCATACTTGCATAGATGTTCAATTTTATTTTTGGCACATCCTGAGCATGGACGTCCTTTATCACACTTGATCTTCCGTTGCCTGCAAGCGTTACAGACCAAGCTTGGTCTATTCCTCCTTCTCACTTTGATTTCTTCGTTTTGTTCAGACATAATGAAGTTGTAAACACACTAATATAATACTTTCAACGACACATAGAATGGAATGGGTTACGAATATAGCAGATAAGTTCAGTATCGTGCTAATCACTTCAATCAATAATAATTGATCTCTGATATTAACATCGGATTTAATTATGCCTTTTGTGTAACGTTAAGGAAGAATTTCCTAATTGGTCAACAATATGCTATAACCCAAGAGTATGATACTTTATGTATATTCTAAGGATGATTATAAACTAAACTAAGCCTATTGAACAGTTCCATAAGAATTTTGTGATCCACTGACCAAACTTTGATCTTCTGAATCTTCTGAATCTTCACTGTCTTCGTTATAGAGAAAAAATTGGACGAAAATGGTGAAATCCAATGCCAAAGTACCAAGCGAACCGGCTAACCACGAGGAGTTAACCCACAAGTAGTACCAGCTCATATCAATAGCCAAAATGGAAATAACGTAGGTCAAGTTACCAAGACATGCAAAAAGGAAAAACATGAAAGAAATGCCCTCACATGATTTTCTCTTATAATTAAGTAGGATTTGTGGTATACGTGAGCCCAAATAGAACACAGCACAAAGCCATCCAAAAAATTGGGCAAGAGGATCGTATAGAAGGTCTTGTGGACTGTGTTTCCCAGGATGATGCTTTCCTCCGCGGTGTGCATCCTTGACGTATGAAATGTACCATCCAACGAGACCTGCAAATATAACTATCGATACCATCAATGTCTTGTATACCGCCGACATCAAGGTTGTTATTTTCGAGTTATCATCACCGTTTCTCACTTCTTGAGTACCTCCTTCCAAGTCTTCGTCATCGCTGAATACTGTATTGGTACGTTCTTCTCTCGATAAAGCCGTCTCCAACACATCGTCATTCAAAGGGTTGGCTGGCGACAAGTGTATGAAATCTGTCTTTTCCCCAAGTCCATACACCAAACATTGCCATAACAAAACCACATCTGCCAACGTATAATAAATCGCCAAAATAATCATTGTGGGCAAAACTCCTTGTAAAATCGATCCAAGAACATTGAAAACATCGCCCGCCAACCACAATATGATAAACAGCAACGATAAGCCCTCTGACGACTTTCTACGAAAATTTTCATAAATTTGTGGAGCAAATACGATGATCCAACATGCTAGTGAAATTGATCCCGTAATGCCACTCACAGCTTGTGCGTCGATAATAATAGGAGGGGGAGGTGCCATAATATTCCTATACCCTCAACTTCTAATATACTTGTGTAATTACTATTCTAACAGTACAGATGTCTACAATAACCTATCAATGATCATCTACAATTTTGGAACGACTAGGTCATTGAGGATTACGTAATTTTGTGTAATATTCTGCGTCATGCTACTACTATAGCTTCGATTTTGCATTCACTAAGGAACCTTCATCATATAACCTCTTAAAGACACGTTGGAAGTAGTTGGCAGCAATGCCTCTTTTGATCTTTAATGTTGGGGTTACCACATTTTTTTCCACGGTTAAAGGGTTGATATCAATATCAATATTATGGAGTCTCTCAAATCCTAAAAGCTTACCCTTTAAAGTGGAATTAATACTTTCCAAAAACTTCTTTTTGTTCTTTGGCTTGTTAATTTCGGTAATTAGTTGTTCGGGTGATAGGTCATCTTTGTATGCACAAACATTTTGTAGAAATTTCACTCCGGTAGGGTGTTCTATCCCCACAATTCCTACTAAATACGACTGGAGCGAATCACCATGGGCGTATAGCTGGGCAAGAATTGGATTGGAAGACAAATAGACGTTTTCAATTTTTTCGGGAGATATGTACTCACCTTGTGCCAATTTGAAGAAATTCTTGACTCTGTCTATGATGTAGAGTCTGCCGGTATTGGGATTTATCATTGCAATGTCACCGGTATGGAACCAGCCATCTTTGTCTAAGGCTTTCCCAGTTTCTTCGGGATCACGGTAGTAGCCCTTGAAGATCTGGGGGCCTCTCAATAACAACTCACCTTTATTGTCTTCGGCGTAGTATCCCATTGCAGGAACTTCTTGCACTTTCATTTCGCACCCAACCCCAATACTTCCACACGATCCTGGTTTTGCCTCATACGCATCACTCAGCGAAACAGCTCCGAACGATTCGGTCAACCCATACAACTGTCTCAAGCCTATACCTAGACCAGCTTTCAAGTAAATGAGTGTTAAAGGAGAAATTGGCGCAGATGCAGTTTGGGTCCAAATCAAATTGTCGAACCCAAATTTTTTACGAAGTGCCTTGTAAGGGGAATAATTATCATAGTCTTCACGAGCCCCAGTGCTTCCGTCGGCTTCTTTGTGTTTCTTTAATTTATAGTTGACAATCTCATTAAGTTTGGCTGAAGTCTCCTTATCGGAGTTTGCGATAGCAGATTTCGTTAAGGATTCAATCTTGGTCAAAACCCTGGGAACTAAAGATAAATAGTGGGGTTTAAAAATCCTTAAATCTTCCATGAGGTTGTCAAACAGATTTGGAGGCGTTGTAGATGGAGTAACATTTAACTGGGGGAATCCTAAGTAATAGCCAGTAGACAAAGCAAATCCGGTAGTCTTTCTCTCGTAAATATGGGTCAACGGTAAAAAGATAAACGCTTTCCCATGGTCAATCTGAGGCATTGTACTAGTCAAGAAAGTAATAGCTGTGGCAGCATTTTCATGTGTTAACATTACACCTTTTGGTTTAGATCCAGTCGTACCAGAAGTAAAAGATACAGTATACATGGTCTCTGGCGTTGGTGGTAACTCGTCTACTCTAAATGAGTTACCAATTTTTTCGACGTAATTTATATCGAAAAGAGAAATTCCAGAATCCCTAGCCAAAGAGACTAAAGATTTATCATGAGCTTGAAACCTTGAGTTTTCAGATAAATGAAACAATGGGTCCATGGAGACTATGGTTATAAGATCCCGCAACTGATCTGGAAATTTCCTTTTCAAATCAATAATAACCTTTATCTTATCCCTTGAGCTAATAACCACTGGACTCTTGGTCAACTCTAATATGTATTTCGTTGCGTCAGTTCCGAGTGTATCGTATAATGCAGTATTGGTTAAAGAATACGCCGAACAAGCCAAATCTGCCAAAACCCATTCCAACCTATTGGCGGAAAAAATCGACACAATAAACGAACAGTTGCTCTCTCTATCGCCTGCAACCCGACCATACTTTTCCCAGTCACGAAGATGGTTATCGATTTTCTTATGTTCCTGTGAATTCGTTTTGAACTCACTTTCCTGTAAAACATGGAGAATCCCCGATCCCAAGTTCTTTCGTCTTTCATCCACTTCTTCATACGAATAGCTTTTGAAATGCTTCTCTGAATCCCCAGTTTCATAATTATATGGCCTACTTCCGAGACATGCCCTATCTCTGAACAATTTAACAGAATTATTGAACAACTTATTGTATGTATTCAACTGCGGATGGATATTGGATACAAGCCTGTCTGTAATTCCTTGATTTCTGTAAGTAGGAGAATATGGTTTCTGAACCGAATCAATAGCAACTGAATTGATTGTTTTACTCGACTCTAATGGTAATCTACTAATAAGAGATTCAACATTGGCTGTATCATTAGACTCATATAAACTGTGCGTGAAATCATCTGTCAAATTCATTTTTCTAGTTTCACTCTTTCCAAATGAATATATTTGAATCAGCTACGTGAATGATGGTATTTCAGATAGTATTTATATTCTTAAATGTCTTCTTCGGTAGGAACCTTCCATTTAGCCTTTAACGTATAGTCAATATCCCCCACATGTCCCCGCATAAAGAACATTTTTAATTTCGTGTAGCGACCATAACGTCAATAATACCATTCCGATGTCTACACTATTCGTAAGATCCGATACCTAACCTAGCATAAAGATGACGTAGTAGCCGATGTTTGTAAGACAAATAAGTGTATCGATTGTGAAATAAAATTTGTGCAACCAACGTAAAGTCGCATAAGCCAATAGATTTGATTGAAGATGGCTTTATGTATTGTTTAGTTATCCATGGATATACCGCACTATAGTATTCGTAGAGATGCGTGGTTAAGCTTCCGTGGATATGATCATTACCCATTCGATACATTTCCGTTGACACACTACAGATGTGTAAAGACTTGTAGGAATGCCCAGGAGTATAAGCAAATGATGGAAGTGCTGGCAAATATTACTGGAAGTATGGCAGATACGCATACTAGACCGTAGGTGTCAATCTCCGTTTAGAATTGGAGAATCCGAATGCTAATGATGCAACAGATCACCAAATTCTGCAATAAATCAAACAGTGTGTAGAACTAAGAGATGATGAGATGTGGGATGTGTCCCACGCTCCAGGCCTTGTGCAAAAGTAAACTAGATGGAATCGTCTGACAGTATGTCTCAGACTCCAACTACATGAAGTGATAATTAATGTAAGTTATTTCATGTGTAATATATGTAATGCTATTTTGTTTCGTAGATGGTGGCCACTGGCCCGACTCGTATGTGCTAGAATGCTATACCTTTCTCAAGGAATTTCACCCTTGGTTCTATTTGCGTCTTCTTTCAAGACATTTGGTCATATGCTGGGCAAACCTTCCCCCAGCAATGCTTCTTCCGCAATTTTCACACTGGAAGTACTTCGATGTTTCAGACACCTTCAACTTCTGTTTATCTTGGCCATAAATGTCTTTGGACGACGACATAATATCGTCTATAAACACACTCTCCTTTTCGTTTTCTCCCAACGTACTTTTGAGTGATCGATTCCGTGATACGCTTGCTAGCGTTTGTTGCCTCAAGATATTATCAAGCATGTCCTGCAAGAGTGATTCGGCCTTTAAACGTTAATACCATGCATGAAACAAAAGCCAACTATATTGATTGGTAAATTAATAACACATACTAGAGACTGGTAGGTCACTGGTTTTTCGGTCATTTTGATTATTGGTTTCGATTAACCTGATGATGCAAATCTTCTTTAAAGAAGTCGATCTAATATGATCGAAATACGCAGATAATGAGAAAAAAAATTCCGATGTACTTCGACTGCTAATTCTACTAATCTTCTTACAAAATGTCCACCGACGAGCAAGATGAAGCTCAGATAACAAGAAATGATGATGCTTATGACATAGAAGATGACATT
Source organism: Debaryomyces sp. S3305 (assembly GCA_024586305.1). NCBI lineage: Eukaryota > Fungi > Ascomycota > Pichiomycetes > Serinales > Debaryomycetaceae > Debaryomyces > Debaryomyces sp. S3305. The sequence continues at coordinate 91,443 of JAMYHY010000053.1, forward strand.
CAGGATTGGAAAGCTCTAAATAAGTTAACGAAAAATTCAGACGTTATACCTAAAAGAGGTGAAAAAGATTTTGAGCCAGATGGAACCTCAGTGCAAAATTCGTTGTTAGATGATTCACGGAATGCTATGTATCAGGCATTGAGCTATCCTAGAGGGCATCATCTGAAACAGAAGTTGATATCAGTATGGATGCCAAATGAAAAGAGAGCTTTAGTGCCGCATGCAAAAGGAGGGTTCTTTAAAGATATGGGCAAGACAGCAAATTTTGGAAAGAAAATTCAAGGGTTGTGGTTGGAACCATTAGAGGTGGTATATCTCGTTGAAAGAGGGTCTATGGCTATCTATTTAGGTGATGATGCCTTTGAAAAGTTTTTGAATGATCCTAATGAATTGCATTTTGACTACGATGAAAACTTAGTGTCATTATCACTCAGTCATATTTACACTTTAGCATTCGATGGTGACAGCAAGATCATGGATTCTTACATTGTATATGCATATTTAAAACGTCACGGATATTTGATACAAAGCTTTAGAAGGCTTGATGATGAAGATCAGTACTCCAAATACAAACAGTTACAAGCTCATCCGACTATCTTATCACTGACATTAAAATCCACTATTTCCGCTATTAGGTATTTATTTTCTGGACCATTATTTACTACATTTCATGGTCAGCTTCAAAAATTGGGGATATTTGCATTCGGCTCTTTCCATGATTTGCATTTCAAGACTAAGCATTACTTGAACTACACATCCATATTTCAAACGTTGAAACTCGTACCTTCCTATTCTTCTCTTGATAGTCTAAAGACTACTCCAAAAAAGAATTCTAATTACGTTGTTGACTTCAACGTATGGAAACCAACTCCAAACTTTTCTAAAAAGTTTCCACCAAATCCAGATTTTCACATATGTGTAGTCAACACTGATAAAACCAAATTTCCTGAATTAAACGAAATACATGGACTATTCAATCAAATAAATTACAGGTTTCCTTCTGAGGATACTCCTAATATGCCGACTAAGTCCCTTAAGAAACCTAAAAAGCCTCAAGCGCCAACTAAAAGGGAAATGAAGTCTCAAAGACAAAAGGAGAGGCAATTAAAATTAGACCCAAAGATTCAAGCCCGAAATACATATTCTAGGCTTAGAGATAATAAGCTTAAATATGGAGCCTCCGGTAGGTCCGTAATTCTTGCGTTAGTTCAAAGTGGTGTTGTTAATTTCATGAACGTTGGGGAGGGTGATTTTGCCCTCGAAAACTTTGGAACTGAAGATTTAAATGAAATCATTCCAAGCAGACATCATGGTATTATGTGGAATGAAAAATACTGATGATATTACGTGAATTACTATGTATACAAAGTTATGAAAAATATATCATGATGCATTTATTGCTTTATTTGCCATTTCTTACTCCACTTGGAGTTACTCGTGTCCATTTCAACACTAGACATAAATTGCTTGAAATATTCTATGGAGTCATTCGACAATTCTTTAGTGTCTATTGAAGAGCCATGCACATAAAATTCAACCAATTTTGACATCCATTTCTCTGCTTCAAAAGCGCTTATTCTATAGAATAGGCCGAAGAATCTGTTGAATTGTGATTTAAGAAGCTCAAGGATCTTCAAATCATCATCAATATTAACAACCCTGCTTTTTGATAGTGCTAACTTATAGTTATTATAACTGAATAGTCTCGACGGTATTTTGCTTTCTGATGCTATTATTGATTTTATAGACTCATTATTTAGTAATGCATCAATTAGTTTTTGATTATTAAGTTGATTGGTTGAATATAAGCATTTTTTTACCATTATTGTAAATAGCTTTGAACCTTCTAATTCCTGTGCTTCCATTAAGCTCAGAATCATCTCAACAGGTGTCACCTCGTTATTATTGGCAACTTGATTTTTAATGATTAAATTCTCGATAACATTAGGGTCATTCACAATGAAAGGAAGCAAATTTAATTCCTTCTTCGTGGACAACGCCTTCATTATTACCAATGGGTTTTCTGAGTCATATGGATAGGGTGGAGGCAATGAAAGTTTTGGAAAATTGTACTTCTTCTTAGTGAATGTCTGCGTACGTCGATATTTGGCTAGTATTTCAATTTCTCTAGACATTCGTTGAAGGCACCGAGAGTCATTCTCCATAAAATACTTTGCAATTGATTGAAAGTGATTCAAGTTTCCGTTGAATGTTATTTCATTATTTTTAAAGAATGAATTATTCATCTGTAAATATTCATTGGTGAATGCCTTAATGTAATCATTATATGCATCTGGTATATCACCCCATATAGTAGGGTCATTACCTATTATCTCTGTATCATTAAGATACCGTATTACTTTGTATTCAAATATTTCCTCTCCGAATCTCGTAGTGAACTCATTCAAGTATTTAGTATCTTCAAGAGTCTCAATGCTACGTACCAACGTATTCGCTTTCTTAGAATCTGATTGTTCTTCCGCATCATGCAAAATGTCCAATATCTTTTCCATAGTCTTCATTGAAGACGAGTCAATTTCATCAAATGTTCTCGATAAGTCAATTGTATCTGATTCCTTAGCTTTATGACTGATTGAATCCTTTTGCTTTATATTGACCCCATTTATTCCATTCGCAAATTTACTACTGAATCTGATATTATATAGCTTGAGTGGCCTCACCCTCCTCAGGAGAGTCTCTAAAAACCGACTCATGTAATTAATACTTAGTTTGCTATAAAGACCTAGAATATAGTCATTGGTCTAAATCGAAAATGTTGAATTTTTCGCACGAAGGTTTCTTCGCCATGAGTTGAACAACCATATTACAGCATTCATACTATGTAAGATAAGGAAATATGGTAGCCCCATATCAGTATGCTTACAAGGGGCATTTCTATTATAGTTATATATGTGTATAATACAGTAGTCTACGTCTTTAATTCGATGTCCCAGGAATGGTACCAAGTATATTTGCACCCGTATAACTAGCGTGGCCAATATAACTTGAGTCAATAGCAACCATGATCTATTATATTATTGACACTTCATAACGTACTCGTAGTCGATCTGTGTCAAAACAAAAAGGCGTAATAGAGAGATAATTTAGAAAATATCTCCTAGTTATGATATCAAGCAAAGAATCGAATACGTAGATACAAATACATTAATGCATATTCTATCTCATTCGGGTTCATTATGCGTTGTTTGCTGGTTCTGTATTTGGTTTTGGATTCTGTCCTTTGGGTTTCTGTTTTATTTTGAGCTTTGGTTTTTTCGGAGTATTGTCGTTACCAGTAGATGGGTCCTGGTTAGATTTTTGTTTGGTATCCTGTGCCAGTTTTGGTTTTTGTTTCAAATCCTGTTTCGGTTTGGCATTTGGATATTGTTTCCCCTTGAAAGATTCGTGCAGTTTATTCTTCGGTTTATGTGGTTGCTTGGCTGGAACATCAGAAGAGTTTTTAGTATCAATAGGTTGTTTCTGCTTCTGTTTGTCGTTAGTATTTTCCCCCTCTGTTTTTTTATTTCTATTTCTCTTTTTAGCCTTAGGGGGAGCCTTCGTAGTGTCGCCTGTCTTATCGGTTGCCTTTCCAGATTTAGGCTTTGCCGGTTTTTTCTCTTCTTTCGCTTTGCCCTTTTTGTCCTCTTTCTTTTTAGGATCCTTTTCCTTCTTCTTCTTGTCCTTATTTCTCTTCTTCAATTTTTTATTTATAGATACAATATCAAAGGATTCACTTTTGTTGGCCTCTAATTGAGCCAAAAATTCCTTGTAAAACTCATCATCTTCATATTTCTTCGATGCTGAAGCCATATTATGTGGCCTCTCTATTGGCATCTTGTTGTATAATGACTTCCAAATAGCAGGTATGAATGAGTCGTTTGTCTCCAGTTCGATGAACGATTTCCCATTCATCTCCTTCATGAATTGGTCAAGCGATATTTGGTTCTTGAAAAGCAAGTACGCTCTCGAATATGTAGGCTTTTCATATGGCTTTGTAGGATAGCATCCCTGGACATAATAATCATCGATTATTGACCCATCCTTTAATGAAGCAGTATAGCTATTTAACTGTTCTATGAATTGATCTTTCGTTAAAGTTGGAGGTAAGAGCCTTACCGTTAGCTTTAAATTTATGTAAGTTGATTTACCACCAACCTTCGGCGTAGGAGTCCTAGAGTTGCCGTTGATGGTACTCATTTCTTGTACTAATAATGCCAGTTTTCTCAAATGAAGAAAGAAATAAAATGGTTCATTTTGTGAGAAACAGATTTTTGAAATAAAAATATCAACAATTTTTCACTGCTAGTATATTAAGGTAAAATGGAAGTGTTAGATACGTATTTGAACGAGATATTTCAATGTTCTAACTCGCCGGTAAATGAACAACTAATACGGTTATCGAATTTACTTAATATAGATCCAGCCATTAATCCCTACATTGTCAGAATTAACAATTTACCGTATCTACAAGATAAATATTTAAACGATCTAATCGATGGTAAACACTTCTACAAAGATGAATGGTTAGCCTTTAATGAAGTAATTATATCATTTATCAGATTGAGTAATCAATTGGATCCTTGGTCCAGTTTGGAATCGTTTGACCTTTACACCAATTACATAAATGATTTATCGATAGCATTTAATAACGCCAACAGAGGATATCTAATTACATACTTAGTCAAGGACACAATAAGATTTGTGATGCCAATAGCAACTAAGTTAGACTACCAGTTGTACTACAAAGAAAATTGCATGAAGCCCCGGTTGGCATATTTAGCATCGATCCTTTTGAAGATCTTTAACAACATAAGATCGCAACTATCAGGAGATGTAAGTGATACCACCATAAAGGTCTCGTCCAAGAGTTCGATCATCCTCTACATTGGAATCAAACTCTGCCAGACATACTTCAAGTTATCCAATCCGTTGCTATGCCGCAATATCTTCAGCAATATGAATAATGCCAACCTTGCCATGGGCAAATACGACATGAACGAACAGATACAATACCGTTTCTACTTGGGCCGGTTCTACTTCTTGAAAAATCAATTGGTCGACGCATACACCCACCTCATCTGGTGTCTTCAACGATGTCCCGTAGTAACTGATTCATCCAACATCACGCGGATCCTCCAATACCTCATACCCATCAGCATTGCCATTGGAAAACGTCCGAACTTCAATTTCCTTCAACAAATGTACTATTCGTCACCCAGCACCACCCCATCGTTTTTTGCAATCTACCTGAACCTTTCGCAAGCCGTGTCACTGGGGAACTACGCCCGGTTTTACGCCGCCATCACCACTCCATCAGTCTACTCGTACCTCAAGGAGTCCGATCTTCTTGTGTTACTCTCGTCCAAGTGCGTGTTACTCGTTATCCGCAATCTCATCAAACGTCTCTGGGTGCTCGCAGGAAAAGTCCCCAAGCTAGACTACGACTCGATCAAATTGGGCCTCTCGGCCTCGGTGTCGCTCCCTGATGGCACACTCCTAACATCCCTCCCCTACTCGATGCATACGTTCGTTTCCCATGCCCCCGACGACCTCACTATCGAAAACATCTTAATTTCGCTCATTGACCAAAATCTACTCAAGGGAAAGCTTTTTCCGAGGCTCCGAGTGGTGTCACTTTCAAAAGTCAATGTTTTCCCTCCCGTCGACCATATTAACTTTTTACGCTTTGGAAATGGGCCCGAAGGGTCTCTAAACGCCTCCGATAGGTGGCTCAACAACTAGACCACCCCAAGTGCACACTTTTTGTATGATTCGATCTCTCGGATCTATCTCCGGTGCTCTCTTGGCATCATTTTTCACAATCATCACCATATGTCGTATATTCCCTTCATATGCCACTTATCATACCCTGGTGTTCGCCTGACTTATCCTTTTGTCCCCTATATGTCTCGATGGCCCCAAATTACCCAATTGGGCTCATTTTCGTGGCATTTCCGCCGGTCCTGACTGACTCCACAATTTGGTTCCATTTCGCCTTTTTTCACGTAGGGCGATTTTTCCGTGCGCAATAAAAAGTATGATTACGAACTCCCCCATCGCTTGGTATATAAACCGTATATAAATGATCGATTCGCCTAGAATCTTATAGAAGTTTAGTTTAGTATTATATTATATATTCAATAATCAGAAATCTTTCACATATTTTAGTGATAAGTGAAACTTAATTTAATAGAGATAATAGATTATTATAGAATTAAGAATGCATGTGTTGGATTTGCCATATAATGTACTTGATGATATAATAGGGTACTTGAACCAAAGTGATCTTGTGTCACTTGGAAGAACAGACAAGGTGTTCCACAGTAAAGTGAATCAGATGCTATATAAGAGAATTATGATCTTGGACTCGGAGGGACATAATGATCAGTATAGCTTGCTAGATGTTAGAAATGTGGGATCATTCGCTCGTGAATTGACGAAAGAGAATTTTCAGCTTATAGAGAGGGTGGTGATTCATACACAATCTAACTTGATCGAATATAATTATAAGGAGTTGTACGACAGTTTTATCCGTCAGTGGGAAAAGGTGAAACATCCGATTTACTTTGTGAACTTGGACATAAATAATTTGCGGAAATACCAATCGTTCAACAATTACATTAGTCAAGAGTCGATTCAGTACTCAGAGAATGAGGACGAACAAAGCTTTGAGGTCGACGTTCAGGATACGATTTTGAATAACTTAACCAACTGGATTGCGTTTGACATTAACGAGCTTATCAGTTTACCGTACAATCCGAGTTTGCGTCATCTCAATCTCTTTATTGAGCAACTGTTTCTTCTCGACCCCATTGAGAAATTAAACCGCAATGTGTTGAGGAATATGGAGAACTTGAAGGCGTTATACTTGAATCTGCCCAAGTCGACTTCTGTGTTCATCAAGACATTCCTGGGGAAAGTCAAGTTGAACTTACGCAAGCTTTCACTCTCGAGCTCGCACACATTCAAGGCCGACTCATTATTGACTTTCCGGGAAGTGAGTCAATTGGTTAATTTCCAGGACTTGGAGGAAGTCGAATTGAAAATTAACTGCACCAACCATTATTGCCCCAACGAATGTATGGTGCAATTTTTTAGAGACTGGTTCTCGAGTTGCAGAGATCCGTTGGCATTGACAAAATTAGTATTAATCAACTTCAAGTCAAACCCACACACCGACAATTTACTACAATTCAACAAATTGATTGAAAATGAGTTATTCTGCTCGATGATCTCCAACTTGAGAGAAATCTATTTAAATATTAACGACTTGACGAAATTAACATTGGATAATAAATCATCCTTAAACTACAATAAATTCTTCAAGAATTTATCCAGGTTGCCCAACCTAGCTAAGATAGTCATTCCAGATTTTTTTAATGACTGGGTAGTCAACTTACCTCGCTTGTTCAATAAGAGGACAAACTTTTTCGACTTGTTGGTCAACCAATGTGACTGTAAGGTTTGTAACGACACCAGACTTACATTCAACAAACTTTCGACCCTCGACTCGAAGAACCACTTTCAGCATGACTTTGATAACTTCACTAACTCGTCCGCGGACTCCTCAAGCATTCAAATTGATACCACGAGTGAGTCCAATTTGAAATTCTTGAACTACATCGTCCGTAAGTTAAAGCAACAGTTTATTTATTTAAACCAGAACTTATACTCCATCAATTCAATTTTGAATTCTAATGACAGACCATTACTCATCAATCGTGATTTAGATCAATTTAAGAATTTGTTTTTGCATTCTTGTTTATTGAATTTAATCAAATTATTTAAGATACATATACCTTCCTTGAGATCAATAAACTTAGGAGGTATTCAATATTTAGTTCCAAATTAATAGCTTTAATTTATATGTTTTTTTTCAGTATGAACCATCCCTGTAGTGTGCCTCTTGTCCATCTTTTGTAAAAAATCATCCTTCGTATATATAGAATGGTCGCACACAAGTGAAAGTTGCGATAATTCATTTTATCTCTTTTACACTATGACTCCGGAGAAGCAAAAGAGAATTGATGAATTAACATCTCAATTATGGGGTGCAGGTTTGACTGGTCTGCTCAAAGGTTCCTTGATTGGTTTAATCAGTGGTTTTTACTTAAACTATAGATATAACTTTGGACACAATGCTAAATTTTTCAATACTCCTTATAAAATCGCATACCTTGTGAGTTGGAATTTCATTTGCATTTCGTTTGCCGTTGAATCAGAAAAGGTCAAAATGAGAAAGCAGCTTGCAATGGAGGAGGAAATCAAACGCAGTATATATTTGGAGGAAGAAATGGATATCAAAAAGAAATAGAGTCCGAACTACGCATTTAATCAACGACTTATGAATATAAAATAAATACATTAACTGCCTATGACTAATATACTCATCTAAACATAAAATGATTCTTCGTGAAAATTCAACCCATTTTCATTCGCCCATAACTTAACATTTTTAACCAAACCCGCAGGTCCTGCCGTAATGACCCAAACCTTATTCGAATCAACCTTGTTGCCTTTATCCTTGATCAAATCACGACAACATACGAAGTTGTGTGATCCATCATCAACAGGGCCCGAGCATTGTGTGAATCCTTCATTTATGCACCAGTTGTAGTATTTGTAGTTGATCCGAGGTCTACCCTTATATATTCTATGCTCAATCTTCAACCTCTTCACCGTATCTTTGAATTGTTGTAAATAATTCTTTGCAGTGTCCGTTGCATTTAAGTTTAGCGAAGGATAAAATATTTCATTCGTTGTGGATACACTTGTCTTTCTCGAGAGAGAGATACTTGGCTTGCGTGAGCGCTGAATGCTATTCTTTCTGGTAATATTTGATTTGCTTGCACCAGAAGGTAGGAGGAGACTTTGATCTTGGCTTTCGTATTCTCCATCTATAAAATACTCTATTTCTTCGTTATTACTATCGTTACCATCAGCATTAGGAATATTATCTAAGAAGTGTTCTCTCATTGTAAGATCTACGGCACATTCATCGTCATCTTCATCTTCTTCATTATCAATGGAAATTTCGACATCTTCGTTTTCGCCTGCCATAGAGTCATCCTGTTTGCTTTCCTCTCCTAGTAGAGGCAGACTCTCACTTTCGAGGTCATACAAATGACTCGTATTCGATGTTGCGTTACTGGTCATATCATTCATAGAATCATATCTTCTCATAGCTGAGTCTTGACCTATCTCTGAGCTCCCTGTGACAAAGATTTCGAAATCATCTTCGTGAATGAACCCATCAAAATGTTTTAAAATAGTGATATCTCTAAAATCTTTAATGACCCATACAATCTTAATTGGAACACCATGATAATTCATAACTCTCAAAATCGGTAATGCAAATGATATAGCTGAGCCTCCTATTATGATCAATACTCTCTTAGCACTCACCCTCAATTTAGATATACTGAAACTACCTTTAGTTGTATTCTTGGAACTTAAAAACAACAAATTAGGATCATAAGAACCACAAATCAAGTATTTGTGTCTGTTTTGGATTACGAAGTTACCCCTACGCACTATCAACTTTTGATAATTATCCAGAGGCAATGATACTAAAGTGTATGGATGATAGTTTGGAATAATCTGTCTATAGGCTCTCACAAAACAGGAAGATCCATATTCAGCCAACCTAATGTGTGCACCTGGACTTATTGATTTACACTTGATTAAGTGGTTAGGGAATTCAACTAATGCCAAGTTTGAAGATATATTGGTTACCTTCATATCGGTATCATTTATAGTCACATCTGTAAGCATTAACCTATAGATGATTTGGCCCACCAATATACAAATGTTAGCAGCCGTATAAGGAGTAGCCTTGACTGGTCTTGCGTGATACTGTATACATATCACTATGATCCATGACCAAACATAATGCTGGAAGAAAAAGAACCTATAATACTTGGTCCTAAATTTCAGAAACGATGTCACCATAATAATTAAAAATCCACATAGGGCACCCCATCCATACAAATTCTCGTATTTAAGAGCCTTCATCCATGAGTTTTTAACTTGAAAGTATCCACAATAAATTACCGTATGCAAAACGCCTTGTACAATGATCAATCTGGATAACCACTTGTGAATTGGCAACAACGCCAAATACAAAGTATTTGGTAATGGGGATGGGCGAAGCGTTAAAAAGAATACTGTCGGCAACGTAACAGTAATGATCTTGCCCAATCTTTTAGCAAGAACAATCAAATCACCTTGATTGGATTCGTTTAATGAAAGAAGTGCTAATAATGATCCCCAGAACGCAATTAATAAAATAGCCGTAGCGTGATAGTATATTTTATATATCAATCCCTTCAAATTACGTGCGGTGAATCTTTTCAATTTATTCAATCTGTAGCTTTCATCTTCATCTCGTTCAATCCACTTGTTTAAACCCAGATTGACCTTCTTAAAGACCTTGATCTTCGAAAATGTATATCCTTGAACTGTCAAAAGCTTCAGGATCGGAATAGCAATCAAGAAGACCACAAGAATCACCGTTGTTATATTCCCATACTTATTAGTTAAGTCTTGCCGATATTTACTATACTCTTTCGATTTCTGTGTAGGATAATGAAAATAATCAAAAAGTTTGATTAGCGACTCAAATCGATCCATTTTAACCCACTAAGAAATTTTTCATCAATGCAGAGAACAATTAACGTAATTATGAATCAGTTGAACAATATAACCAGCAATATTATTTACTTAATCTATTCAGGCACTATAAATAAAGAAGGCAATTGACTTGATCCGATATCGGTTAGATATTTTTATATTGCGAACTATATACACTGATACAAATTCTTTATATTCTTTACACTTTGTTTCTTGGCCCTATTTCCACTACTCTCTATTAATCCTGATCTAGTGGGCTTATGCAGCGTGTTCGGTTTATTGACCTTATTTTTATTTTTGTCTACAAAGCCTGATCTCGTGGGTTTTTTGTTGTTTTTCTTTGAATTTGAATTGGGTATAAACCCTGATCTGGACGGATTAGGCTTATCGGACTTGGCAGGATGTCTAGAATTTGATTTGAAATGTATGTGGCTATTAGTGTTATTGTTGTTGTTATTGCTGTAATAGCCGTTGAAGTTGTTATCTATTGGCTGTCTGTTGAAACTTGAGTTCGAATTGTAGTTGTAATCGTTATAATTGGTGAAATTGTTCCTATATGAACCATTATTATAGCTGCCCTTGTTTCCATAATTACTATTGTTGCTGTTGTTAGCGTAATTTGTGCTGTAGGTGGGTTTAGGGTTTTGTAGTTTCTTCTGGGTGTTCAGTTTAGTGGAGTTGATACGATCGAAATAAAGCGATCTTAAATGTCTCGGCAAATTAGTCCCACTAAAAGCACTGCCGTTTACACACGGTATCCTTGAAGTTCTAGGTTCTGGGCATTCATCCCCGTAATGCTCGTCGTCACCACAATTATAACAGTATACCACAGGTAATACCGTGCTTTCGTATTTGTCGTTCTCATCGTCACTTTTAGGCGTTGGTAATGTTAAATATGACCTCCAAATGCTGGGACACATATCATCTCCATGGTTAAACGTATCACAATGTTTACAATACTGCCTTTTTTTGAGCTTATTTTTACACTTGATGGCAATATGGCCCTTTAATCCGCATCTTGAACATACCATTGTAGTTGGACACTGAGTTTCATAATGATCGCCTACAACCCCACATTTATGGCACACAACTGTCTTACATTTAGCTCTTATATGACCTCTTTTATGGCAATTTGCACATAAAGGGCCCATGCTTTGCAACGAGTTGATAGTTGTACCAGAACTTGGATCGGTGACCCCAAAATATCTTCCCTCACCACGGAGTTCTATTAATTCGTCCGCATTATCATTAACCTGGTCAAATGAAAGAGACGTCACCCCTTCCTTTCTATTATTTCCACCATTATTGTTATTTGGCGTATTTTCCTTCGTTTCGGCTGCTGATGGATCTTGCGATGACATATTTTCATTAAGTATCGACGTCATGCTTGGAGTAGACGATTTCTCGTACTCTCTCATCAGCGGTTGTGTATCTTCGACGAACGGTAGTATCTTTGACATATTTTCTCTCTATAGCGTGAATATCTGGAAGGTATATCTTCTATCTAAGTTTTTGATATTCATCCACCAAGAAAAGAATAGAGAAAAAAAAAAAGATACACAAAATCTAGCATAATGCTATACGATAAGATTTACAAGATATACCCGTCTACAACCACCACTTTAAACAATAACATCAATCCGTGAAGGACTGGGCATTCATTAACTTATACTATTGGACATGTATAAAAAAAAACAGGAGTTGTATCTTAGAAAAATGCAATAAGCCTGATTGAATGGCCGGAATAAGCAATTTCAACAAGATTAGCTGGCTTACAACACATTTCTCACAATATGGTCTCCAACCTGACCCTCGAGTGAGTCCGGCTCTCCAGCAACATTAAACGACGTCTTCAAGTATTCCTGGTGCATAAATGCAGCCAATGCATAACAGATACCAGCCAAAGTAAAGAATACAGCAACCACAATTAAACTAGTGACCTGAACCGTCAACGAAAGCCATTGTATGGCCCCCATCAATATGTAGAACCCACATCTAGGCCAATTCTCATCGAAGTTTCTAATAAAGTTGGTAAATTTGTCCGTTAAGGGGCAAATCTTCAACAAGAATGGAATTTCGACAAACACAACCACCAACCCTTGCACAATACATATAATTGAGAAAACAATCACCACCGAAGCATGAAAAATGTTAGCAATTCCCAACGCTATACATAAAAATATCGTAAGTAACCCGATCCACTGCCCGTATAGGGAGAAGTTCTTCTTCTTAAAATCGCTTGAAAACCCTGCAAACAAATTGCTAAATACTGATGATATATTCAATGCCATTGTATCAGTTTAGTATATATGATATCTTAACTACTTTATAAATACTGGAATTGTTGTTCGTTAACTAATATACGGAAGAAAACGTAACATAAAGGGCCTAGTAATTAAATTGCACAAAAACCTCTGATGATATAGCAGTAGTTAAAATCTTTTTATTACAAGATATTTATGGTATATTATCGATAGAGACAGATAGATGGGACGAGAAACAGTTATTGCTCTTGTAGGAAAGCCTTCGGCTGGAAAATCTACTACGTTAAATTCGTTGACAGATGCTAATGCAAAAGTTGGAGCCTTTCCATTTACTACTATAGACCCAAATAAGGCCACCGGTTACCTAGAGGTAGATTGTGCATGTGCAAGATTCGGTAAACAGGCGGTATGCAAGCCTAACTATGGATATTGTCGAGATGGTAAAAGAGGTGTTCCAATCATGTTGTTGGATGTGGCAGGGTTGGTTCCCAATGCTCATCTTGGAAAAGGATTAGGAAACAAATTTTTGGGAGATTTAACCGAAGCGGATTGTTTGATCCATATTGTGGATGTGAGTGGAACTACTAATGCAGAGGGTAAAGCCACGAGAGGATACGATCCCTTGCACGATATAGAGTGGCTACAGGACGAAATCTTCAAGTGGATTCTCGGGAACCTTATGGAAAGATGGGGTTCGGTGGTCAGAAGACATACAGCCACTAAAGCCACGACATTGGAGACCTTGAGACAGCAGTTAGGGGGTTATTCGGCTAATAAGCAGTTGATTGGTAAAGCACTTGATCTTTTGCCGGGATTGGCTCCGTTACAAGACTGGGATAATGAAACCATCGAGAAGGTAGTCAGGTCGTTCATGCAAGTGAAGTTTCCAACAGTGTTATCACTCAACAAGATGGACCACCCAGATTCGGATAAGAATGTGTCCAAGATCATTTTAAAGTACCCAGAGTTAAAATCCGTATTAACGTCTTCCATCACCGAGGTATTTTTACGTAAATTGGCCAATCAACAATACATCAAGTACGATCTGGGAACTGAGTTTGTTGATACAATCGATGACTTGGGTCCCGAATCAAACTTGAAGCCCTTGGATGACAAATTGCGCAACAGGATCGAAAATATCAGAGACTTAGTGCTCTACAGATTCGGCTCCACTGGTGTTGTGCAATTATTACAAGCAGCTGCTGACGTATTAGGATTAATTCCTGTTTTCCCAGTCAGAAGCATCCACAATTTCACTGGTAGTTCGGGTGAACATGTATTTAGGGATTGTGTACTTGTGAAAAAAGGCACGCCGGTGATATCGGTAGCTAGAAAAATTATGGGAGATGTTACTATCGCTGCAATTGAAGGTGTTGGTGGTGTAAGAATTGGTGAAGACGATACTGTAGACAGTGGTAAGAACGATATCTTGAGTTTCAAGCTTGTTCCGGGAAGTACCACCAATAATTAAGTTAATTAAATTGTATATACGTTAAATCTATAGATACGAGAATAGATAATTTCAGGCAATATTTTTTTAACCGAAGACCGGCTGAAGATTTTTTTCTATATAAGGTAAACACGAAGACTTGTTTCTTTCTGAAGATCTTAAAAACAGTAATAACATCATGTCGGATACAGCAGTGGTTGAACAACCAAACAATGAAGTTTCAAGTGAAAAAATAAACACTAGCTCAGTTGGTGATACTATCAAATCTACCGAGATCACGGCTGATCAAAAAGATAAGTTGGAGAAATTAATTGGGGCCATTCCAGAAATCTTAAAGAAAACTGATAACCCTAAATACGATGAAATTTTTGGTTATTGTATCAATGTTGATACAAACGAACATGTCGATGTTTCTATTAGAAACGAAATTTTGTTGAAATTTTTGATAGCTGATGAATACGATGTTGAAACTGCCAAGACAAGGTTAGTGAACATCTTTAATTGGAGAAATAAGTTCCAACCTCTTTCAGCCGCTTACGAAGAGGAATTTGACCAGGAATTGGATCAATTGGGAGTCATTACTGGTAATCCAGACGGTGACAGCAACATGAAGTATGTTACTTGGAACTTATACGGGAAACTTCAGAATCCTAAGAAGGTGTTCCAGCAATACGGTGGTGAAGGTGAGTCCAAGGTGGGTGCTAAGGAAGGTACCCAATTCTTGAGATGGCGTATTGGTATCATGGAAAAATCGTTGCTGTTCGCAGACTTCACCGACCCATCAAACAACAAAATCGCTCAAGTCCATGACTACAACAATGTCTCCATGCTTCGTATGGACCCCAACGTCAAAGCTTCTACAAAGCAGATTATCAGTATTTTCGGTGCCAACTACCCAGAATTATTATCTGTCAAATTCTTCATCAATGTTCCAGTATTCATGGGCTGGGTATTCTCTTTCCTCAAGAAAATGGGTATCATCAGCGCTGAAACTTTGAAGAAGTTCCAAGTTTTGAGTAATGGTAACTTGTCTGAATGGTTCGGTAAGGATAACTTGCCAGCAGAATACAACGGTGGTAAGTCTACCAAATTCAGCCTGTTAGATGCCTTGGCTGAAGCCACCCCAGCACCTGATATGCCATCCTACGCTAAAATTATCCTTGCCCAAACCAAGGACCAAGCAATTGAAGACACTAACCTTTCCGTTGAGTAAGTAATTTCGTCATTTATTTCTACGATGGAAAACCCATTCTACACTAATATTTAATGTTTAATCTTTTAATCTATTGTCAACTAGAACCTATCAATAACGTAAGCTTGTAACTGTAGACTTTAATCGATGAATTTCCTACAATTGATCCGTTCTGCTTTATTCTTCATAAGGCTTCGAAGTAAATCATACTGAGATCACTGTGCGACTAATAAAAAAATATTATTGATTTCACAATTACATTATAAAACCTATTCATTAATGATATGGCATCAAATATAACCGACTTCTATCGGGTGCTAGGGTTGGCGTCTAATGCCTCTGATGATGATATCAAGCGATCTTACAAAAAGTTAGCTGTCAAATATCATCCTGATAAGACGTCAGATACAAAACATCATGAATTGTTTATCAAAATACAAGAAGCCTATGAAACGTTAAAAGATACTGAAAAGCGGCGCAAATATGATAGAGAACACAGAAAGAGTAATTATAGTTCATATAAATCATATGCTACATCTGCGTATACATCTACTTCCGCATCTACGTCTACGTCTAAGACGGGCCGAACCCCAGGATATTATGGATTTTATCAGCATTTCTATAGATCGTACCAAAATCCAGATATGGCAGAAAAGCAAAAACAGGCTCAAGAAGAAAAGTTGAAAAAAGACCGGGAAGACCAGTCGAGGAAGGCTGCCAAACTTGCTAAGGAAAAAGTTGAGCAACAACTAAGAAGAGACAGAGAAGAGAGGATCAAGAGAGAACGCGAGTTAGAGAAACAAAAAGAACGTGAAAGGTATAAGGAAAAGGAAAACGAACAAGAGGCGGCTAACTCCCATTATAACGAAAGGAAACGAGATGCATATAGAAAGGAATGGGAGAACACATTCACCCATTTCGCCCAGGAAGACGATGTTCTAGATCAGTATTTTTTGGAGAGGCGAAGAGCACAAGAGAAAGCGAAAGAGAAGCCTGTATTTGGATCGGTCCATAAGGGAAACCCACTGAATAGTCAGACGGCCCATCATAAGCAAGACACTCCCGATACAGACAGTCTTGGTCAACATGGACACGATTCCAGCGATCCTATAGTACTAGATGATGATGGTGTCGAGCGACGTTCTAGTAAGCTGACATCTAATACTCAAAGTTCAACCGATAATCTGACGGGATCGAATAAAAAGGGATCAAATCATAATTCTGATTCAGAAGATGACGATGAATTTGTATCGGCAATACACGAATCACTGGACGAGATGGAAAGCGGTGCTGTGGATTCTAATGTAAATGGGTCGGACAAACTTTTCAATGGTGTCGAACAACTTTTCAATGCTAGCATGAATCTCAGACCGAGACAGGAACCCAGTCGGTTAAGCAAAAATCGACGTTCTGTTTCGCCCTCAAGAAATAAACCAGTCGCTCCAACCACGAGTTATGTTCGAAATAATAGCTTTTCACACGAACATGCACCATCCAAAAGGCCGAAGACTACTGGCACGTTTGGTTTTGATGATTTGAAGGACCAGTTAGGTGGGGATATTGGAAACGTCGACTTCTCAGAAGTATTGGAGAGCTTACCAGAAGATACACGTAATAATAAGACTAGGAAGATTAGTGACGATATCTCCTCCAAACTCAAGGCTAAACGACCAAGAGTAGCCGAATACACAAATGGCACTTCGAAAGCAGAAACACTTCACATTCCCATTAACAGAAATTCGGTCAAGGGCCATTATGTACCCTCCGATGGTCGGAAGAAAATATTAACCATGTTGGATTTGCATGCATCTCCAACCATTCACAACTACAGTCCTCCAACTCCTCCAGAGGCGTTGCTCACTAAAAAATTAACAAAAGAAATTTGGATGAAATATGTATTCTCCATTCGTGATTACCAATCTGATTTCCTTAATTACAAGAAGCATATCGTACAGTATCAATTAGAGAGATCTAAGAAAGACGAAGAATACTTCGAACTAATAAATTCAAGTTCTGCTTGCTTCGAAGTTTATCAACAATGCCTAGAACGTGATTTCAAGGTTCTTCAGGAATACACAGAGCTGTTAAGAGTATTTACGAGTACAATGGATATCTATAAACAGAACTGCAACTGGATTAAGATGTCGAATTCATAGAGATATATACCGTATAGTAATTTCATAAGCGCGATTTTGAATTTTATAAAACCCTGGTGGATCAACGCGTACTAATGAAGAAATATTTCACCCTCTATTCTTAAGAATTGACCAAAGAACATATCGCTAACTCCAGAGGATGAACAAGAATCGTCAATTGCTATTGTTCATAGGATTGGTTTTCCATTTCTTCTACTTATGGTCTATCTTCGATATCTATTTTGTCCTGCCATTGGTTCATGGTATGGATAATCACAAATCGACCGATACTCCACCAGCAAAGAGATTATTCCTAATTGTTGGTGACGGATTAAGAGCTGATAAGACATTTCAAAAGTTGAAGCATCCTAGAACAGGGGAAACTAAATATTTAGCTCCGTACTTGAGAAGTTTGGCTTTGAACGAGGGAACATGGGGCATATCCAATACAAGGATGCCGACAGAATCGAGACCTGGGCATGTTGCGATGATTGCAGGGTTTTACGAAGATGTTTCTGCTGTGACTAAAGGTTGGAAAGAGAATCCTGTTGATTTCGACTCATTTTTCAACCAATCTACCCACACGTATTCTTTCGGGTCCCCAGATATTTTGCCAATGTTTGCTTACGGGGATAATGTCGTTCCTGGGAGAATTGATACGTGCATGTATGGCCATGAATTTGAAGATTTTACCCAAAGTTCGATTGAATTGGACTCCTTCGTGTTTAACCATTTTAATGAACTCATGGAAGAGCTGACTACAAACAAAACATTACATGATGAATTACATCAACAAGGTAATGTTTTCTTCTTACACTTGTTGGGACCAGATACTGCTGGACATGCTTACCGTCCTTACTCTGCTGAGTACTACGATAATATTGAATATATCGATGAAGAATTATCAAAATTGATTCCAAGAATCCACGAATTCTTTGGGGATGAGGAATCGGCTTTCGTTTTCACGGCGGACCATGGTATGTCTGACTTTGGTTCGCATGGAGATGGACATCCTGATAATACGAGAACCCCTTTGATTGCATGGGGTGCTGGGATTAACAAACCAAAGTTAATTCGTGACTTGCCCGATGCGTCCCTTTTAACTACACCTCAGGACCCTGTTACTAGTGGATATGAGGCCAATTACTTTGATACGTGGAAACTTGACCATTTAGTAAGAAACGATGTTAATCAGGCAGATATTGCCTCATTAATGGCATATTTGATTGGTGCAAATTACCCTGCTAACTCTGTTGGTGAATTACCGTTAAATTATATTAATGCTGAATCTATAACTAAGATTAAAGCTTTATACGCTAATTCTTTGGCTATTGTGGAGCAATATCTAGTTAAAGAAAGTGAGGTTTATAATCATCAGTTTTCATTTAAGCCTTACGATCCATTCAAACAAAGAAGAATTGCAGAATACAGGACCCAAATTGAAACATTTATCACTTTATTAGAATATGGTGATCTCAATGACTATGACCGAAAGCTCAAAGAAACTGCAGTCATCGATTTATCTGAGGAATTACTGAAACATGCATTAGACGGCTTAAATTACTTACAAACCTATAACTGGGCTTTACTAAGATCAATCGTAACATTGGGTTTCTTTGGTTGGATCATCTATTCGTTTATTATTTTCTTGAAATTATTTATCCTTACTAACAGATCTATCATTGAAACTAAGTTTTCGCCCGCCTTGGCTGGGTTCTTTGGCTTATTGGCCATATCTATTAACTACGTGTTATATTATCAAAACTCACCATTCAACTACTATATGTATGCGGCCTTCCCATTATATTTTTGGTACACCATAATTAATGAAACAGCAAATTTGATAGAGGGTTTAAATCAGTTTTTACATGGCATTTCAACGCCCACTAAATTATTTGTATTGGTATCATTTATTGGAATGTATGAAGGAATCGTCTACGGATTTTTTGAAAGAATTGTGTTTTCAGTCATCTTTGTATTAATTGGTTTATATCCATTCTTTTTGAAATCTGGCAAAGTTAAGTTGATGCAAAAGCTTTTATGGTTATCAAGTTGTACTTCTATGTGCATTTTTACAAACTTGGATCCAGTCAAAGTTGAGAGCTTAACTCAAATCAACGTTGGAGCAGTGGCTGCGGTCATAACAAGTATACTTGGTGCTAGAAAAGTGTTCGAAAGGTCGATCGATAATTATAACAAGGCTTTAGTTTGTCTTCAAATATTGGTCATACTTATCATGTTGTATCCAACAAACGTGTCTGTTATGTCATTACAAGCTAGAGAAGGATTACCAGTTCATTCTCAGATAACCGGCTGGGTAACATTTGTTGTATCATTATTTGTATTGCCAGTCTTGTATTCTTTAAATCCCTCCGCAGATTACCAACTTAGGTTATTGAGTATTTTCTTGACATTTGTCCCAACTTTCATTATTTTAACCATCTCTTTCGAGTTGTTATTCTATGTGGGATATTCGTTGGTCTTGCTTCAGTGGTTAAATATTGAACAATCATTAAAGTTCTCTACTAGAAAAATACAGAAGTCCCGTAAACTCGGGTTGGTCCCAAAAGGCTACTGGTTACAAGTTATTAGAATTACAATTATCGGGTTCTTTTTCTTGCAATTTGCATTTTTTGGAACCGGTAATGTGGCCTCCATTTCATCGTTCTCGTTGGATTCGGTCTACAGATTGATTCCAATCTTTGACCCTTTCCCAATGGGTGCATTATTGATGTTGAAATTAATAATCCCATACATTTTACTTTCCACCTGCCTCGGTATAATGAATTATAGATTGGAAATAAGAAAGTTCACCATTTCCACCTTGATTATTTCAACGAGTGATTTCTTGTCATTAAACTTCTTCTTCTTGGTAAGAACTGAAGGTTCCTGGTTAGATATTGGTGTCAGCATATCCAACTATTGTTTGGCTATACTTTCATCCTTGTTTATGTTGATTTTAGAATTGGTTAGTTCGATTTTATTAAGAGGAGTGGAGCTTGATTCGGATGCTGATGAAGAAGCTGATCATGACGGAGCTTCTATAGATGAAGCAAACATTTCTGAACCAGAAGACATCCAATCGGATGCACCTATAAGTGCTAGAGTTAGACGTAGAACTAGAAAGGCTTAAACGTTTCTTTTAAAAGCAAAACACTATTAAATGCATCTGTATATCGTATAAGTCTATAGACAATTTATTTAACATGCAAAATATACCGTACATAAAAAAAACTGTATTAGTGAGTCAAAAAAATTAATGAGACATATTTAGGACCATATTAAAAGTGAAAAATTATATCAACTGTACTCTAGCCTCCATTATGACTAGTGATTTGCTCAAAAGGCATGTTTTGATGATAGACAATTATGATTCCTTTACTTGGAATTTATATCAATATCTCTATCAATCCCGTTTATGTGGAAAAGTCGACGTTTTTCGTAATGATAAAATTGATATAGCTACCATTGAAAATGAAATAAAACCAGATATTATCTTCATATCTCCAGGTCCTGGACATCCTCATACTGATTCTGGTGTTTCAAGAGATGTTATTACCCATTTCAAGGGTAAGTTGCCGATATTTGGTGTCTGTATGGGATTACAATGTGTTTTCGATGTATTTGGTGGTGATGTTTCTTATGCCGGAGAAATTGTTCATGGTAAAACCACCACTATAAAGCATGACGGAAAGGGTATGTTTGCTAATGTGCCACAATCGGTTGCTGTTACTAGATACCATTCGTTGGCTGGTACTCAACAAACTTTGCCTGATAGTCTTGAAGTCACGGCTTCGACCGAAACGTCCCCAGAAATTATTATGGGTGTCAGACACAAGGAATATACAATCGAAGGAGTGCAGTTCCATCCAGAGTCCATTTTAACAGAATCTGGTCAGATAATGATTGACAATTTATTATCTGTTCAGGGTGGTACTTGGAAAGAGAACGATGCTTCTAGAGGTGCTGTTACGCCAGCCAAAAAGGAGAATATATTGGTGAAGATCTTTGAACAACGTAAAGAAGATTTCAAAATCATTGAAAAGCTTCCCGGTAGATCCTTTGAACAATTACAAATTTCATTATCGTTGTCGGTGGCCCCTAGCTTAATCAGTTTCTACGATCGTATTATTTACACGCAAAAAGAATTGAAGCAAACCATCATCCTATCTGAGTTTAAGCGTGCATCCCCATCAAAAGGTGATATCAATATTCAAGCTCATCCTGGTAAGCAAGCCTTGACTTACGCCACTAATGGGTGCTCGACCATCTCGGTATTAACCGAACCAAATTGGTTCAAAGGCTCATTAGATGACATGGCATTAATACGTCGTGTTATCGACACTCCTACCCACGAAAATTACAGAAGACCGGCCGTCTTGAGGAAAGAATTCATCTTTAGCAAGTACCAGATCTTAGAAGCCCGTTTAGCTGGTGCCGATACCGTCTTGTTGATCGTCAAAATGTTGTTGAACTCTCAAGTATTACAAGAATTGTACGAATATTCCTTGTCCTTGGGTATGGTCCCATTGGTAGAAGTCAACGATAAGTCTGAATTGGATATGGCTGTCAAGCTTACTTACAAAGGTGACAACAAAGAACCTCTCATAATTGGAGTTAATAACCGTAATTTGTCGACTTTTGACGTTGATTTAGGGACCACCAGTTCTTTGGTTGATGCTGCTAAAAACAAAAGTGGCAGAAAGGGTGATGTGTTGGTCTTAGCTTTATCTGGAATAACTAATGTTGATGATGTTAAAAAGTACAAATACGAAGACAATGTCGATGGTTTTTTGATAGGAGAAAGCTTAATGAGGGCTGAAGAGCAAGGAAGAGCTGGTGACTTCTTGAACGAATTATGTACTTGTTAGTAATGATAATTTTATAGATAAATAGATGCAAAAGATCATATTAATCATTTTACACGTGAATACCCTCTTACGCGTAGTTCTATATTTTGGGCTAAAATTGTGGTTTAGATGTATGAATGGAAAGATTATCATCATATACAATTAATTAATAAGAATAGCTAGCAATGGATGCCGCAAGTATAAGAGTAGATTCGACGTTGTTAGAGCAACATCAAGGAAGATTAGTCCGTATTATGGGTAAATGCCAATCGTATGATGCATCTTCAAATAATTCCATTCTCATAAGTAATGGCCCAATTACATTAATTTCTAACCCAGGAGAAGAACTAGTGGTAAATAAGAATTATGAAATTATCGGGAAGGTTGGAACTAGTGATCTTTCGGTAAGAGTATTGTCTGCTATTGAATTATCGGATAATTTAAATTTAGATACTGCCCAAAAATTGGTAAGCTATGTTCACAAAGTACCAGAATTATTCTACTAATGGACAAATGGGTTGTTTAGAAAAGCACGGAAAGGTTTGCAGATGTAATGATTTTGAAGTTTTGGGTGGTTACGGAACTTCGATCTAAATGCTTCAAAAATGTAGTTAGGTGGCACAAGTATAATAATATACGTGTATATTAATATAAAATTCTACATAATGATTTATAACTTCTGTATATCGCTATCTAAGTCAACGAATCTTTGTTCGTTGGTTTTAGTGACGTAGAGGTCTTTGGCAGTTGAAATCCACTTTGGAGGAGCAATAGTTGCTTTGGCGAATTTGTAATTACCGTACCCGATTACTAGTCTGTAGGCAGCTTCGGAACTTGAATCTACTAATATTTCTCCAACTTCAGTGGCAAACTCTAACACTGGTTTTGCACTAGCTGGGTTTGATTTCAATGATGTATTTTGAAGTTGATAAACCGACAAGTTGTACACGAATGTAGCCAACGTAGTAACAGTGGTGCTGAAATGCTTATTCTGTAAAGCCGCAGAATCCTTTGAAACCGATGTAATCAATTTAGTCAATCTAACTAATAATTCATCAAAAAACTCGTTATATAATACCAGACCATTATCGTTTGCTGTAATGTATAGCTGGATGAATAAGGTGTTGTTTACTAAATTATTGAGAACTTTTAAAAGCATCATGAAGAGTGGTAAATTGGACCCATTTACAATCTTCAATCCAGAGTTCACAGCATTCAAAATTATTTCTGCCGCATCAGTAGATCTTAATAAATCAGCAGTCGTGACGCGAGGAACACTGATTCTCAATATATCATATCCAACAAGACGTGATTTCTCAGACCATTTGTTGAAGATCTTCGGAAGGTAAACTGTAATTAACTCTAATGCTTCCTTGGAATTCAATATACTTAAATTTGACGTAATTTGTGATACTTCTTCGCTTGAGAATTTGTTCTCTGCTGTCTGTTCTTCGTTGAATTTCGTCAATCCCTTAATCAACTGATCACTTTTGAAATCCTTGAAGAAAATATATTGTCTTTGAGGAATGACCGATAAGGTTGTATTCGCTTGAGTTGGTGGAGGTGTCGGGTGTTTATCAGCGTATGGATTATCGCTGGAGCTAGACTGTTGCCCTAATTCAACTCCCCCTGTATTCTTCATAATAAACCGGACAACGTCTTCTGTATAGGTAGCGGGTAATTCATTTGCAGCTAAAAATCTTTCAGCTGCAGAATACGCATTTTCATTGGTATTATAAGGCAATTTTAATGGAGGGGCTCCATCTTCAATATCTACGTCAAAGACGTAGTCCCATTGCTTACCGTCAAATTCCTGTTTCCCTCCTGAATTTCCTGCAGAGCCAACAACGTCTCCAATTTTAACCCATTCACCACCAGACCACTGGTGAGCTTCGATGGTTCCGTTTGGATTTTTGACCATTATGGTAGAACCCTCTTGTTTTCCAGGCTGCAGCAATGCATCATACCCTGGAATGTCAGTTTTTTTCAAGTCGTCAACAGATTGTTCCGCTATACTAGATTGTTGAACAGATTCTGCAAAATCTTTCAATTCTTCAGCAGGCGCTATTCTGGAGGACTCCCTAGAAAAGATTCTTAATTTATTATCTGAACCACCCACAACAAAATCGCCATTTGGTAACACACCTAAACACCACAATGAAATACATGGCAAGGTGATGGCCTGTATCACTTTACCGTCTCTCCAAACACGGACAGTTCTGTCTTCTGCAGATGAAACTATGTCACCATTAGGCAACATACCAATATCGTAAACAAACGAATCATGTCCTGTCAACGTTTGCAAGGCCCTACCAGTTTCCAAGTCCCAAATTTTAATCGTACAATCATTAGAGCAAGAAGCAAATTGCTTTCCTCCTGGCAAGATAAGCAACTTTCTGACAACGTCGCCATGGCCAGGAATGCTCCAGATTTCCCGGTCTCCAAGCCATTTACGTATAGTTCTGTCAGCCGAACAAGTCAAAAATATATTCTTCGATGCATCCACAACCTTGGCGTCCCAAACAGACGACTCGTGGCCCGTCAAATTAAATTTCACCGACATCGACTCGAGATCCCAGACCTTCGACGTCGCATCCCATGATCCTGATATCAAATACTGACCCTGGTGGTGCAACGAGCAAACATTGCTCTCATGCCCAACCAATTGATACTTCACGTATTCTTCTGGCATAGATCCTGCCACATTTACCTCCGGCTTGAGTTCACTCAAATATATAATGCAATCCTTACCTCCTGATGCCACCAATGGCTCATTTCCATTATCAACGTACGACACACTGTTAACAAATGAATTATCTGGTGAATTGAATGCCAAAACGCCAGTAACAGCTAGAGTCGACCATCCCTTCACCTCATCTTCCTGCCAAACTCTCACCGTACCATCTCTCAGTCCAGAGATAATCGTTTCATTAAAGGGTGAAACAACACTTCTCACATCTTGTTCATGACCATTCAAGGTACAACTCAACTTGAATTTATCCATTATCACACTTATTCTATCAATTAGCTTGAATTGATTCGATTAATTAAAGAAGTCGTTATCGATAATTCTCTTAATAGTGGCGATAATAGTTGATATCCGCGCTCTGAACAGAAAACAGCAAATAGATAAAAAGGCGACTAAGTAGCTTCTTCAAAGATAGAGAAATACAAAGCATTATCAATGACGCTCTTCCACTCTTTAGCTCCTGATGGAACACACATTTTCCAGAATAGTAAAACCAAAAATTATCTATATTTAAGTGGAAATAATGGTTTACAGGTATCGGATAATTTACCAAGTGTTTATTCCAAACTAAACATTGGCAGTGCTCCTTCGGCTATTTCATGTATTATCGGTATTATTAAGTTGAAGATTAACAAGTATGTTATTATTGCAGACAAGCATACGGTTACCGGGTCTGTTTTAGGCAAGGAGATTGCACATGTCGATTCGTTTAAAATTCTTCCTTTGAGTAATGATTCTGTTTCGAAAAGGGATTCAGAAGAATCAAGCAACCTTGATTTGTTACACCAGCACTTGTCGAATGCCACGTTGTTTTATTCTATTGATAATGCGTACGATTTGACCAATTCGTTGCAGAGACAATTCACATCGAAACCGGTAACTTATGATGATAGATTCTGGTGGAACTCGTACTTGTGTGAGGAGCTTGTAGAAGCAACAGCCACCGACTTCGTGACGCCGATCATGTATGGATACTTCAAATCGCATGCGACGGAGTTTAAGGGCCACCAGTCGTTAGAATTTGCATTGGTAACCCGTCGTTCAATCAAGAGAGCAGGTACTAGATATTTCCGTCGTGGTATCGACGATGAAGGGAATGTGGGTAATTACAATGAAACTGAACAAATCTTAACTACGCATGATAACCAGATATACTCGTACATTCAAACCAGAGGTTCTGTTCCAGTCTATTGGTGTGAAATCAATAACTTGAAATATAGACCAAACTTGGTGGTTTCTACAAAGTCTTCGGCCGACGCATCTCAAAAGCACTTTGCAGAGCAAATTGAAAAATATGGTGATAACTTCTGTGTCAATCTCGTTAATCAAAAGGGCTATGAATTGGCGGTTAAGGAAGCATATGAGAACGCTGTTGATACGTTACCACCGAATTTGGCTGATCATGTCAAGTACATCTATTTTGACTTCCATCACGAATGTCGTAACATGAGATGGGATAGAATCAGTCTTTTATTGGAGCGCTTGATTCAGTTGGGATACACCAGTGATAACTACTTCCACTTTGATTTAGAGTCGAATTCCATTTTGTCAACCCAGGATAAAGTTGTCAGAACCAACTGTATGGACTGTTTGGACCGTACCAATGTGGTTCAGTCCACACTCGGGCGTTGGGTCTTGCAAAATCAATTTATCAAGTCTCATTACTTACAAACAACGGATACAGCTCCTTGGGAAATATTAGACCCAAGCTTCAATTTGTTTTTCATGAGTTTCTGGGCAGACAATGCCGATGCCGTTTCCTTTGCTTACTCGGGTACTGGTGCTTTGAAGACTGACTTCACCCGTCTCGGTAAGAGAACGCGTGGAGGTGCTGTGGCCGATTTAATCAACTCGATAACCCGTTATTATAGAAATAATTTGAAAGACGGTACTCGTCAAGATTCTTTCGATTTATTCTTGGGTAATTACAGACCTTTCCGCGATTCCCTTACCTCTCCTTTTATTGACAGAAGACCTCCATATATCCAATTGTTACCGTACTTGATGTGCACTTCCTTGTTGGTTCTCTTGGCCATTTTGTGGTATCCAAGAGGCTCCATCACCGATTGGAAGAATATGTTGGTTGTGGGTGCTTGTGTTTTTTACAACGTGAAAAGTTTGGCATATCTCAATAAAAATGGATACCAATTTGTCAATTGGCCTAAGTTAAATAAATTAGATTTCATCAAAAAGGTTGATGTATTTGATGGTGACGGTAAATTCACCGGTATTAGATATGAAGAACAAGATAACTTCAAGACTGTGGGAAAGAAGATGACTTAATTTCAACCCCTGCCCCCATCTTTCTTACGTTTTCTTCACCACCTGTATTATTAAAATGGTTCCATTTATTTATTATGCCGTTTTACTACATTTCACTACACTCTACAACATCTTATTTTCTTTTACTTCATTGTTTAGAAGTATTTTATAGATAATTTATGATATACTTTTTGATTTTGTGTAACAAGTTCTGATATCACCAAAATTCGAATAATTCAGCGATTTATGGGCAATATGATCGAACTATTCTTCAGTAATTAATATTCTTAATAATAATAAAACGTACTATGTCTAATCCTATATTGGAAAAATCGTTAGATGAAATCATTGGCGAAAAAAAGCCGGCAAAAAAATTTCCACATGGGCCAAGAAGAGACAACTCTAGAATCAATAAACCAGTAAGTATCTAATAAATGGCAATGAGTAAAATAAGTTACTAACTCATTCAATCAGCATCAAAGACCAAAAGGTCCACATGGAAGAAATGATAGGCCAAGACCGTCGAGTTCGGTTCCAAGAGAGGTTACGGCTATTTCTAAATCCAAGCCTATACTTAGAGTGAAGAATATTCACCCAGATTTGAATGGGGAAGATTTATCCAACTTATTCGATGGGGTCGCTCCGGTCGAATTTGTTAAATTTGATCCTAGAAAGGATGATGTTGCATATGTCTGTTTCCAATACGATCATAATAAAAATAACTCTATAGCAATCTCAAGATTTGACGGGAGAAAAGCTATGGGTGAGAATTTGGTCGTAGAAAGTGCCACATCGTTAGCAGACCGTATAGTTGCTCCTAGGGGAAATCCAAGAGGCCCAAGAACCGCTGCTCCTGGAGGAAAACCACAGAATCCATTGAAGAAGAAACAAAAGCCTCAAAAGAAGTCGATTGATACGTTAGATGAAGAGCTTTCAGCCTACATGTCTGGTAAGAACGAAGAGGAATTGAAAAGAGAATCAAAAGTGAACAAGCTTGATAATGAAATGGATAATTATTGGAACAACAAGAATGAAAATGAATCTGAGGCCGCAAATGAAAATTCTAATGCAAACACTAATCAGCCTGATGATACAGCAGACGAAATGAAATTGGATTAAGTTATTTACATAAAAAAGTCTTTCTAAAATAAACTGTATTATTATATCGAAAATGATTGTAGTAAATGAAAATTAATAAGATCAGAGTTATGTAACTAATTGGAGCTTTAGCAAATTATAAAAAAACGATAAGTAAAGATAAAAAAATGCATAATATTCTAACCCATACCTTGGGTTAACTCAACTAAAGAGATATAAATTCTCTTTGTTCTTCTTCTCCATGACTTGCCCCAATATAATGCTGGTATGATGAAGGCAATAGAAACAAAATCGATGACAGCCAAAACAATATATGTGTTTGCTGTACCTGAACCATCAAGCCAATACGAGCAAACAAATGTAAAAATACAGGCTAAAGTATTGTTGATTATGGAAACCCCAACCATACCTTGAATAACAATATCAGGATATGAATCCATCAAATATGACATTGCGGTATCACCAATTGAACCCCAACCGAAGCCGATAAACCCTAAGCCGACGTATATAGCTTCACGAGGCCACACTTTGTCAGCTCCAACCCCAAACATAATTAAACCAGCAGGAGAAATCAACAAGGTAATAAATAATAACCATAATCTGAATTCTGGTTCTGATACACCATCATTACGCTTGGCCATCCATAAAACGTGTTTATCTGAAAGGACACCAGACATGTAACAACCAATAACAGCCCCAATCAAAGTTGCGACATTCATAACAGCTACACCAGTTTCAGTATAATTCCATGGATCGTCATAAAAGAAAGTATCTTGAGTCGTCAAGAAAAATGTCATGTACGCATCTTGTAACCCCCACAATAATCCTGAAAGCCAGACAGCAGGAAGAGTAAATACCTTGAAGTAAATAACAAATCTCCGTAAATATTGTTTAAATCCAAAGCCTTCCAAATAGGGAGATGGTGTAATTAATGCGATTCTCTTACTATATGGTAATAGCGGCTCTTGTGAAGCTTGTGATTCGTGTTCAATAGGTGCAAAAACTCCCTTGGTTTCATCTGGACTAACCTCCAAAGGCTCTTCGTTATGATGCCTCTTTTCATCTTCATCATTACTCTTTTCGTCTTTACAATTCTCCTCAATGTGGTGGTCTACAGAACGAGATGACTGATAAACGGGGAAATATTTTGATCTGTCAAACACTGTTTCTTCACAACCGAAAAATAAAACGATTAACGTGGCACCACAAATTATGGCACCCCACCAACCAACCCATCTGAATGTGAGCGATTGTGAAATTAAATGAGCGATCAAAGGAGCCAAGAATGAACCTACCGAAGTGGCCAAAATATACACCGTTAAAACTGACCCCAATTGATGCTGAAAGAAAATGTCAGATAATGACTGTTGAACCTGGGCCTCAGCACATGCTTCGGACATACCAACAAATGCCTGCGACCAGATTGTGTCTGAGGTCCTCCGTGATAACGCAAACCACACCGACCCCAAGCATCCAGCAAGAAGGCATATCAAGTATGTGATACGTCTTCCGTATAAGGACGAAGCAGGAGCAAAGAAAATACACGACCATCCAATGAAAAGGAATAATACCCCGGCCCCCGTGTTCATTGAATCATACGAAATCCCGTATATCTTGTTCAACGAGTCCTGCGCTGCACCCGCATCATTGGAAACCGCTGCCGTAAGTCCAGTGATGAACGAAAGAATAAAGAAATGCCACATTTTCCGTGGACTCGACCAGTTCAACGGATCGTTGGGAGAGTCTGATGGCTGCGGCAACAAAATCACCCCTTTCTTATTCTTCTTCACCGGCCTTCCGCTCGACGACGAGTCGAAAGACGAGTCGTCGGCCGAACTGAAAATGTTTGTAGTCCCCGGAACGAATTCCTCATCGTAAAATTTTGCAGTAATTGTAGTATTCATCAATATCGTCTTTTGTCTTGATTTTATCAATCGTACCTATCCCAAACTACAAAGTATGTCTTTTGATCTCTTGTCTAGTAAAATAATCTCCACTAATGGCTTTTTGGTTCGCTTTTTCTTTCTTTCTTAAGTAAAGAGAAAAATTGCAAAAAATAGAAACTTTCAGTGGTTAAGTCAGAAAAACATTGTCAACTATCAAAACCAACAAGTAAAAATAATATTAAATATAGCACGGTTATCTAACTTAGCTCAAAATCAAAAAAGACGACAAAGATCTAGTATATTAATTGCACAATTTTTTTTCTCCCTTCTATTATCATATAAGAGCTGAACCTGCCAAAAAAAAAAAAAAAAAAAATTCGAAAAAAATTCTGATGTGTTTTTGGTAAGTTCACACGACCTCGTTTTTCTTAGTCGATTTCGTTCTCTTCACATTTGATAGTATATACAATAGACGCTAACAGGGAGATTGGTTAGGATTTCAGGATTATTTGATCGAATCCATCGAAATCTGTATTGTATTAATGCAGCCATTGATTCAAAAAGATCTTTTAACTTGGTGTGATGATTTACATCAAGTTAAAGGGAATATTTCTCAATTGCAAGCCACTCTTAACCAAATCTTAACGAAAGCACCAAGTTTGGACCAATATAGAGAATTATCAACGTATTTAGATAATCCAAACAAGGGTGATGCGTCAAGTATTATCGACAAGACCAGGAATTTCTTAAGCTCTTCACAATTAAAAGTAGCGGTTAGAATGAAATTTTTGTATGATCAGGGATTATTGCCGTTTTTATTGGCGTTATCCCAAATAAATTTCAAATCTGTGAAATCGGATAAGTTTGTGGGCTACTTGTTGGATTACACGCCGCCGCGGGATATTGGGAGCAATTTGGCGAGGGTATTGAAGCAGAGGGTGAATTCGGGCAAGCAGGTGAATATTGAGTCGTTTCCGCCGGTGTTGCCTCCAATATCGAATGAGAGCTTGTTGAATAAGATTCTCACCGACAAGTCGTTCAGACAACCGGCGGACTTTTTGGAGCTGGACGACGCTAACGACTTCAACCGGTCGCACAATGCCAAGTTGGGGTTGAGAGGGAAGAGGTTGTTAGAATTTGCATTAATCGAGATATTGGATGAGAAGCTTCCCGATATCCACGAGGACGATTTGTACTACTTGCAATTTAAATTGGTGTCAACGTCCATCCTCACCAAACTAGCATTCGGATATAATTTGGCGGATAACTACAAGTTCCACTTTTCCAAGGAAATGAGTCTAGATGATAAATTGGCAAAATTAAGTAACATATTCTTGGCGTACATTGGAGGTTTGGCCTTGGATGGATATTCTTTTGCAGAAATTAAGTTATGGATTGCGAAATTGTATGAGCCCATAATACAAGATTTCAATGAGAATAACGACACTTTGAAGCCCTTAAACAAATTAGCATTGATCGAGTTGAACTTCCTATTCAAACGGGTAACAAACTTGTACTACATACCACCACAGCAAACGACCCTCGAGTTCGAGACGTTAGAAACCGATCCCCACGTTGTGAAATTGTCCATCAACGGTCAGACGTTGGGTATCGGTACCAGCAGTATAGGTGTTGAGGAAGCCAAAGTCAAGGCTGCATCGGATGCCTTCTCTAATAAACAGAAAATAGACGATATAATCAGGATCATGATCACATCATATGAAGAGCTGCAGAAGTCCAACCAGGACACACTGGGACCAATATCTACAAACAATAACAGCAGCAACGACGACGACGATGACGATGACTACAGCAAACACAATAATGACAATGACTCGTTGACCGACGAACCCTACTCGCCAAAAATAGACTCCGAAGAAGAATACGAGCCGTCAATAGAAGGGAATGCGGCAACAAACAAAGTAAGTGCCCCAGGCCAGAGCCAAGACAAACAGCCCGCGGCCTACACCGACAAAATACATCCGCATCCCTACAGCACTTTCCCGATTTCTCACCAGACACCCCAGCCGTACGGTGCCCCTCCTCCACCTCCACACCAGACCCAGATCCAGCATCACCAACATCCTCCTCACCTCCCAAACCTCCCGTCGCTTCCTCCATATCCAGCAGCCGCACTAGATGCAAAATACCCCCTTGACAACAACGCAAAAAACACCTTGTACGCCGTGCTAGGATCCAATCACCTCACCCCGGTCTACAGATTTAACAAAGTTGGTAATGACTTCCAGGTCTCAATCGTGGTGAACGACATAGTCATTGGCACCAGTGTCGATTCTAACAAAAAGGCTGCAAGTCAACGGGCTGCAATGAACGCACTTTCAAACAAATCCTTACTTAATCAATTAGGTGTGCATATTTAGTAGTAAGCCCCATGATTAGATCCTAGGTTATTCCGTTGATCCCACCATTCCCGTCCCTCTCTCCCATACGCATATATACATATATCTACATCCAACTGCTCTCATACCGTATATATATATACACACTACAATTCATAAGTCTCTACGTGAATACGTGCATCCTGATCGCATTTTAACCGAATTGGTAATGGTTATTGTGTCCCTGTAATTAGCCAAACATTGTAATTGTATTAGAGCCACGCTCAGGAAAGAAAAGAAAAAAAAAAATTATTCCCGAAATCGACCGAGAACTGAAAAATTCGACGATTTAAATTCAACCATTTCCTCCTTAAAATTTTTTTTATTGTTTTCCATATTGATATACTAAATTCCTAGTTTATTTAATATATAGATACACATAGATATTCAAGATGGCTACTCCTCAAAGTCAAACTTTACCAACATATACCGTCGGTGATTACGCTTCATTTGCCTTAGCTGGTGCTATTGGTTGTGGTGTTACCCACGGTGCCATGACCCCAATTGATGTTATCAAGACCAGAATTCAATTAGAACCAGCAGTATACAACAAGGGTATGTTCGGTTCATTGAAGAAGATTGTCAGTACCGAAGGTGCTGGTGCTTTATTAACCGGTTTAGGTCCAACTGTGTTGGGTTACTCTTTACAAGGTTGTTTCAAATTCGGTGGTTACGAATTATTCAAGAAGAACTTCACTGAACTTGTCGGTATCGATACCGCCAAGCAATACAAGAACTCCGTCTACATGGGTTCTGCTGCTTTAGCTGAATTCTTCGCTGATATTGCTTTATGTCCATTAGAAGCTACTAGAATTAGATTAGTTTCTCAACCAAACTTTGCTAACGGTTTGATCGGTGGTTTCTCTAGAATCTTAAAGGAAGAAGGTGTCGGTTCTTTCTACAACGGTTTCACTCCAATTTTATTCAAGCAAATTCCATACAACATCGCTAAGTTCTTAGTTTTCGAAAGAGCTTCTGATGCTATTTTCGGTGCTGTCGGTACTCCAAAGAACCAATTATCCGAAACCAAATTGACTTTAATTAACTTGTCTGCCGGTATTATCGCTGGTTGTGCTGCCGCTTTCGTTTCCCAACCTGCTGACACCTTATTATCCAAGGTTAACAAGACCAAGAAGGCTCCAGGTCAATCTACTATCGGTTTATTAGGTCAATTAGCTAAGCAATTAGGTGTTGTTGGTTCTTTCGCCGGTTTACCAACCAGATTGGTCATGGTCGGTACCTTAACCTCCTTACAATTCACCATCTACGGTCACATTAAGAAGATGTTGGACTGTCCAAAGGCTGTTGAATTATAAGTTCATTAGCTCATATCTGAATTTGAACTTGTAATTAGGTCTGTATTTATATGAAATTGTTTATATATATGTAAATATATTTACCTTTCGTTATATGCGCTCGTAGTACTTAACCGATTTCGCCACCGTCTACACCATTTGATGAGGGTCTACAACGTCTCTGATGGTGGCGTTTCAAATCACCTGAACCATCATATGATAAGCTACACATGAATCATCACTTGAATCATCGTAAACACTTAATTCTCTGAATGATCTCTGATCAGGTTAGAAGCTGCTGTCAGTAACGGATGAAAACGTTCGAGTACATTGAATTACTTTAATGCCCCGCTATTGGTGTCTCAACTATTCAACAATTTACCTAGAAGCAACCTAGAAGTTCCGTATAGCAAAAAGAATACCGGCCGAACCTTACAAAGTGGTACTAAAAAGAAATTCAATGTTGATTATATAATGCTATATGCTATAACCTTCTTTGCTTACCAAAGCTTTCTTTCCTATCGCCGATACCCGATTGTACTAGCTTCGAATCTAGCCACAAAAAAAGTCATTAAACAAATCGGATCGGCATCAAATAGCACTAAAAGCCGATGACGTCATGGAAGATTTTATTCCTAATGTAACTAATTTCGCTTATATGGATCTCTATTCATTAGATAGAAGAATCCCCATCATCCTGCAAGCGATGATTGTGCAAGATGGTATATTACAATTCAACAATAGGTTGGAAATCTATACTGCGGATAACAGCAAGCAACGTAAGAGGAAAATGATCACCGGGCTATAGGTATAGGGGCTTCAGCAACATCATGAAGAAAATTTCGCAACTCTGTTGACTTTTGATGTAAACATTCTAAAAGCGATCATTAGCAATCCCAAAACAGAAATGATATTGGAAAGAAATTCTATTGTATGCCAGGGTTCACTTTAAGGCGCATCAAGATGACCAAAGGATACATATTTATATATGACCTATATAGGGTATTGCCTTCGAAGTGCCGTTCTTGCCGCAGCAGTATATATATAGGGAAATTGTAGCCTTATCAAAAGTTGAAGTGGAAAGTTGAAGGAATACCTAATAGAATAATTGTTATAATAGATTCCAAAATGAGATTATCTACAGCCATTTTAGCCATATTTATGTTGGTTCTTGAAGTCAACTGTCTCTCGGTTAAGAGATTTTTCGCTCCATCGTCTCCGATGTTCTCGTTGATTGCTCACCACAAAGGTGAAGAATTCCAGTACAATTTGGTCAAATTTAACGGAAGTGATATCGTCTTAGGAGGCGATGAACAAGCATTCTTTGGAAGAATCAAGGCCAACAACGGATATACCTTGAACTTACCATTGGCCAACGGTACTAATACTACCTATCCATCCAACAGAACTGTTTATGTTGATAAAAACTACAAATTAACCACTACCGCACTCCAAAACCAATCGAGTGAACACTTTGGTCTTAACAACTCTCTATTGACCTATCAAAATTCGTCCAAGTTCTTGGCTTGCCCAAACCCAATCGAAAAAGGTCAATATGAGATTTATGCAAGCACGAAGGCTAAGAATATCACTTGTCCATCTAATTCGACTGGTTTCGAAGTAGACTTGTTAGTCCAACTTCAACTTGATGCTGGAATCAATTATAACCCATCGACTAATAAAGCTTCGTTCTTTGGTAAGAAAAAATAAGTTGCTTGAAAAGTAATTTCGCAACTATTCAAAATTTTCGCAATTGTGAAACTAATTAATTATTTTCCTTTCTTGTAACGTTGTATTATGGTATAACACTTCATTCTAAGTTGTACTGTTTTTGATTCCCCAAAATTATTTAGTTGTATAAATATTAATTTGTATAAATATTTGTTTTATTTGAGTTTGTTGTAGGAAACATGAACTAGCAAATTTAAGCCACCGTCCTAACTCTACATTTTTTACGAACTTAAATAAATATATTCCAGATAAGCTTTAATCACCATTTATTATAAAATTAACATGTGAAATCAATCACTCATACGCTTAAATCTAATTATACTTTACTGAGACTACTTTCATCTGATTCAAACTTGCTGTAATTTTCACTTTCAGTAATATCTTTACTATTATCGAGATAATAGTTGGAAATGAACAAACTAGCAGCAATGAATTCCATCGTTGTTGCAAGACAATATTCGTAAGCAATAAATGACGATGTGAGACCCGTCCCATCATAGTTCGAAAGCTGATAGTAATTCATTTCGTCAATGAAGATAGACATAATCCCAAATATACCTCTCACAAGTAAAAATGGAGAGGATGCAAACAACAAGTAAATGGTACAGCCTCTGACTTTTTCTTTAATATAGACATAGATCAGGAGCAAAATCACAATAATAGTTTGAAGAAGGAAAATGGCTTGGCCCGTAGTCCTCAACCCTTTCGACGTGTTGATCTTATCTGTTTCTTGATCCCATTTGTCTGTGTCAATCCCGGTTAATGTGGTACCACCACTAATAACAAGAGCATTTGCAGGAATCAATATCATGTGGAAGACCGTTGACCATGATAAACAAGATGTATGCTTGAATTTGCTAAGTTCTTGTTCCTTTTTGCATTCCTCTTTGCTCTTACACAACCATGACCTGCCATTTTGTTTTATCTGGCACTGGACAATAAAATAAAATGCTGCAATAATTAATGCAAAATACCCTTCCGCAGTGAGCACCAAATATGCAATTAGCCACGGCCAATGTTCAATTCCTAAAACTGCAAATGCAACACCACATAGTTGACCACCCACCCTAAATACACCAAATGCCAACAATGCAGTATATATAGATCTAAACCCTTTTTGCCTAACAATATTTATCGCTAACAAAAGATACAATGTATATAATCCCAAGAATATACTGGCTGCGACACCTGAACTCGTAGATTCAAATCCCATCTTATTTGTTTATTATTATTGGTAGTATTATTAATTTAAATACTATGAAAATCAATTGGAAATATCCTTTTTTATCAGCATATCACTATTCAATGTAATGATCTTCAACCACTATTTATATATTATAGGCCTCTTTCAGAGTTATAGAAGTTTTGGCATTTAAAAGGGCGCTTACATAAGCGCCGTTTTATTATGCGAAACCTTCTATTGTTCAGCCGTAGATAGAAGTCACGGAAGCTGTAAGTCTTTTACGGCGAGATCATGAAGTAGATCCGAAGATGTAGATTGTCAGTTTGGCTATGTTGCATATATGAGGGGTCAATATGCGGTTTATTTGTAAATGTGGTATATGTGACGTACCGATCTACCGTACACTGACCATTTGATTCCACTGCCTCATAAAACAATAGATCTAAATATATAGCATATTAATCTATCTCTATTTGGTTAAGAGAAAGGCATCAGGAATTAATGTTGTTCTATTATCTAAACCATTTGAAGAGGATTTTTTAAAGTCAGAGATCAAGGGATTTGGCTTGAATGACAACAGTTATATATTCTTTCGCAACAAAGTTGTGAAATTATATGTTGAGGTATTTGAGTGACTACAGAAAGTTTGACTATAGAGAACCTTCTTCTAACATGGCCCGTGCTTTTTTTTGTTTTTGAGTCAATATGTGGGGAGCGGTTGTGGTTAGTTCAAATCTCTATTAGATAATTATATTAGAATTAATTACGGATAGATAGTATAAAAGCTGTATATCTAAATTGTCAGAAGGCAGGAAAGAATTAGAGCTAAATATTCTTCGATACTTAACCAATTTCAACAATTAAGCCCATATATTACTCACTTATGCTTTTGTTATACTATCGTCAGACTCAATTTTGTTGAAATTGTCAGTTTCAGATATCGGCAGATCTTTATCAAGATAATAGTTTGAAATCAAAAAACAAGCAGCGACAAACTCCATTGTTGTGGCAAGACAATATTCATAGGCCACGAATTGCGACGTTAAACCTGCTCCATTGTAGTTCGCAAGCTGGTAGTAATTCATCTTGTCAACATAAATAGATAAAATCCCAAATATACCTCTCACGAGCAAAAATGGAGAAGCTGCAAATAACAAATAGATAGTATGTCCTCTTATTTTCTCTTTGACGTACACATAAACCAGAAGTACAACGACAATAGCTGTCTCTATGAGGAAAATGACCTGACCGGCTGTCCTCAATCCCTTGGACGTATCTACCTTTGATTTCTCTTGACTTAACTTGTCAGGATCTAACCCTGTCAACATTGTGCCACCACCAATGATAAAAGCATTCGCAGGTATCAAAACTAAATGAAAAAGTACTGACCACGACATACTGAATGGAAGATTCGTTATCCTCCATTTATGTTTCTTCTGAGACTCCTTTGTTTTGTTCTGCAACCATGATCTTCCTGTCTGCTTTATCTGACTCTGAATAATAAAGTGAAATGCTGCAATAATCAACGAAAAATACCCCTCTGCTGTAAGCACCAAATATGCAATTAACCATTGCCAATGCTCAATTCCCAATACTGCGAACGCAACACCACAAAGCTGTCCACCAACTCTGAGCAAGCCGAACAACAATAATATCCTATAGATAAACTTGAATCCTTTATGCCTAACAATATTTATTGCTAGCAAAAGATACAACGAATATAATCCCAAGAATATACTCGCTGCAACTCCTGCACTAGTCGACTCGAATCCCATATATTTTTTTAGCAAATAATACTATTTGTACGAATGATGATTCGCAATGTTATTAGATCTACAATTGAACCAGTCATCGTATATACTCGAGACCTCGATGTCTATTTATATTATATAAATGTTAATAAAGACCATGAATGCGATTACCTAATCGCAGTTTATGGACGTAAAAGCCCCATGCAAGTGCGTATAATCGTTGACAGGTGTGACTGACATTATCTTCTAATTGGAATTCATGAAGCATCTATCTTGTAGCGTAGTTTGTATGGTTTCTATTCTAACAGTTCCCTTAAATTAAGCTTTGGAATAATAATAATATTAAACCCATATCTGTGATGATTATGAAGTTTAATGATGGATGCAAAATTTTGAGATAATTGGGCTTAGCCGAAGTTTCCACAATTGTAAGTTTGTAGTTCAGGTTGTATGTAAATCAAAGACTCTATAACCACATTTAAAGGAGTAATCTGTTGGATAATGTGGACCGGGCCGTAAATGAAGGCTCGACTTGAATTGTGTATGCAACTCGATGGCACCACAATAGATCGAAAATACGTAAAGGGAAATCGCGTTCTGATACGTCAAAAAAAAAAGATTCGTTGTGGGCTTTTTAGAGAAGTAGATAATGACTTTATTTGTTTATATGAAGAACTAAATGTTGACACAATATATATATATCATTCTATAAATTGAGCAAGGCTCTAATAGAAGGTATATCAAAGAACTAAAATAAGTAAAATACAACCGCAGTAGAAGTTACAGGAGAACTAGTATAGTTAAAATCTTTTTGAAGAAACTTTCCTTCTCATATTCCTTGATCTTTTCTCTGTCGACCACTTTCGCATCACGATCAAGATAATAGTTGGAAATCAATAGACAAGCAGCGACAAACTCCATCGTGGTAGCAAGGCAGTATTCGTATGCAACGAAATCGGACGTTAGGCCTTCCGCAGAGTAATTTGAGAGCTTGTA
Organism: Debaryomyces sp. S3305; assembly: GCA_024586305.1. Classification (NCBI taxonomy): domain Eukaryota; kingdom Fungi; phylum Ascomycota; class Pichiomycetes; order Serinales; family Debaryomycetaceae; genus Debaryomyces; species Debaryomyces sp. S3305. The sequence continues at coordinate 131,316 of JAMYHY010000053.1, forward strand.
GTAATTCATCTTGTCAACATAAATAGACATGATTCCAAATATACCTCTCACGAGCAAAAATGGAGAGGCTGCAAACAACAAACACATGGTGCGGCCTCTAACTTTCTCTTTGACGTATACATAAACCAGAAGGAGGACCACAATAACAGTTTGAATGAGGAAAATAGTTTGGCCCGTTGTCCTTAACGCCTTGGATGTACTGACTTTTCCGGTCTCGTTATTCAATTCATCAGCGGTGGCCCCTGTCAATAGCGAACCACCGCCAACAATAAATGCGTTGGCCGGGACTAAAAACATGTAGAAAACAGCAGACCATGACACGGATGTTTTATGTTTCCTCCAATTTCCCCCATTCGCTTCTTCATCTCTCTTCGTACGATAACTTCCCTTTTCGTCGCTCGTTTTCTCGAAGCTTACTCTTTCTGCATTCGCATCTTCATCACTCCCATTTTCATCATTTTCTCTCTCGTCACTGCCACTTTTAGTATCAACTTCATCCTTGCGATTCAGCAACCACGAGCTCCCGGTCTGCTTTACTTGACACTGAACTATAAAATAAAATGCTGCAACAATCAATGTAAAGTATCCCTCTGCAGTAAACACTAAGTATGCGATGAGCCATTGCCAATGCTCAACCCCCAATGCCGAAAATGCAACTCCACAAAGTTGCCCTGCCACTCTAAATAACCCAAACATCAATAATATCCTATAGATAAACTTGAATCCCTCATGTCTGACAACGTTTATAGCTATCAAAAGATACAGTGTGTATAATCCCAAGAATATACTGGCTGCGACACCTGAACTAGTAGATTCAAATCCCATCCTAAACCTTTAAAAATTAATATTTTCACTATAATATACCCTGATAGAGGTATATCAATGACTAATTAAATTGAAGCCTGAATGCCATCCGTTTTATCTAAGGGTATTGATTATTATTTATGTCTCTACTATAATGGCCATGCATACAAAAATTATTATATAATCCTTTGTTCTAAAATACTTAAATCTAATATTAGACAGCTCCACATAGAGATTACGTTTCGAGACAATAGGGAGGGCTGTATCGTAAGTATAATTCTACCTATGGCATAGATAATAGAAAGAGCCATTCCTATTGTTAGTGATGTGGGTCTTTCACGTGATGACGATCACCAAAAAAAAATTTCAATATCATCGCTAGCGGTTGATAGGAGATGAATAGTAGTAGAACAGACCTGCCGTATACGCCAGATTAATTGTAGAGACGGAAAATGGCAGTAGCACACAAGTCCAATGAATACGTGGATGATTCGGGATCAGAATCAGATGGAGAAATTGAGTTCCAACCCCCAAAACATTTCCATAAATCAAAACCAGCATCTAGTGTAAAAATACAGAATGATAAAGAAATTTGGTTGATTAAGACACCAAAAGGGTTTCCATTGAAGGATTTGAAGACTTTGCCAGTTTCATTCACGGCTACGTCTATTTCTAACGGACCATCCCGTTTCAATTTGAATCAGAAAAATTTTCAGGTCAATGAAGAGTTGTTAGGTACCGACACCGAAAGCTCGAAGTATGCGGTCCTTACGAACGAAAATAAGAAGAACTTCAAGATAGCAGATCAAGATATCAGTCGTTTTTACAACATACGTGAATCGGTGGATATTCCGTCAATTGCGATGGACAAGGTGGTCAAGCCAAGAAAGAACATCAAGGAGATTAAGAACTTGAGAATGAGACATTTCCCTACAGGCTACGGAGCTGAAGATTTTGACGAAGCTAAACCTCAAGATGGAGGCGTGGATGTCAGTGATAGCGACAGCGAAGATGATGGGAAAATAGTCAAGAAGGCGAAGATAGAAGAAAAGTCGAAGAAGGACAAGAAGGAAAAGAAGGAAAAGAAAGAGAAGAAGGAAAAGAAGGAGAAGAAGGAGAAGAAGAGTAAGAAAGAAAAGAAAGACAAGCACCATTAGGCCCCCTGGCTGCATTTTGCACCCTTTAAAGTCATAGAAACACCTTCAAGGTCCAAGTTTTTGCATTTATTTTGATTTCATTATTTATTCTTATCTCTTCAATCTATATTCATTTTCATATATATATATATATCTGTATGTATTGTACAATAAACCGTTTTATCATCAATTCATTAATCTTAGTTTGCGCACTTTAGATCAATTATAAAAAAATATTTTATATTATGTTATATTCTGCAAAGTAACGGTCATAAATATGGGAAATAAAGCCTCCAAGCCATCGAGGAAACTCGCAAATACGATATCGAAGAATACAAACCCAAATATTAATCGGTCTTCCAATGTTAACCAATTGCCATCAGAGTTTTTAAAGGAAAAGTATGAGCAGAATGCTATTCAAAGGGAACTTAAAGCACAACAAGAGAATTCCACGCCAGATGAAAGTCTAAATCAAGGAGATCAAATGCATATATTGAATTCAAAGAACGAGTTTGATCCTAAGCTTTTGAATAAAAAACTTAAAAATTCACAGCAGTCCAAATCGCAGGTTCCATCTCAGCACCAGAATCAAGCATCTCAGATGCCAGAAGGAAAGGATGGATTTGACCCTCATGTTGGCTCGTATGACCAAAAGTTCATTAATTCTGTTACTAACTTGGGTAAAAACATCCACTCCTCTACACCTGATTCCCAGATAAATCAAAACTTTTCGGCCTTAACCCAGTTAAGGAATCGTAAAGCATTATACGAAAAAGGTCAAAAAGAAGTAGAAACACAGATGGATCCTCACGGGCCTGCCTCCGCCTCTCACCGTGGTGAAAATAAAGATGTCATCAGAACCATGATTCATCCCCGTACTATGGGTGCGATCTTGAATGATCTCAGAGATCCAAGAGTATCCAAAGATGGGATTACCTTGGATTACCAATTACGCCCTGGTTTTTTGGAAGAGCTAGGTTCTAGATTTAAGGTTGCTACTACAACTCAACGTCTTGAAGAGCATACAAAAGACGATGAGATCGCTCCGAAAGAGGCCCCAAACAAGTCCATGATGGATTTTAATGAAAACGACGAATTGGCCGAAACTGTTGATCAAAACAGATTAAATGAATTGAAGGGCAGATTGGGTATGGATGATGAACCGGAAAATATCGATACTAATAAGCGTTGATAGCCCTAAATATTCGTGTATAGTCTTGTAAATACTTTGCGTGCTCGGTTTGACGGATCCACAGACTCTGGGGTCAAAGATCAGTCGACCTGGAATTTTTCTTTTCATTCCAACCTTTCTTCTATACCTATATTAATTGATCTATTCCTACCAATTCCATAACTAATAATGGCTGCTGTATCTAAAACATTTTCCACAAAAGAAATAATATCTATCTTATCCAAGTTTACTCCCTGCGATATTTCTGATTCCTTGGTCCAACATGGAATCAATAATGGGGGCTACATTCCTAATTTACAAATTCGTTCACCCGCAAGTGTTACTGAACAAAATAAGACATCTGTTGGACCTGCCTATACTGTTTTATATGCCCCAAAGTCTGATCCCAGACCCGCAATCAAAGAATCGTATATCGATAATATTCCCGAAAATAGCATTTTGGTTATTGGTTTACCCCCATCTTGTCAAACAATACATGCTCCGTATGTGACTGTTAATAATGCTCTTTATGGTGGTCTTATGTCTACTAGAGCTCAATACAGGAATGCCAATGGGTCGATTATTTTAGGCAGAATTAGAGATTTAGACGAGCACAACGACCTTGGCTATCCCGTCTGGTCCTATGGTGTTGGCAGCACTGCTCCAGGTCCTGTGGTGAAGGTTGTAGGAATCAATGTGCCCTTGGATATAACTGTTGCTGGAATCGATTCCAATGAAAATCTCAAGGTCAATCCTGGAGACATCATGATTGCTGATAAAAATGGCGTGGTTAGATTACCAGTTTCGGAACATGAAGGAAAAGAAGGGCAATTAGACCTTCAATCAGTCTTGGATTATATTCCCAAGAGAGTTGATGCCGATACTAAAGTAAGTGAAGATATTAAGAAAGGAAAACCTGCAGCTGAAGCACAAAAATTTTGGCGTAGCAAGATTTAATATAGAGACAATGTAGCATAGTATATTCATTCTTACAGTTTCATTGATAATCCGCTTCAAATTTACTAGATTAGCTTCTAATGTAGATGTTATACCATGAGTTCTATTTTATCTGTATGAATCAGAATAATCGGCTTATCTTTGTGGAGCCCTCACGCACAAAACGTCATAATGAAATTCAGTCTGATTAAGCTAATACTAGAGAGCAATAAGACTGGCCAATTATTAGTTTAACCTTACAACATGCCTCTCGAACTAAAGCCAAGGTCTAATTCTGAGGCTTACGAAGCATCCTTTGATAATTATGCCGATTTAAGGGTTACGCTTATAGGAAATAATGATTTGAAATACAAATTGATCGGGGATACTAAATTTATGGAGAAATTAGTACATGAATTTAGTATTGTTATTAACACGGCGGTTTCGGATCCAAATTACTTCTTTTCCAATAATATTGACGAATTCTTAAATGATTTAGAACATAAAATCGTTGTGGTGAAGATATTGTCATCATTTATCACAGAAGTCAGTTCGAATAACAATCGAGATATTTCCACCAGTTTGAATGAATTCGAAGGATTGATTCAACCAATGATTTCGTTCGTATCATACTTTATTGAAAAGTTTTCTCCGTTGATATATGGACGTACATTGGACGATAATTTGGTCCATACGCTTGAAATAATGGTTGAATATTGCTTGGATATATTTGTTGCTCTTTTCAATAATAAGAACTACGGGACTTTGTTTGAAAATGATGGCATGAATAAACTTTGGAGATTCATTACTTCGTTGCTTATCATTACTTACGATTCATCGGACATTTCTGAATTAATATTAACTAAACTGTTGAAATTAGTCCCAGTACTACTCAATAATGCTCGCCCAAACGCAGGTATACATGAACCATTAATTACTCTATTGTCTACCCTTTTGAGAAGGTTAGCAAAAGAGTGTAAAACATTGTATCTGACAAATTTCCCTGCAATTGAATTTACCCCAGAAATAGTCAGCAGGTTGGCATTTGAAGATCCCAATTTACCCAACCTTGAATTAAACCCGTATATTTTTAGAACCAAGGTAAATTTATTGTTATTGACCGATTTGATTACTTGTACTGTTCAGATTTTGAGTTTTCTGAATGATAATAAGTATGGTATTTTCATAAATCCGACACTGGATGTAGGCAAAGAAAGTCCCGATAATGCGTTGTTGCTGTCAGATATATACCTTACCATGTTATTGTTAATCAAGTATGAAAATAAGGCATTGAATTTAGCTGCTTTGAATTTGGTATATCTTCATTTGAATAATTTAAAGGGGTTTTCGAGTCAAGATGATAGTGATACGAGCGATGAATTTATATTCAGCAACTTTAAGAAAGTTACTCCAAAATTAATAGAATTATTAAGCTTAGATGATAATAAATTTGTCAAGCCTACTACATTGCCGGTATTCTTATTATCACCAACCAAAATATTGACCAATCTAAGCTCGAAATATCCTTCTATCAGTGATGAATTAAGAAAAAACAACGTAGATTACAAGATAATGAAGAGTTTAGAATTACAATTCAGGTCGAGTCAGAAAATAAAGTACTTTAAGTTATTAAAACACAGCTCACAAAATTGTACTAAATTAGTCGATTTTACGGTAATGATGAATAGTCTTCAAGAAACAAACTTGAACAGTCTTAGTGATTTACTTTTATTACTAAGTGTATTCACCAGTAAGAAAGAAGAATATCGTGAAAGAGTTGTCAACTACAAACTTTCAGATACTAAATCAAAACATCAACATACATTTTCACAAATTGTATTCGAGTTAATTGATGATTATAGATTCGTGCTAATACAAGTTCAACTAGTACATAGAATATTATATCCTAAGGACAACATGAAAAAAATTTCCGAACAAGATATCGCATGGTTAAGCAAGAATTTGGGTATTATTATCACCTTAGTTAATGATCCGGCTTATACTAATGTTCTTTACTTGATTAGGTCTCTCTCTAGATCTGTTGCTTTATTAAGAACATTCTTCGTTGATTGCAACTCGATTGTTAGTGAGATTGATATCGAAAATTCAAGTGATATTGCTAGATCAAGATATGCCAGAGATAAAAACTCATCAAGTGGTGGGTTTATAAGTAACATTTTGCAAATTCTTAAGGGAAACGAAATTTCTAGTAAGCTTATTCAGTTTTTCTGTAATTTCAATTCTGAAGAAGATACTGGAAAGGAGCTCAATAAATCACAGATGCTCAATAAATCAATAACTTTAGGGACAATTGCAAACTTTGTGCTTGATTTTAGTTCATTCCGGTATAATATAGTAAACGATGAAGGATTTTTAAAGAATTTATCCGTCATTTATAAAAACTCGTTAGTTGCAAACTATATTACATCAACTGGAAAAGCCGACGATGAAGAAATGTTCCAAAAGAATACAATCCAATTAAGTATTTTGCAAATATTGAAGAACTATATGTACAATGAGAATCAAGAAAACAAAAAGGAGTTGATTGAATACTTCCCAATATCGATATTATTCGATAAAATAGTTTATGGGGTTGCGAAATCTGATAGTATACACGGGCATGATTTTGGTAGCGAAAGCGAAGAAATCAAGGGCTTAAAGTTGCAACAAAAGATTGTTGCGTTTGATATTCTAAGAAATTTGACGGCGGGATCACCATATTTCAGTCAGTATTTAATTGATGCATATGACAATAAGTTGGATGATGATATCAAGAAAGAAGATAAGCTCCCAATGAGTTGGGCGGATTTTGTTATTGAGAATATAACAAATTTTGAAAATTTTGAACGGGACCACGAGAGAGTAAATCTAAACGAAGAATTGTTTCATGACGATTCGTTCTTGTTGTCGTTGATGGATAATAACGACTACGTGTCATTGGTTTTGGCCATTAACTATATTGAGGATCATAAGTTTACGAATATAGAACAGTTTAGAGAAAGATTACTTCCAAAGGAATCGCTTTTGAAAGTGTGGAAACGGTTTCTTAATCTCACTGTAACGGAGGAGTTTGAAAGCCAATTAGACTTGAATTCGAAGATTAATATCAATAATAATTTAAATTCAATCAAGCTAAGCATTGTGTGGATCATAATTAACCTTACATGGAAAAACGATGTGTTTGAATACACGTTCCCTGGGGCAGAGAATGACACCAGAAGAAGTAGCGGAGATCATTACCGAATCTACGATACGGTGGAAAGTTCGCCCAACAGGAGAACCAGCTCAACGAATGACCGAATTGATATCGACAATTCGGACGATTCAGACAACGAGAAGAAAGAGATGAGCGACGACAACGAAACTAACCCCAACCCTAATAGTCATAGTGATGTCACGAGCAATCTCACGGTGGGGGAGTCAGACGAAAAGATCACGACGCCCACCGAACGAGCAAAAATCTTAAAGCAGTATGGGTTCCTCGAGGTTCTCGATAATCTTATCGGACAATTGGGTAACTACGAAAAGAGCAATAGAAACAACTTAGAGAAGGGATATACAGGACAGCGATTCGACTACTTCATGAGCAACGACTTGCTTGAAAAGATCAAGACTGCCCGATACCAGATATTTTCATTAGAGTCTGGTGGACATATTAGCTTCAGGCCCAGGCAGTCGAGACCTAGTCAACAGCTTGACCGCAACATCACGCAGCAACGAGCCACGCCTGCAACCACTAGCAATAGTGCTGCAGTTACAGCTGCAGTGCTTGCAGCAGCAGGGGCCGGTTCCGGTGCCAGTGCAGTACCCAGACTAGTATCAAGACCCGATGTGAACAGAGGCGGTGAAGGCTATGGATATGGGTCCGACGATGATTTCACCGACGTTTCGCCGATTGCACCCATCGAATCCCACCCCAACGATGATGACGATATGGAAAACGTTGACGACGGCGATGACGATGACTCGGTCGATGAAGATTGGATCCATTGATCGCTTATGTATTCGCCAGTGCGCCAATCGATCGTTAACGTCCTGTGTCTCCCAGATATATGTGTATGCTATTATTTGGGCAGTATCATACATATAGATATCTAGCTAATAGGAAGTATTCGCAGTTCGTTGTGCACATGCTTCCGTCCAACTCATCGCGAGCCCAACATTATGCATACTTCCTTATATGCCTCGGTGCCGGTGTTCAGCGAGATTTCCGCAACGTTCCGCAAGAATATGTCGGTTGACTCGCACCCACTGAGTGTTTAGACTATCCCCAGCATCTCTTGCACTATACTACGCCATTAGTATCTTGAGTCGCATTGGGCGCGCTCATATACTATATAGAGCACTATATAGAGCACTATATGTATGCTATATATACTCTATACATATACTATATCTTATTCTCTACAGATCCTCTATATTACCTATATACTGTATACTATAGTGTATATATAGATATATCATCACATATATACACTATATCCTATTCCATACAATATGCTACTCTCTACATTATACCTGAACCTTATTACTCCGCGCGATTTCCTTATGCATCCACTGACATGTACCCTTCCACCTTGACAACTCTACCGCCGTCTATTGCCCTGCTTCCATCTTTTTTCGTCTATCAAACAATCAACTACAAGCCCAATCATGTAGCACAAGCCCAAAAAAATGTATAACTTATGTACCACAGCCAATATGATGTATCATTAGTGATGTATCCTATTGTGATGTATCACTATGTGACGTATAACCGCCGACTCAATCGCAAAAAAAAAAAAAAAGAAAATTTTGGTAATTATATGCAGTTCGGAGAGTTTTGTTAGTGTCCATATTTACTTAGGCGTATTCTGATATTTACACGGGTCCTTAAGCGCTCGCAGCGGAAAAAACAGAACAGTGATGTAATCAGAAGAAGGTCAATTTAGTTATTATCAGTTCTTTTGCCAGGAATATAGTATTGTCGGTAATTATAACGATAATTATACACATTTTATTAGTAGAAAGTGATCTAGCTAAATTTTGGGCGGATTTTTGATAATAGGAAACAGACAGATTCACAAAAAGGTTCTCAGTTTTTTATTGGGACAGCTGTGAGAAGATGACGTCGATGGAGCATAATGAGACCAGCACCAAGTCGTTAAATGATATATCGCTAGAGGAGTTGAGTAAGAGACAACAACAGCAGAATATATACGTGCAACCGGTTTTGGGGTCGCAGACGGACGTGAACCGCATGAGCATCGATAAGCAGAGCGACGGGAACGCAGGGGACGAAGAAACGGGCCTCGGGGCCAGAGGAGGGCCAGGAGACACAGGAGAAGATAATAATGGGGGAGTAGGGACTGCGGAAAGCTCTAAGACGCTGTCGCAGACCGAATTGACGAAGAAACAATCGAGACATGGCGACCGTGATACCACGACCAAGGGCAAATATACGTTGAACGACTTCCAGATTTTGCGGACATTGGGTACCGGGTCGTTTGGCCGGGTGCACTTGACACGCTCGATCCATAATGGACGTTTCTACGCCATGAAAACGTTGAAGAAGGAGCGGGTGGTCAATATGAAGCAAGTGGAGCATACCAACGACGAGAGACGCATGTTGAAGCTCGCCCAACATCCGTTCATTATCAGAATGTGGGGCACTTTCCAAGATTGTCATAACTTGTTTATGATCATGGATTATATAGAAGGGGGAGAATTATTCTCGCTCTTGAGAAAGTCCCAGAGGTTCCCTACCCCAGTGGCCAAATTCTACGCGGCCGAGGTGTTTTTGGCGATCGAATACTTGCACGAGTTGGATATCATCTACCGTGACTTGAAGCCCGAAAACATTTTGTTGGACAAGAATGGGCACATCAAGTTGACTGACTTTGGGTTTGCAAAAGAAGTCAGCGACGTCACATACACTTTATGCGGAACTCCCGACTACATAGCCCCAGAAGTGGTAGCAACTAAACCTTACAATAAATCGGTAGACTGGTGGTCATTTGGGATCTTGATATTTGAAATGCTCACTGGTTACACGCCATTTTACGACCCAACCCCAATGAAAACTTATGAAAATATATTAAATGGTACAATCACCTATCCTGATTATTTGCCGCCGGATATTTTGGATTTACTCCAAAAATTGATTGTCAAGGATTTGTCCCAAAGACTAGGTAACTTGCAGGATGGTTCCGATGGAATAAAGAACCACCCATGGTTTAAGGAAGTTATCTGGGAAAGATTACTTTCTAGAGACATAGAAACCCCTTATGAACCCCCTATTACATCGGGTATTGGTGATACTTCTCAATTCGATAGGTATCCTGAAGATAAAGATTTGGATTATGGTATCAGTGGTGTTTCTGATCCTTATGGTTCCATGTTTGGCGACTTCTAATATTATCCCTTGAGCGGTTAGCGTGATAGACTTTATGTTACGTTTTTGTACAATAGATCTTTTTATCGTTTTTATTTCCATCATGATCATTTTCCATCCCTTACGGATTAATTTATATTACACATTTCATTCATTTATCATACTTTTGTTTATTATGTCCTGGTAATTTACAACCTGTATATATTTATTTTCCATACAGAATATTAATAAACAATATATACAGTTATCTAATTAATGCAATCATAGCAATTGTATACCGATGTCATCCAGTCACCTCTTATAAATTCGTCCGCAGATAGCCTGGATTCAGGGTTTGGATCTAATAATTTATACATGAACATTTTACGAAGTTCACATAGTTGTAATTCATCCTCGTCTAATTGGCATTCAAAATATCCAGTGTCTTCTTCATCTTCATCCTTCGGAATTACAAACAAATTTTCGACAGGTCTAAAACTACCTTTCCTTCTGATTAACCATTCTTTTGTTGTGTTGTCATAATCCGCTATCATTCTTGTTTTCGTATACTCTTCAAATACCTTATCTCTATATCTCTTTTCCTCAGTTTTCTTCAAATGATGGATTTTCATATCCGTACATTGCCATAAGTATCCTGAACTATATTCGTTAAAAATCCCACTATATTCTGCAGGCTTGTCAGCATTACCATCTAATTTATTATGCGTAAAATATTGTTTACTAATATTAAACAATACTAGGATTACAATTCCTAATGCCCAGTTATCTTTACTTCTCGCAGAATAACCGCCAGCTTTATGCAACTTGCCGAGATGTTCTTCTGGTGCCATATATGATTCTGAACCAATAGGCCCGTTGACATAAGGAATTAATTGTTCTTGTTGGTCCCATTTAGTCTTGAAAACATTCACCTTTCCGAAATCGGATAATTTCAAGACTATTCTAGTTTTTAATGGATCTTTTGGATCTGGTGGTAAGTAATTTATTAAAATATTTTCAAGCTTTAGGTCGCAGTGAGCTACGCCATGTTGATGCATATACCATAATCCTTTTGCAATTTGTTTAATAAAGCAATCTACTTCATCAAGTGATACACTTCGTATGGGTTGGTTTCCTTTATCAGTAGTAGTTGTCATATATGTAAACAAATCACCACCTGTTGTACATTCCATAACCTGACTGATCTTTATACACTGACTAAGTTCAGTAGCAGCCTTCTTCGAATCCGTCGGTGGTAAGGTGACCATCAAATCTACGGTCTTCACTATGTGCTTATAATTCAAAGTAGAAGATACAATGAATTCCGAAATCACTCTATCAATAAATTGTTTCTGAGTCTCCTTTTGTTTTACGTCTGTCCCGGGGCGCCTTTGCAATTCTTTCACAGCGTAAAATACATTTCCAGGGGTGATCTTTGTTGTTGACTTGAGAGTCGCGTCTGTTGCATTAGGATCAATGATTTTGATCAATCCATAGGCACCCCTACCAATGATATCTCTAACCACGCCATATCTATCATAAACAGTTTTACCATTGCGCAAAAGTTTAATCAGATCCGACGCTAAATCCTTCAGGCTTAGCAGCTCGTCAAGTTTTACCTGTAATTTTTCAATGAGTGCTGCTTGTGCATCCCCAATGACTGATTCAGTCAATTTTGGATCCTTTCTGTTCGATGTCCCCGATAAGCGATGTATTTTCATATTCTGGTCGAGCAACGAATACGTTCTTTTCAGCTCCTCGTTAGCAAGCGCTGCTAATGTCTCTGGATTGGTCGCAGTTGACGTTATACCGCAATAGCCCATTATACTTGATAACTGCGATACGAGATTGCTCTGAATCGAAAGACTCTTTCCTCTTATCTTAATCGCATGCAAATGTTCCTCTTCATAATCACTATCATCCGAATCGGAATCGGAATCAAAATCGTTCAGCCCACTAGAATCATATTCTGAATCAAAACCACTATCTGTATTGCGATTTGCTTCGTCCACATCAGCTTCTACAATGGTACTGGTTCTCTTATTAAGTCGTTGTTTCCGTATTTCCTCTCCCGTTGAATTGTCATCTAATTTAACTTTCTGTAGCTCCTGTCCAATTTTGTCAGTAGATGAATTCTTGGGCTTTAAAAAGCTCTTGAGTTTATTCTTGGGCTTTCCTGCTGCAGATCCTTGTCCAGACGACACCGACGCATTCGAGAGCTCTCCGCCAAGCAGCTCCGAAGCACTAGATAAAGGCGGCGATAAAGAAGTGTTCTTACGTTTTGAATGTCCAAAAAGTGGCATCACCGTTGTTTGTCAGACCCGTACTTCTCCCGAGCCGTGAAAGCTTAGAAATACAACTACCTGGCCCTGTCATTCTGTACAATTTTGTATATAATCACGTGATAATGGAATATTCCCCATTCGGATAATCAAAACAGGCACCATCACCACCGATCATACTGGTGTCGTGGTACGGTCTAAGCGTCCAAATTGTTATTGATGTCTTCCTCTACAGAGCTATAAATGCTCTACGTCACATCTCGTCTTGCAATGGGCCTCTGAGATCGATAATTAAGCGTTTATACCGTAGAACTGCGAACATTGGTATTCATTTCGGAATATACATACCGAGAGACCGTGCTCAGATTAGTGGGCCACGATTTGTAAACATCCCCAACTTTACTTACCTTACTTCTTGTATTTTTGAAGTCTATATAGACATGATATTTGGGGGATATTTTGCTGTTTGCCTGTATATAAGTAGGTGATGATGCAGCCGCCCGTTCCACTACTTTCTTCTGTCGCTAGAGACCAATATAGCGTTTTGGCGGCATATGTGGCTACCATGCTTTGTTAGCATGCATCAAAGAGTGTCTCGCTTCCCGCCACTCCCTCCCAAACCAATGGTGGTACGTATTCTCCTAATTGCGTCGTCAAGCAAATACGAGTTGGGCCACACATGTTGTGATGTATCCGATTAAGGTACAATCCGGCTATTTTGGACTTCAAAGCCACCCATTATCTGCTGGTCAGGCCACTTATTACTATAGCCTTCAGTCTATCGCCAAATTTCATCTACAACGGAATCTATTCCAAAATCCATTACTTGTTTCAATTAGCCGCCTGACCAATTTGCTCGACTCAGATTCCCAAACAGAAAGAAAAAAAAATCGTACCATTGATTGTATCTCGAGGATCTACAACTTCCATGTGAGACATAGTACTTGCTTACGACGTCTAATTCCCCTAATTCTAGCCTCCACATTGTTCTTAACATGAAATACACAAAAACGCGTAATGGAAGGAGGATTTTTGAAGCAAAATCGACTAAGATATTTTCTATGGAGTGAAATTACACAAAATGACGAAATTCTTCCACCTCAAGGAAATTTGTTTCGTAGATGTAAGAGAATCATACACGAACTAAGGTCATATACCATTAGATTCTAGTATAAGTGAGCATTTGACAAATATAGAGGTAATAGAGCTATAGTATATCATTAAGAACCTCTTTCAAACGGTAAAGCCAGAAAATAGAGATCAATGACGAGCATTTATACATCAGACATAAAGCATCATAGAAAGGCGCCTCCACCTCCGTCCACTTCTAATACGTTCAGAAGCAACAGCAGTAGTTCTGCAAGCAGTTCCAGTAATGATAAACAGTCAATCAAGTTGAATATAAACTCCAATAAAAGACAATCGGGGTGGGTGCATATTAAGGACGATGGGATTTTCACGTCTTTCCGGTGGAATAAACGATTCATGATTATAAACGATAAAACGTTAAATTTCTACAAGAATGAACCAACTAATTTGCATTCGTTCAACGTACCAGACTCCAACCTGGTCAATTCGAACAGTCCTGATTTGTCGTTCCCGTTGAACTTGATCAGCAGTATAAACTTGAAACCCAACTCGGGGTATACTAAGGCGTCGCAGACATTTGAGATTGTGCCTAAAAACAGTGGGAAGTCGATGTTGATTTCTATAAAATCTAATAATGATTATTTGGACTGGCTAGACGCGTTTACTACTAAGTGTCCATTGATCAACATCGGAAACGAGAATTCTGCCAACTCGGCCATAATTAATGGTAATACGGGAGTATCGAACCCAATAAACTTCACACATAAAGTTCATGTTGGTTTTGATCCAGCGAGTGGTAATTTCACTGGTCTACCAGACACTTGGAAGAATTTGTTGCAACATTCGAAGATCACGAATGAGGATTGGAAGAAAAACCCAGTAGCAGTTATTGAAGTACTTGAATTTTACTCTGATATTAACGGGGGTTCACCTGGTCTGACTCCAATCAATCTGCCTTCGATCAATAATAATAACAATAACAATGACAGCTCAAGTAGTTTACAAGAATGGACAAAGCATCCATCCAAACAATTGCAAGCTACTCAACCGCAGCAACCGCCTCAATTCAAACCCAGTAGAGCAGCTCCAAAGCCTCCAGTTCCGTATCATTTAACTCAACAAAAGTCGCAAACTAATGTATCTCCATTAAACAATCTATTGCAGAATTCTGAGAAGGCTGATACCAAGAGCGATTCGCAAAATGAATTAATACCTGTCAGAAGAGCGCCACCTCCTCCAGCTTCAAATAAGCTTAATCTCAACCCTGATAAAAACAATAGTGCTCCTAACTTACCTGCCGGTTTAGGTATATCAGGTTCTTCAAATTCAATTCCAAAGCAATCCCCCCCTTACTTACCAAAGCAGAAGGATTTAAAAATTCAAACCCCATCTACTGGCCTCAATAAATATCCATCTCCTCCTTCAAGCGCACCAGCAGCGGGTCCAAGTTACATCAAGCCATTTGGTTTAACTTCTAAACAATCACAATACCTGCAGCAACAATCGCAACTGTCTCATCAGGAACAACATACCTCTAAAAATGTTAGCACAAAGGATATGACCTCTCCGCACAAGTCTGAAGAGACCCCAATCAAACCACTTCAACCTCGTCCTCAAAAACCGCCACAGCAATCGAGCCAACCACAACTGCAAGTAACAAAGGTTGGTTCTCCACAAATGGGGCAAGGTACAATGAAGAGTGCAAAACAAATCAAGAAGGAACGTGAAAAGTTAAATGAGATGCAAATTATTGCTAAGTTAAAATCTGTTGTTAATAATAATGATCCAACTCCATTATTCAAGATCATTGAAAAAGCAGGACAAGGTGCATCAGGCGCAGTTTATTTAGCAGAAACTAAAAGTACTGGTAAGAAAGTTGCCATTAAGCAAATGGATATGAATGTTCAACCAAGAAAAGAATTGATTATTAACGAAATATTGGTCATGAAAGACTCACAACATAAGAACATTGTGAACTTCTTAGATTCATATTTGCGAGGTTCATCCGATTTGTGGGTTATCATGGAATATATGGAAGGTGGGTCCTTGACAGAAATTATTGAAAACAATGAGTTCAAATTATCAGAAAAGCAAATTGCCACTATATGTTTCGAAACATTGAAAGGTTTACAACATTTACATAAAAAGCATATCATTCATAGAGATATAAAATCCGATAACGTTTTGTTGGATGCGAAGGGAAATGTTAAAATAACTGATTTCGGATTCTGCGCCAAATTAACTGATCAAAGAAACAAAAGAGCGACAATGGTTGGTACTCCATACTGGATGGCCCCTGAAGTGGTCAAACAGAAAGAATACGATGCCAAAGTTGATGTCTGGTCATTGGGTATTATGACCATTGAAATGATTGAAGGCGAACCTCCATACTTGAATGAAGAACCATTAAAAGCTTTATATTTAATTGCAACAAACGGTACACCAAAATTAAAGAAGCCTGAATTATTGTCCAATTCGATTAAGAAGTTTTTATCTATTTGCTTATGTGTAGATGTAAGATATAGGGCACTGACAGATGAGTTAATTGAACATTCATTCATTCAACATAAATCAACAGATGTTGAAGTATTGGCACCTTTGTTAGAATGGAAGAAGAACCCTCGTCCAGAATATAGCGATGACGAAGATTAATGTCTTTGGAATGCTTATTATATATACTTTGTTTATTGAACATGAATAAATAAATTCAACGTTATCAACCTACAGCCAAGTAAACTATTAGGTAAAAGGTTTCACTACGTAAGATGTGCATAGAAAGGGCATTACAAAAACATTTGCGAACTTAAATTTCAGGACAAAGCATAAAATTAGATGTTACTTATTAATAGACAATATTTGCTTAATTAAGCTATCCTATTATGATTATAGTAATAGCAATAAATAGTACTATTCTATAAAGTTGTAAAACTCACCGAATAAAGTTACAAAAAATATAGACCAGCTACTAAAGAGAATTCAACCGATGTAACTTAATAATAATAATTCATTATAGAACCCCTCATAAGATTTAACCTATTGATTGAAGTGAAAGAAGCGATTATTTTTTAATGACCAACTATCATCAAGTTAATTGTGGATTTTAGTTAGAAGTAAAATTTGAGCCCGTTAAAAACAGCTGATTAGAATTATCAGTATTATGCGCTGGGGGATTAGGTTGGATATTAATTGGGTGATCAACTAAATCTTGGCTCATCAGATTCTGCAGTGCTGGAACATAGTTTGAATTAGGGTTTGATGCACTTGTTGTAAACCAGCCATTACTATTACTGCTGACTGAGTTTGTGCCACTTGACATATTGAAGGATCCAGGGTTAGATACACTATTGCTTGTGATTGTGCTATTACTCTTCTGTTGTCTTCTCAATGGATACATATTACCGGCGGGCGAGTATGCGTTAAAGTTAGAACTTAACGGATATTCGCCTCCAATCGAGTTACGATATTGGGGGGTTTGTTGTTGTAAATATTGCGGTTGAGATTGCTGGTGTTGCAGGTAATGAGGGTACATCGAGTAATTTGAAGGATAATTCGATTGATAATTGTCAGGAACTTGATGTTGAAAATTGGAATATTGCAGTTGCGGCAACATATAATTGTTATACCCCGAAGGCCCCGAATTGTTGGTTGGAGGTCCGTTCGCTGATGGCTGCGATTGTGACGGTGGAATCGATGCCGAACTTGAATTGCTTTGAAAATTAGATGTGTTGGACGTGTTTCCGGATGTGAATGGATTTACGAACGAGAAATCATTTGAAGGCGGCAAACTTGAGGAGTAATGATAATCATCCTTACTTGTCAGGAACGGTGGATGAGATTGGTGGTGCTGATGTGGTTGGTGATGCTGATGTGGCTGGTGCTGGTGACGCTGAGGGTGCCCTGGTGGAGGTGGTTGTAAAGGCACTGGTAACATATGTAACGGATTGCTGTTAGAACCACTTGTAGAAGTGTTATACTTGGGTGGAATAAGCTGCTGATGCAGTTGACTTTGAGCTCTAGGTTGAAGTTGAGGTGGAGGCGGTAAAGGTGGCTGTTGCAATAATGACATATTTTGCAATTGATAATTCTTATCCAAGAAATAGTACGCTTCATCTTCAATTGGAATTTTCCCACCCAACAGAGATTCCTTAACTGCATTCCACAAGTTATTAGTAATATTCAAATTTTTCAAATTAGTATCTGGCGGTCTTTGCAACTTCCCATTTAATACGTCGTCAACGTTATAATAACTTATTAAATGAATGGTTTGTTTCTCATCTTTATCGCTAATGTTTAGTTCTTTGGACAGCGTAGTTAGAGATAGCGTTTTTTTGATCAATCCTTGGTCCTTAAATACGTACGACGTAATCAATGAGCCAACGAGGTGTTTGTTGTAATCACCATCAACCAATTCTGCACCTAATGAATTCATTTGTCCCATTGAGTTAGAGTTTAAATGATTTGCACCATCGGAGGAACTATCTTCTAATTGGGTTACGCTCACTTTACGTCTCTTTTTTTTCTTGTCATCCTTCTCCCCAAGGGAATGTTTATCTAACTCACGGTAAATGAGGAAACGTCCCAAGATTCTTGATGGTGACCATGCAATGCCATCCGTCCACCTCTTGATGCCAGAGTGTTCTTCGATAAACACAAATACGTTCCCGGACTTTATCAATGAAGTTCGCTCCCGTTCGTGTGGTCTTCGATGTACTAACTCCAACTGCTTATCCAAAATAGCCTGAATAATCATCAACGCATCCTTGGTTGACCCAACATACCCGTAGTATGATGGACTGATCTTAGTTGACCCAGGTGTAGAGGAGCTTGACATTCTGAAATACGGTGTACTAGACTAAAAATTAAGAGAATAAGGGCTCTTTTATTATCTGGCAACGTTGAATTAGCCAGGCTTGTTTGTCACTGCGTCACTCACACAACAACTAGACCAACAGATATGCCCGTAAAAACTAGTCTGTAATTATATATGGATAATGAGCTACCAAAAGTTGACTTGGATCTCAATTCCCCAAGAATAATAAAATGGAAGTTCGTAAATACCTTTATCCTTTATTAACTCTCCACGAATAATCTTAGTTTTGAAGAATCTTATTCCTCTGTAATTACTTTGAACTTGTAGTGATTTTGTCAGTGTGTCAATTAACTGTACCACGTATTTTTGTCCAATGTTCGTGAAAGTGCCACCCGATTATTTTTACAGGGGAAACTCGAACTAATTTAAACTTAATTTTAGAATTAAAATTTCTGCAGGGTGATTAGTTCTCTATTCCCCTAGCTTATAATTCGACTGTAAAGCTTAAAACAGATATATATATACTTTATATGCACTGTTCTATTTCAATAAAACTATATACTTTAATCCAAATTATAAAGTTTGACCATTCGTTTCATTCTGGCGTACGCTGGGGTTCAGCTTATTGCACCGCATCCTCCTAGCCTAGCTGTTCAGTCACAAAGCGTCTTACCTCATATACGGAAGGTTGAATAATGGCTTATGTAACTTCATCTCGTATACAGAGCGTAGACTACATTCGCAAATGTGGTTTGTGTAACCTTATTACGTGGACGGCTATATTATATTCTACAGTCTTGTGTCCCATTTGGGATATGTGCAGAACTAAAGGCGGACTTTTATGTCCCATACGTGGCAATTTGGATCTAGGTTTAGGGGTGCATGGAGCATCTTGCTCTTGGTATGGGGTATTTATCACGTGATCCCCCTCTCTTCTACGTATATTTACCAACCGTAATCTTGTACCCCCAGATGACGTCCTCGGCCTGCTTTTGCAAGCATTGTGGGCAAGATGCTAATCTGGGCACACGAGAATCGTTTAGTAAAATTAGACATCTCGAGGACGTGTGACTAAACAGCTGAGCATCAACATGTCAAGAAAATATAGCCTAGAAATAGACACCGTATTTATTCTAAAATGGGGGTGCAGGCCATGTCTTAGATCATTCAGAGTTGTGTTATTATTTCTAAAAACTAGTGGGTGGGATGTTCTGGTTCCATCTGATATGGGTGGCCAAGGCGTCGTTAGCCCCATTGGCTTGTTTTGGTCCATTATATAAGCGATATAGCACATTAGTGATGATAATAGGCTATCAATATCTTATGTGCAGGATTTAGAGCAATTTGGTGTAGTGATAAAAGAACCAGATAGCCCTTTTAAGGGTACGATTTGGAAGAGTATTCGTCTAGGGTTCAATTGATTAATGATTAAGACTGAATCGATTGATTTTCATTCGTATTTACCACCCTACAGATCATTGCTAACTCCCAATGCCAGGTATGACTACAAAACGCATACATTGGTTCCGATTAAGGAACATGATCTTGGGGCACTTACATCGATGAATTTGAGAGGCAAACAGACTGCTACATCAAAGATCAAGATGAAGTATAAATCTTTGCTAAGTGATGTGAGCAAACGGACTTCGATCTTGTCGTTACGTATAGGCTCCACTGCCAATGCAAAACAGACCCCTATTGGTGTGAAAAGTTTGCCAAACGAAGTTTTGGAATACATTTTTGAGTTGGTTGATTCAGAAGAGGCCTAAATAAATTGTATGTTTGTTTGCAAACAGTTTTACCAGATTTCAAAGCCTTTTCTATATAAGGACTTATCTTTTACCTCGACATACCGGTTTGCACAGTTCATTACTTATTTAAGAGTGAATCCGGAAGTGGGACAATACATCAAGTCGATTGATTTGTCGCAAATCAAGCATGGAGAACCGGATGACTATGAAGATGAAAGCAGGGAATTGGAACAAACCCACACTAGTACATCACATGGTGATAATGATACAATAAATTCAGGTACCAGGATTCTAGCTGGCTGGAGAGACTGGAAGTATAAAAATAACCCGTTATATTCGATCCAGCCGTGTTTGAACTTGACAAAGGTTAACTCTAACTCTCAGGTGCTGTCGAAATCGTCCAAAACAACAAATTCAATGAAGATATTGCGATTCTCCAAGACACTTAGCTATTTCAAGCCAAAAAAACGCCAAAAGCTCAATAATTCTCCAAATAAGAACAAAGGACACCCCCACCTACATACTTTGAATCTAGGAAATCGAAGGAGTAATTCGCATCCACAAATCAACAAGTTTCTAATGAACTATTCTACCTCAAAAGACCTACCAATTGGCTATATTCTTCATTTAATCTCATTATGCCCTAACATTATATCCTTGAATCTAGGAAATTTATCACTTTCGACTGATTATGAAATTAGTAGGTCAATGATGTATAAGTTCAGAACCTTCGACCTCATAGACAATTATCCAAAGGAAACGGCGGATATTATTAATGGAATTATGAATGACAATAAATCAAATGAAGAGTCTTTGTTCGGCTTCAATCAAGAGGGAGAGTCATTCACTTCGTTTTCTATCTTGAATGTAAAAGATGCCAATTCCCAACAATTGCAGCAATCGAGACAAAATCCTACTTCTTCGGCTTCGTCTGTATATTCAGTTGCATTTTCTAAACCGATTGTCAAATATAATAGTTTATTGCCTCCATTGCCTCCAGCAATCCACGATCTTTCATATATGAATAGAGGCGATGGAAAAGTGTACTTAAGTGATTTGAATTTGAAATCCATAAATGGTAATTACTTGACAAAATTAAGTGAAAATGAAATTCTTCTTGCAATCGCTAAAGCACATAGCAGTTCGGATGGCCCATATGGAAATAAATTAAAGTATATTAATCTATCATCGATGATTTGGCTCACCAAAACTTCAGCCCAACGATTTTTAGATCAAATTGTGAATAAATGTCTATGGGAGGAATCGTACTTCTCGGATGCTGAGACTCTTAATTCAGATTCAGATTCAGAGATAGTTGGACAAGACCTAATCATTGACTTGCGTGATTCTGGTATGTATAAGAATCTTGAATGGGCCAAATTAATCGATCTAAATCAAAGAGAAGGTCGAAAATTAGTCAAGAAGATTATAAATGATGATGTGCTCAATACTTTCGATGAATTCATGAGAAGAGAAAGAATAAGAAGAGGAAGAATTGGTGAGAATTATCTTAATTAAAGTTAAATCCTTCCACTCGTATATCAAACTACAACTCTATATGTACATTATTTCAGTATTTATTTCAATACCATAATTATATGTCCCAGACATCAGGTCATCACTATTTCATGGGTCAGCCTGTCCTAATTGAAAATTAGCGGCAACCTCGAATAGCAATGGTTTTAAAGCTGGATGTTTTCATCTAGAAAATTTAAACATACATCTCATATCTGTTAGCTCATTCACTAAAGTGAATATAATGTTAACGCTAAACTTATCGACACAAGTGTTATTCAAAATTTCACATAAAAGAAAACATTATATTTGTGAAAGATTTTTGATAATTTTTTTTTTATTCCATAAATCTCATTACCGGGTAACGGACTTAACCTCATTTTAAAATGTCATACAAAATATATACGGGTACTAATAATCATAAATTCATTCCTCCAGAATCATTTTCATTTGAGTAAAGAGCCGTAATATGTCAGATCTTTCGGCTCAACTATCTGCTTTCAAGAATAAGATCAGAAGCGGGCCTTCTGTCACTGTTGCCAGAAGGGCAGTTACGCCTGCCAGAAATGATTCATCCAGCAATACTAATCCCAGTAATGCCTATAATAATAGAAACGGTATTTCCAACGGAAACCCTAATAAAAGGCCAGGGAGTGATACAATTACTGAAGCTATCAAGAGGCAAAAGGCGTCTACTGGAGGCATGTCGGGATCACATTTATCAACGCAATTGCATTTAGCGGTTGAATATATTAAACAGCACGATTTTCCTATTACAGTATCGAAGTTACAAAACTATCTTTCGTTTGACATAAGCTCCACATTGCTTCCATTATTGAAGGAGATCGACCGCATAAAATTTAATCCCGAAGATAATACATTGGAATATGTCTCGTTGCACAATATTCGGTCTTCAGATGACTTGTTGAATTTCTTGAGATCGCAGCCAACGTTCAGAGGTATATCTGTTAAGGAGTTAAAGGATGGATGGGCTGGATGTCTGGAGGCTATCAATGAGTTGGAAGAACAGAGTAAAATTTTGGTTTTAAGAAACAAAAAGGAGAACACACCCAGACTTGTATGGGCAAATCTTGGAGGAGAAATGGGTTTAATTGATGATGAGTTTTGCGACATGTGGTCGAATGTCAAATTGCCTGAATCGGATAGCTTGTATCAAGCATTAATAGATCAAGGTTTAAAACCAACCGGAGCCGATCCTCAGTCAATTAAAAAGAAGCCACAACAACAAGAAAAGAAACAGAAGAAAGCTAGAAGAGGTAAGGTTACTAACACACATATGAAAGGCATATTGAAGGACTACTCGGAATTAGTATGATAGATTAGTTAAAAAATCATCTATATATTTCTAATATATTATTTTACTGAAACGCGTGTAAATTTGAGTACATCCTATAACAGAAAATTCTGAGGAAGTAAACTGAATAACAAGATTACAACTACTAGTCTTCTAAAACTACAATCGCATATAAAGAACAAGATGTCCGGTATGTATTCGAATAAGCCGTATAATTAAGTATCTATTTGAATGTCATTATTTGAATTTTAGAATATATTTTGGACAATTAGGCAATTACTATCTTTGATAGTTCTATTTTGGCTGTCATATGTGAATACAAGTATTATCGGCTAAGTACTTTAGATATAATACTAACTTGGATCATTAGTTGATTTTAACACTGTTGCTACCGAGTTCTGTAACTTTTACTACCAACAATTCGATTCGGACAGAACCCAATTGGGTAACTTATACAGAGAGCAATCTATGTTAACATTTGAAACTTCCCAATTACAAGGTGCTAAGGACATTGTTGAAAAGTTAGTTTCCTTACCTTTCCAAAAAGTTGCACACAGAATTTCTACATTAGATGCTCAACCAGGTTCGCCAAATGGTGACATTTTAGTTATGGTTACTGGAGAATTAATAATTGACGATGAACAAAACGCTCAACGTTATTCTCAGGTATTCCACCTTATCCCTGATGGGAACTCGTATTATGTCTTCAATGATATCTTCAGATTAAACTACTCTTAATTTTTGATCCACAGTACTTCTTGCAAACGTGCAATTATGAGTGGTCTCATTTGAATATAGTAAAGAATAAATTCTAAATAAATAATAAATCATTTGAAGTAGCTATTGTTGTACTTGTGTAGTTTAGTCCAAACACTTTAAATTGACAATCGATTAATTTATTGTTTTTATAGCGCATTAAACTTTTCTCCTGAAATTGAATGCTAAATTTACAGACTAAAAGTATCTATTTTTAAATAAGTATGCTGGATTCAATTTCACCCCCATCTATTCCCAGGAGACCAAAAAAACCATCACAGATTGATTTTCCTAATGACCTGGAAGGTTTTGATAAGTCTGATACTGAATCTGATAATGAGCAAAAGGTAAGTTTAGAATCGTTGAAATCTAACGAAGCAAGCGATAAGATTCCAGTGATTCCAAAACGGCCAGATAGATCAAAATCTTCATCAAAAAGCCCTAGCTTACCGTCTATTCCTAAAAGACCTCAAAAGTCCGTCTCTTCTGGTGTGGAGGCATCAAGTTCACCGGATTTACCTGAAGTGGTCAACGAAGAAGAAAACTACAAGAGCACAAATGATGGGTCAATAACTTCGAAGAAGCATGCTAATGATGCAATTGAGCTAAATTCTGGGCTTGTCTCTGAAGTAGATGATGCATCTGACGTGGATGTTTCCGATGGAGATAAGATTCCCGATAATATGAATACTAAGACCACTATTAAAGAGGACTTGAGTATAGCTGATGATAATTCTATGCATGATGATTTTGAAACTGTTCTGCAAGATAGAGATTACAGTGACTCATCTGCTATTGTCCCCGAAATAAGTCACATTAATAATCTGCCTACATCGAATGAAGTAGATATAAATACTAAACTTGATGAAAAATATACTGATCCTGACTCGAACAGTCAAAAAGCTTGCGAGAACAGGGATAATGAAAATGTTGAGTCCTCTGCAGACAGGAGCGAGGGAATCCCTACTGAACGAGATATCCAGTCGAATGACAGTGAAGAATCTCAAAAGGCGATAGCAGAAGGTCAAAAAATATCCAATACGCCAAAAGTAACGGATGAACCAACATCTGATGACAAAGATTCGGATAATATTCCTCATATTCCAAGAAGACCGAAGAAATCAAAATTCGCTCTGGGCGAACCTATCACCAAGTCAAATGAAGGAGAAGATTTAAACAATATTAATGTAATTGATCCAAGGCAAACGCAAGTTGATAATGAAGACAATAGAGAAATCGCTTCCTCGATAAATGACACTTCTCAAAGTAAGGCTGAGAAGGCCCAACCAGAAAAAAGTACGGCCAAGCCGAAAGCTCCTCCAAAACCCAAGAAGTTGTCATCAAAAATAGCTGCGTTCCAACAAATGTTTAATCAGGAAACTACGCAGCCAAGAAACACTGAAACTAGTAAATCGATCTCTAAGCCAGATTTAGAGGCAAAAACCTCAGAGAATAAGGAAGTTCCATCAAGGTTATCGACTGATAAAATGAAATTTGCTCAAAGTTTACAAGGCATGATGGGTAAAGGAATAGCTATGCCTGGTATGGTTAACCCCAATTTTCACCAGAAGATTGAAACTGAAGATGCTGAGTCAACTGATAAAGAGATGAAAATTCTGAATGTGAAGAAAGGTATTGCAAAGGGACCAAGAGGTAAAAAGTTACCAAAATCATTGAAAAATCCTATCAATGTTGAAGTTGCCCCTAGATTTAATTCTTTTGTTCTGACTATTTGGGAATTAGATTTTCAAGCAGAAACTAAATCGAATGATAAGGATGGTGAAAATGCTTCCGATAAAACAGAAGCTGAAAGACTGGAGAATAATGCAGAAATTCTAGATCTGGAGAACAAGTCGGAGTATGTTATAGACAACTATACACCAGCATCAAACATTAGAGAAGAGTCATCCCCTTTGAATATTGACCATGATGCTGCATGTCGGGAAATCGACAAACTGAAAATTACTCAATGTGAACTCAAGAACTTTGAAAGCATAGGTAGCACCGGCGGATCTAGAGTTATAGATGCCGAAAATCTACCTGAGAAAATCGGATGTGATAATGATTCTGACGCATTATCGCCAAACAAGCTGGATGGTTTGGACTTAAGTTTGGATGAGAATGAGCAAAATCCACTTAAGAAACAAGAACTGGATTTAAATCCAAGAAAAGAGCATTAAATCATTTTGAGAATAATCATTTAAGGAGCTTTTATTTACATATCACGTTGATACTTTATCTAATGATTTTAGGGTGTTTATTTTTTTAACAAATATTTATCTTCGTATTTTCAATCTATCCCCTTTTTCATTGCTATCTGTATATCTACGCTTGTAACTAAAACTACCCGTATTGTCATTTTTTGAAATGTTATCATTATCGTTATGGTCATTATTTTTCAAGGTGTTCCCAAAATTTGTATTTGAAGGGTTGCTTCTATTATGTTCCAACCTTGTATGTTCACTGACTGTCATTGGAGCATTTAACAATCTGTCTCGAAGATCATTCACTTTCTTCTCTATTGTAAGCTCTTCCTCGCTTTCATCTTCCAACGCATCTCTCAACTCCATACACTTAACCTCAACATCTCTTTTTAAGTCATGACTTCTTATTTCTTGCTTTGCTTCATCTCGATTATTTCTGGTAGATACTTGCTTATCGTATTTAAACTTGCGGTCCTTTGATAATTGTCGCCTTTTAAAGTGACCAGATTTATCGCCTTTTATGCTGACATGATCTTTATCAGAGGCAACATTCTTTTGTATGTGTCCAGTCGTTCCTGAACCTCTTGCAGTTTTTAAACCTATTCCGTTGCTTGACATGTTTATTTACCGTCAAAATTACGTCTTGACCTTCAAAATTGTTCCATAAATAATCGCGAATGAAAGGAAAAAAAAAAAGCGTCCATGAATTACGACCGTATTTATTGTTCTAATAAGTCATCCATGTATTCGTTATTCTGACGAGTTATACGGCATATTTTTAGCAAATTATACTATGTTCGCTACAAGGATACCAAGAGGAAAGCTTAGGCTTATTGGTGTATTACTCTTGATAGCCGTACTCTTTTTCACAGCTCAACAAGCGTCGAAAGATAAATATAAATCTTTGAGTGACGCATTTACGAAGGTAGAGCAATATTCTCCTTTTAATTCACAAAATAACAAACTTCATCAGGAATTAGACGTAAAACCAAAGATAGAAGATTATAGGGAAAGCCCTGAACATGAATTTTGGGAGAAGATATTCATTATTTTAAACAAGGGCAAGGCTGATATCCCGCAGGATCAAATGGCTTCAGCTATCCAGTATATTGAAAAATCAAAACAAAAGAAAGGTCAAAACACCAAAGACGTATTACTTTCTAAATCATATGTTTCCGATGAAGTAATAAAAGAATTTGAAAAGAGGCACAAAATTGTTTTGGATGAATTACCATCAAACCTCGAAGCTACATATAAACCAAATACGAACGGAATTGTTTTTGTCGGGGGTGGAAGATTCTCATGGTTAACATATTTGTCACTCTTGGCTTTACGGGCCACAGGATCTGAAGTTCCGGTGGAAGTCATGATGCCGACGTATAATGATTATGAAAATGAATTAGAATTCTGCTCCGTAATACTTCCTAAATTAAACGCTGCTTGTGTTGTGGTTCCAGATATTTTGGGTTCAGCCGTTATGCTTTCATGGACTAAAAAGTTTAGATCATATCAATTTAAGTCCTTAGCGTTAATGACTTCGTCCTTTCAGAATATTTTACTATTAGATTCAGACAATATTCTTATCCAAAACCCTGACTCAATTTTCGAGAGTGATTTATTTAAAGAATACGGTATGATATTGTGGCCTGATTATTGGGAACGTACAACTTCCCCAGTTTTTTATGATATTGCTGGTGTTAAAATTAACGAAAGGAAGAGAGTTAGATCCGGTAGATTTTCATTGAATGTAGATAAATCTAAAGCAAATTTGAATGAGAATGAAATACATGACGTTCCGTATCATGATTTAGAAGGCGCTGTGCCAGATTTGTCTACTGAATCTGGACAATTATTTATCAATAAAGCCACTCATGGTAAAACATTGCTATTATCGCTATACTATAATATTTATGGTCCAGATCAGTTTTATAAATTGCTTTCTTTAGGAGCTCAAGGTGAAGGTGACAAGGATACTTTTGCTACAGCTGCAACAGTCTTGAATCAAAAGTTTTATCAAGTAAAGTCTCATATCAAAACTATGGGATATTTTGAGAATGAAAAGTTTCAAGGGGTTGCGATGGGACAAAAAAATCCGGTGAAGGATTATGAGCTTTTCAAGAACAAGTTCTATGAACCTATAATGAAAGAAGAAAATAAAAACAAGCCTATCAACGACCAAATAACTATGATAGAAAAATTAATGACGGACAATCCACTCAATTCTGACAAAATACCCGTTTTTGCAATGCATTGTAACTTTCCAAAATTGGATCCATTGGATTTAATAAGGCAGTATAATATCTATGATAAGGACAAAAACCAATTAAAATATAGGCTCTACAACGGATTTTCCTTCAGAAGAACAGATGACAAAAACAAGCCAAAAATTGATTTTGAATTACTGCAATGGAAGAACATACAAAATATTATATGCAAAGAAAAGCTTTATTTTGTGCATTTCAGCCAGGTTGATAATAATGACTTGTGCAAGTTTGTTAATAACCAGGTAAAATGGTTATCCAAGTAGATCTACATACTGAATCTTGAATTCTTTTCCTTAATCCAAAACAAGTACACTCTTTTTATACAATAAATTATAGTTCGCTAATAGTCTTAGAGCTTTAAAGCAGATTTTCAACTTTTTAGTGAGTATTAAATTAACGCAAAACCAAGTTTACCTTTATTTGAAAACAAAAATTTCTAAAGATGAAATTATATGGGGAATATTATACTAACCTTATTTAATTTTTAGACCATTTAATCAATCAATATCCTAATATATAATCTACTCAATAATATGAAAATATTGACCAGTCTACTGAAATAAGTTGTATTATTTCGCTGCCAGTTTATATAATTTCTCAATTAAATGACACCGATTTTCCTTACCCTGATACTATAGAATTTTAAAATTACAAACTAGATTGGTAAATTAAAAGATACATATTTCAAATGCTAGTAATTAAATTGCAGAATGCTCATTTTTGTTAATTTATTCTAATTCTCAAAGTAATTCAACATAATACATTAAAAAGTGGATTATTTTATTACATGTATATCTCCTTCACACTCCATTCCATCTCATTAGATAGGGTCTCTTGAAGTAATTTCTTTAAGGGGTTTGAAATGATTTCAATATTCATTTTTTTTAATTAAACAGTTTGTAACTAATGTATTCAGATCTATACAATATAAATTACTTAATTATATATCTCAAATCTGATTTACCTTTCAGATTGGCTTCTTTATATAATAGAATATTAGGATTACCCAATTGGGCCTTTTGCTCCTTGTAGTAATTAATCTTAAACTAGTAAAGGATAGTTGAGTTAACACATTTATGAATTTATAGGTCATTTCATTTGTTCTGAAGAGGAAATGTTCACAGGTAGTATTCATCTTTTTACTCAATCTAGTATTTATCAGGTTTTTGCAACCTGCTTGCTTTTTCTCAATTTAATTGAATTCTCACAAAATATTTATCCACCAAATATTTCAACAATTATTTCAACATCTCCCCTTAATCCTAATATTCGTCATTCCAGCTAATCCACGTAGGTGTGTGAATTTTATTTTGTTCAATCCTTTGGTTAGTATATCTGCAACTTGGTAATTGGTGTCAATTTGGCATAACTTAACTTTGTTCTCGATAATATGCTCTCTTATAAAATGATAGCGAATATCTATGTGTTTTGTACGTTGATGGAACACAGGATGCTCTGCAAGGAGTATACACGAGTTATTATCTTCATAAACAGGAATTGGAAGACTTAATGGTATATTCAACTGTTTGAAGAGTTGTGTCATCCATATGGCTTCCTTTATGGCTTCTGTCAATGCAAGATACTCTGCTTCAGTAGTCAGTAGTGCTACTGTGGGTTGTTTCTTGCTTTTCCATGAGATTGGAGCTCCGCCATATTGTACAATATACCCAGTAATCGATTTCCTGTCACTGGAGTCACTTCCCCAGTCACTATCACAGTATATCAACAATCTGTTGTCTCTGCTGTAGTTATGTCCTATATCCTGAGTTCCATTCAAGTATCTAAGCACATGCTTGGCACATTTCATATGTTTCTCCATTGGTTTGGACAAATATCTACTGAGCATTCCCACAGCGTAACTAATATCAGTTCTTACAGTAGTTGCTGCGAATAGTAACTTTCCAACCAATGAACGGTAGTTACTAGCATCACATTCTGGAGAATCATCAGTCTTGTGTAGATCTTGTCCTACTAACGACGGAGTTGCTACAGAATTAGCATCACTCATATTAAATTCCTCTAGAACCTTTCCTATGTAATCGTTGAGGCAAATACTAATTCCATCCGTTCTTTGTTCAATATTGATACCAAGAAACTTCTTCGCGATTCCTAAATCCTTCATCTTAAATCGCAGAGAGAGAAGCCTCTTAACTTTCTCAATTTCTATGGTATTCTTGCCTGAGATGAGGATATCATCCACATATAACCCTAGAATTATATCTTCCTTTATGTACAATCCTAGTTCACTTTCAGTTCTCCTGAATCCATGTTCAATAAGAAATTTCATTATCGTTGTGTTCCAACATATTGGTGCCTGCTTAAGCCCATACAACGATTTGTTCAATCTGCACACTTTCTCTGGTTCAGTTTCGTCTATGAAGCCGACCGGTTGCTTCATGTATAATATTTCTTCAACAGTTCCATTTAGGAATGCAGTGTCTGCATCCATTTGATGGATTATTCTTCCATTCACAGCACTAAATGCTAGAAGTAGCTTCACAGATTCATATCTGATCACTGGACTGAACGTAGCCAAGTAATCTTCCCCAGGAACCTGACTGAATCCCTGGGCTACAAGTCTAGCCTTGTATCTACCATCATCTTTCTTGGTAAATACCCATCTGTTACCTATTGCCTTTCTATCCTTAGGCAACAGCACTAAATCCCATGTATTATTTGAGTAGTGAGCACCCATCTCACTATCCATGGCGATTTTCCATTTTTCAGCTTCGTCACTCAGCATGGCTTGTTTGTATGTAATTGGCACACCATCTTTCTTTGCACTTACAACATAAGCATGCGACATGAAATTGGCAGATCCTCTGACAATAAGCGACGAATCCGAGTCAATATAAGGAGCCTCACACAGAGCCTCATACTTCTGTTTCTTAGAAGGTTCAGATTCATCTTCAGACGATACTTCCGAGCTTCTACGCAGTTTTTCAGTAATCATCTTTCTTTTCCTCACAGGTTCGTCAACATAGTCCTCATCGTCTGAACGATCAAAGTTATCATGATGACGTTCGTAATACGACTTTCTGTAATCTTCCCCTGAAACTGAAGCTTCGGAATCAGAAATATATTCAATGCGGGACCGAGGTTGGGTAGCCACAGGAGGCGACATCGGCTCAGTAACAACAGGAGAAGAGTCAAGCATAGGAGACAGACTAGACGTAGTCTGAAGACGAGATTCGGAATTATTCTTCGTAATAGCCTTCGACGAAGCATATGTAATCTGAGGAGTGACAGACATAGGCTCACTCATCTCAATATCCAGCGAAGGTTCATTCGAAGTCAGAACATCCTGAGCTGGGATCAAATCACGAGCAAGAGTATCCAGCACAGGCATAGGTGTAGACTCAGCCATCACAGTATCCGACTCAGCTTGAGCAACATCAGACCCAGCCTGATCAATATCCATAGCAGTATCAGGTAATTCAAGTGTAGCCAGGACACCAGGTGCCGAAAAGAACGAAGACACAGACGAAGGCTTCGGTGCAGAAAAGTTACGAGGAACTTTCTCGGCAGACTGGAAGGGAAACGCAAATTCATCGAACTTTACATTATTACT